>KV908357.1:167567-187567 GCA_002005505.1 Botryococcus braunii
CGAGGTTCGGTTCTGTGCAAGACCATAGCGCCCCCGATCATATAGAGCCTGATAGGAAACCCACACGACACAACAGCGCAGCCCTAACGGGTCATTATGGAGGTCACCCAGATCGGCGGCCAATTTTCGGCTGCTTGTCTGAACATCACATGGGTTTTCCAGCATACACATCTGATCAAAGCTTGATCATCAAGGTCTTAACATAACCCTTCCTTGTGGGAGACCAGGAAAGTAGCAAAATGTGCTTGTGTAAAGTCGTTTTAACTTCTCGTCAGAGAGTGGCTGTGTTAGTGAACAAGAAGAAGCAGATCCGGAGGCAGAGTTTTGAAACCCGAAGGAGTCAGCCTTCAGTAGCGTTTCGTTCCTCTTTTAGAAGAAAGAGTGAAGGCTATCCTACCCGCACACCATAAATCCTGCATGCGGGTACTCGGCATCCAGGGGGCCAGAGACGTGAAAACCTCGGTGATCGTGAAAACCTCTTTCTAAATAGTCATGACAAAGGTCTCACAAAACAAAGTTCTTGTCCCTGAAGAATAGTAATCTGGAGTTTTCCCTCATGCGGGGCAAAGCCACCTATTGAACATATACAAACACTCTTTCTTCTAAACATAAAAGTAAAGCTTATCCTGACTGCAAAGCAAGAAACACCGCCGGAAGCCACCCCTTGAAAACATTTGTAACCACGAAACTCGTGCCAACTAGTCACCCCCCTCTCCTCTCTCTCTCTCTCTCTCTCTCTCCTCCTCTCTCTCTCTCTCCTCTCTCTCTCGAGAGAGAGAGGAGAGGGAGGAGGGGGGGGGGAGAGAGGAGAGAGAGAGAGAGAGAGAGAGGAGAGAGAGAGAGAGAGAGAGAGAGAGAGAGAGATAGAGAGAGGGGGGGGGTCCTCTGTCGCGGGGCGGGCATGCAGGCAGCTGCAGGCGGTAACGTTTGCACTCCACGCAGCTTCATGTTGCCTGCAATCACATATGCTTCAACCAGGATGCATCTTGAACCACATTTTTTTACAATTCCAACGGTTACAGAATTGAATTTATGTATATAATTGAGTATATGAAGATTTCATGGTCCAGGACGGAGTCTAATGCCCATGAACTGCCGATGCCGATTCGCGAACCACCTGATTTAGACTTCAAAGTGAAGCAAAACCAATTAAATGATTTAACTTCTAAATTTTGCAAATTTGCAAAGGCCCACACATGCCCCGTCTCGTCTGTTGCCGTCCTCAATACAGTAGAAAGATGATAATAACCCAGTTACATGGCTTCATGTGTAAGTAAACCAAACCGCCAAAGCGCGCAGGGGGAACCTTAACAACGATTTGAAGGACAGGCAGTCCCTCGGGACCTCAAAGAAGGAACAATGAATTGACCATTCGGGCATCGGGGGCCTGAGAGTGATATATTTCACCTTTCCTTTAATGAATTCAGTGTTCCTTTGAAGGCCAAATCACGACTGGAGACTAGCTAGGGGCATAGGGGGCCCAGGGTCCCGACAACAGGGGTTATAAGCGGAGGTTGATTAGCTTGATTCGGTGGCACAAGGCACACTTTTGTGGCCACAAAGGAAGACGCTGTTAGGCCAACTTTAGAGGCCAAGTTCGCTACCCTGGGGCGCCGATTTTGAGGATGGACGGTTTGCTGCCTGAAGGTTGCCTCGAGGATAATTTTGGGAGTAAATTTGCCTTCGAGGAAATTAGCCCTCGAGCCGCCGTGGTTTGTGCCGCGGCCCTGTACCGCAGTCTGTACCGCCCCGGTCTGAAATCGATAGATTTCGACCCTTTGTTGTCGGCCGGGGCCTGCAGTGAGACAGGCGGCGGAACGGCGAGACATAGAGTCTGGAGAATAGCCGCCAACATGGTGCAGGTAGGAAGGGCCAATTGCTTATGAGAGAGCACTGTGAGATTGTTTGTAAGTCTATCACTGAGGATCAAGTGCTTATTCCCATTCAGGATCACACTGTCTTCGCTTTGGCTCCACTACTGTACATACTGGAAGGAACTTGTTCAATTTGATTAATTTTCATGTGGGAGTATCCATAACTTGTCGTTTAGGACTGTGGATGCCAGGGCAGGGCTTTGGCATTGCCAGGCTCGAAGTTTGTGGTCGTGATGTTAATGCAGCCTGTTACTTTTTATGCCTGTTATGCTTGTAGCCATGACTGGCGTTTGATTCGACGGACTTTTTCTAAAGACGCCTGGTTCATCTGGGTATTCCATGTTATGATGCTGAGCATACAGTGTTGCAAAGCTCAACCGTGATGTACACCTGCATATGAACCTTTCCTCACCCGTGGCGACAGTGAGGTGCTATGCCGTAAGGAGTAAGACCTTTTTTGAGATTGGAGCTGGGGATGAGGGGCTGCATCGGGGGATGCAGGGCGGGTACAAATTCCACCAATACCAGGTGGTGGGGCGCCACCTTCCCACTGAGAAGGAGCCAAACCCCACACTATACCGCATGAAGCTGTGGGCAACAGATCCAGTCCGAGCAAAGTCCAAGTTCTGGTAAGCCTGCAGGGCCACTGCGAGGAAGCACTTTGTGAAAACACCTGGGCACAAGCCTCATAATAACGGCCGGGCGGAGACACTTCTAAGGCCGTCGAAGTGGGGTTTCGGGAGATTGTAAAGTTCTTGTAAAAGCTGTGTGTGGCAAAACTGCTGCCATGGTGGCATCTTCCTGCATTTCAGGGTGTGGGGATCGTCAGGTACACTGACAGGTGCTTCTACCTTAGGTCTCCAACCCAGGTGGGAAAGTCTGGCAGGCAGTGAGTGTGGTGGGTTGGGCTGGTTGCAGGTACTTCCTGCGCAAGCTGCGGAAAGTGAAGAAGGCCAACGGGCAGATTGTCGCCGTTAATGAGGTTTGCCCGTCAAACACTCTTGGAAAATTGTTTCTGCGCTGCATCATACCTCTCCTTCCCTCTGAGCCCGCTTTGTTTTCCACGAGGGTTACTTTTGTTTGCCCCGCGGGTTTGACATTTTGGTAACTGTGTTCTTCACATAGGTTGTATCCGGCTTGCAGTCTGTGCTGCACACATGCTGGTTCCCTCCCTCCCCGGGGTTTTTCCTCAACATGCCTGCATCATGTGCAACTGTGTGTGTGTGTGTGTGTGTGTGTGTGTGTGTGTGTGTGTGTGTGTGTGTGTGTGTGTGTGTGTGTGTGTGTGTGTGCGTGCGCGCGTGCGTGTTCGCAGGCGTGCAGGTGCATGTGAGCGTCCGGTGTCGTTTTGTTTTCGGTATGTAGTTCATTCGTGAGTGTGCTGGTTTGCTTATTTGCTTGCTTGCATTTGAGAGGGTGGCTGGGTGGGTCGGGGGATGTGGCCTTCCTTCGTTCATTTGAAATTTCATTAAATACTTCACTAGGCGGCAGGTGTAGGGAAGCAGAACTCCATCTTTTGATAATGTGGAAGCGTCCTCAGATCCTCTTAGATAAGACCACTTCAAGCGCATGTTGATGTTCTGTGACTGTGTGGGTTGATTCATACGCCCTCAAAGGGTGCGGGGCTTGAGGCGGGTCTGAATGTTGCTGCAGATTTTCGAGAAGAACCCCACAACCGTCAAGAACTTCGGGATCTGGTTGCGGTACCAGTCCCGCACTGGGTACCACAACATGTACAAGGAGTACCGGGACACCACTCTGAATGGAGCCGTGGAGCAGATGTATCAGGTACCCTTAACCCTTAAACCCTGAATCCTGTAAACCTTTCCCCTCCTGTTTGTGCACTGTCCATGCCTTTTAGGGCCTGGGGTGCATTCTGTGCCGTAGGGGCCGGAGGGTCTATGCCTTTGCCTTATCCCATAACGCATGGCATAAATCCGCATTATCCTCATCCTTAACACGTATAGCACATGGCCTAATTCCACATTCGCCTCATCCTTAACACATATAGCACATGGCATAAACCCGCACATTCGACTTATCCTTACCACATATAACACATACAGCAACAGCAGGGATCCGGGGCGATTCGATTGTTTGGGAGTAGGGCGTTGCTTTGCGCGCTGCCAAAGCATTACTAAGCAGCAGGTGATGCGCCTGCTCGTGCTGGCAGCCCAAACCAGGTGGAGGGTTTCTGCCGGAGCTTTCCTCATGGCGGGGAAGAGAAAGGATGGAAGGAGGTTTCATTTTGCCGGGGAAGAGAATGGAGGAGAAGTAGCTTTGGACAGTTTCCGCTCAAGCTCTGCTTGGGAAGGAAAGCGGTGGAAAAGTTTTCTGCCGGGGTTCTCCTCTTGCTTGGGAAGGGAAAAGGAGGGAAGGAGCTTTGGAGGGTTTCTGCTTTGAGCTTTGCTCTAACCTGGGATGGAAAGAGGACGGAAGGGTTTCCGCTCGAGCTCGAAGGGTTTCCGCCCGAGCTCGAAGGGTTTCTGCTCGAGCCCGAAGGGTTTCCGCTCGAGCTCGAAGGGTTTCCGCTCGAGCTTTGCTCTTACCTGGGAAGGACTGGACGGGAGGGGCGGCCGCCATTTTCATGTCGGAGCTCCGCTCTTCCATGGGAAGCCAATAGGAGGGAAAGAGCGAAAAGGGAGGGCAAAGGGGAAAGGTGGTCCGGACAAACCAAGACTTGAGATCTGCTGGTGTGGCGGAAACGCGCTTGAAAATGTAGAGGACAATACAGAGGATGGATGTTGCAGCGAAGTGTGAGGGCGGAGACTGACGAGAGCATTCGGGGGGGGGGGGGGTGTGTCACAGGAAATGGGTTCGCGGCACCGCGTGAGGTATCCGTCCCTGCAGATCATCAAGACCGCGACGGTACCTGCGGCCCTGTGCAAGCGTGAGAACATCAAGCAGTTCCATGACTCCAAGATCCGCTTCCCGCTTGTCCGCAAGACTGTACGGTATGTTCTGGCTTTCCGGAATTCTGGCAGTACTCTCAGTTGCTGAGGGTGTCCTGCGGAGCCAGAGCGACGGTTGGGCACTGTGGGTTTTGGTTTGGGGCCATTGGATTATGGGTTAGGTCCAGGGCTTTTCTAAAGGGGGTGTGTGGGGTGGGACACACACACACACACACACACACACACACACACACACACACACACACACACCACACACACACACACACACACACACCACACACACACACACACACACACACACACACACACACACACACACACACACACACACACACACACACACACACCCACCACCCACACACCTACACACAAACGCACGCACGCACGCGCACACACACACACACACACACACACACACACACACACACACACACACACACACACACACACACACACACACACACACACACATGCATACATGTCTGCATGCAGGCATGCTGAGTCAAAGTGTAAAGGTTGCTTTTGGTGAAATCCGCTCCCCCCTGCCCCTCTCAAGTTCCTTGTGCTTCAAACTTTCATCGCCTTCTGCTCCCAGACAGGGAAGGCGGTCTTCAGAAGAACAGTTGCGATTTGATGAGCGACGGGGTGGCGCTCCATTGATTTCCAGTAATCGGCAAACCCTGAGATTTCCTGTTAACAGTTTAAATTTTCCCGGGGTATAGTTGCAATTGATTCCTGTTGACATCTGTAAAGCATGTCCATTGCCACAATTTGTCAACGCTTTTGAGGTTGTGGGCAAGCGAGGATCGTGCCGAGAGTGCCATAGTGCGTAGGGTGCACTGTGACACGGCTGCGCAGGTGTCATGACACAGCTGTGCACTTTGTCATTGATAGCTGTGCAGATGTCATGACACAGCTGTGCACCTGTGATTGATAGCTGTGCAGATGTCATGACACAGCTGTGCACCTGTCATTGATAGCTGTGCAGATGTCATGACACAGCTCTGCACCTGTCATTGATAGCTGTGCAGATGTCATGACACAGCTGTGCACCTGTCATTGATAGCTGTGCAATTGTCATGACACATCTGTGCACCTGTCATTGATAGCTGTGCAGATGTCATGACCCAGCTGTGCAATTGTCATTGATAGCTGTGCAGATGTCATGACACATCTGTGCACTTGTCATTGATAGCTGTGCAGATGTCATGACACAGCTGTGCACTTGTCATGAGGCAGCTGCGCACATGTTATGATGTTAACTGCCCATGAGGGCGGGTGGACTGGTACACATGTGCTGACGGAGGTGTGGGGTGGCGCGTGGCAGGCCCTCGTCCCGTCTGTACAAGACCGTCTTCAAGGCAGTACGTCCAAGCGTTGCTCTGTATTAGATGGTTTCAGTCCTCTGCGCTGGCTGTCTTGCCGGTGTGAATGACCCTACCGGGTCAGGTGCTGGGCGTTGGAAGTGCGTTGTAACGAGATATTGAGCACCTCAAGTTCCATTATGACTCCTCATCTTGTGTCCTGTGTGTGTGTGTGTGTGTGTGTGTGTGTGTGTGTGTGTGTGTGTGTGTGTGTGTGTGTGTGTGTGTGTGTGTGCGTGTGCGCGTGTGTGTGTGTGTGTGTGTGCGCGGGTGCTCCGCGCGTGTGTGTGTGTGTGTGTGTGTGTGTGTGTGTGTGTGTGGGGGGGGGGTCGGGATGGGGTGTGATGTTTGAAGTTTTAATGCGAACCATTGAAAGTGGAGGAACTCTTCGCGGCCTGGACACGAGTCACATGCCAATATTGCGAAAGGGAACAATAGTACATCTCAATCCACGAGAACTTGATAGGCGGCAGATCTGTAGCGGCCGATGAGGTTGGTACACCCACACATCTTGGATGTCTATGAGATTGGTACTCCCACACATCTTGGATGTCAGACGCAGTTGTGATCGTCAGACAACATACCAGTGGTGCGTCACGCGTCTTTGATGTCACATGCGGTTGTGATCTACCGGCAACACCTCGGTGGCACGTCATGCGGGCGTTGCTTACCTGTCGCAATGAACGGGAGGGGCTGGTACGGTACCGCTCCATCTTCAGAGGACAAATTCAATTGCGATTCAAATATGCTTCACTTTCTATTCACTTTTTATCTTGAGCTCAATCTATCGTCTGGGGACAGAGTTCATTTGTGGTTCGGATATGTTCACTTTTCATTCTAAACTCAATTTCTGGTCCTTTTAAATAGTGAAGCACGCCGCACTGTTGGGCAGAGTTGAACGTCGATCAAGAAGTTATAAAGAATCAATCCAGCGAACGGACGCATCATTAGAACCATTCCAATCAACAAACGTCCTGCAAGAATCAATACAAGAAAATAATACAACAAAACAAGCGTCTTTTAAGACAGAACGCAAGTCTTGTTGGAACCAATGTAACAAAAGAACGTCTTGTAAGAACCCATATACCAAACAGCATGTTGTAAAAACCAATATCTGGAACCGGTGAACTGACGACCCCTTCACCCAGACCGTGCGATATCAGGGGAAAGATAGGGAACTACGTGCCTGGTGTCTCACACATAGTCGCAGCCACAAATCCTCCCCCACAGCTTCCCACCTGTAGCCAGAGGCCACATATAGTTGCGTGAGCTACTCCAACCTACAGGTACACATCACATCACGGTTTTCGGAATATAATTTCATTGATTGGGCCTCCACTTTGGAAGGGTGACAGCCAATCTTTTTTGACTAAGCCCAGTAGACGATCCGGGTGTCTGGGCCCATTGACGACGATCTGAATGCCTGGGCCCTTAGAGGACGAGCAATATGTCTGTGCCCTCAGCAAATGAGACATATCTCTGGGCCCTTGGAGATGCGACAGTCTCTGGGCCCTTAGAGGACGAGACAACTGTTTGGGCCCTTCGAGATGCGACAATCTCTGGGCCCTTTGATGACGAGACAACTGTCTGGGCTCTTTAATGAGACAAGAGATGAGACAACCTCTGGGCCCCTTGAGGACGAAACAAATATCTGAGTGCTTAGAAGACGAGACAATTGTCTGGGCTCTCCCATGTGGGCCATATGTCTGGGCTTATTGAGACTCACGTCTGGGCGCATTAATGGGCCCAATGTAGAGGGTGGGCACGCCCTCATTCGCCAGGGTGACCCCGTACACTCCCCTTATCTCGTGCTCACGAAATGACAAAAAGTCCTTCCATCCGCAAGAGTTCCTGCCCTCTTCCCAAAATGCAACGCAATTGTGCGTTTAGCCCACGCTGTGAATGTGCGGTATGCATTGTGCTCTTTGCCTTCCTGACTTCTTAATATCGCACGCGGTGAGCGAGCACAGCAAAGTGAAATAATCCCCTTCCATGTTTGAAAAGCTGCTCTCTAACGCACACTCCCTTTCCACAGACAGTCTCTACTGCTTGACTCGATGTCCCTATATGTAACCAAGAAAACATCTTGGGAGATATTGCTCTCCTCTCCTCTCTTCTCTCGCAAACTCAAAGGGAAGCACAAGGATGGGACCAAGTCCACCGTAAGAGAGAATTTTTCTCACCAGACCCCCCACCCTAACGACCCCCCCCCCCAAACACACACACACACACACACCAACCAGGGGGAATTGCAAAAACTTTCACCTTTACCTGTAAAAGGCCTGCACTAGCTAAAGTTCGTCAAAGTCAAAGTCGTCAAGCGGCGGAAAGTCTCCAACCTTCAGAGCTGTTGGTCGGACGATGGCCCCGTACCCCATCGGGCAGTCAAAGTAACGGCAGCCATTGACTGAGCCATCGTTCTTTCCTACTGGCTCGTCAAACTGAATGCCAACCCAGTAGCCAGCAGGCAGCCCTTGGCAGTGGCCCACATACCTGAGGCAGCCCCCACAAAGACCCTCGCACAAACCTCGACAAGGATACCCAGGACAAGCCTCAAGAAAATAAGCCAGGTCGACCCTCGACAAGGATGCCTGGGGCAACCCTCAACAAAAGGACCCAGGACAAGCCTCAACAAGGATACCCAGAACAATCATCAACAGGGATAGCCAGCGCAACCCTCAACAAAAATACACACGACAACCCTCAACAAAGTTACCGAGGACAACCCTCAACAAAGTTACCTAGGAGAACCCTCAACAAAGTTACCTAGGAGAACCCCCACAAAGAGCCCCGGACAACCCTCAACAAGGATCCCTGGGACAACCCTCTTGAGACGAACACTGAAGCAAAGCGTCACTGATCCCCCACGTCTCTCTCCAAAACCGGACGAGGAACAGGCAGAAACTGCAATACACCTGTTCACTGAAACTGCTTAAGAATGAAACTCGTGCATATCGCAGCTATACTGCAGTAGCAGAACACCGATGAAATGGCAATAGACACTTGGAGCGTGTGTGGAGAGCGCGGGCGCGCGCGCGCGCGCGTGTGTGTGTGTGTGTGTGTGTGTGTGTGTGTGTGTGTGTGTGTGTGTGTGTGTGTGTGTGTGTGTGTGTATGTGTGTGTGTGTGTGTGTGTGTGTATGTGTCCGTCGGGCGGGGAAGGACACGCCCGGAAGGGGGCAAAAGCCTGCTGAAGGGACGAGGGGGGGAGAGGCACGCCCATATGTGTGCACACAGACAGAAACACGCAAACACAGACACACACAGACACGCACACACACACACACACACACACACACACACACACACACACACACACACAACACACACACACACACACACACACACACACACAGAGAGAGAGAGAGAGAGAAGCAGACGCAGAAGCAGACACAGACAGACAGACCGACAGACACGCACACACACGGCGGGGATTGGGGGGAGAGACGGGGGGGGTGGGGGAGAGAGAGAGGAGAGAGAGAGAGAGAGGAGAGAGAGAGAGAGAGAGAGAGGAGAGAGAGAGAGAGAGAAGGAGAGAGGAGAGAGAGAGGAGAGAGAGAGAGAGAGAGAGAGAGAGAGAGAGAGAAGAGAGACAGGAGAGAGAGAGAGAGAGAGAGAGAGAGAGAGGAGAGAGAGAGAGAGAAGAGAGAGAGAGAGAGAGAGGGGGGGGGGGGGGGGGGGGGGGGGGGGGGAGGGGGGGGAGAGAGGGGGGGGGGGGGGGGAGAGAGAGAGAGAGAGAGAAGAGAGAGAGAGAGAGAGAGAGAGAGAGAGAGAGAGAGGAGAGAGAGAGAGAGAGAGAGAGAGAGAGAGAGAGAGAGGGGGGGGGGCAGGGAGAGGGAGAGGGAGAGGGAGAGGGGGAGTGGGAGAGGGAGGGAGGGAGGGAGGGAGGGAGAGGGGGAGGGAGGGGGGGGAGGGAGGGGGGGGGAGAGAGAGAGAGAGAGAGAGAGAGAGAGAGAGAGAGAGAGAGCGAGAGAGAGAGAGAGAGAGAAGAGAGGAGGGGGAGGAGGGGGGGGGGAGAGGAGGGAGGAGAGAGGGGGGGGGGGGGGGGAGAGAGAGAGGGAGGAGATTTTTGAGCAAGCTGCATAAATTTATCCGAACGCAAAAAAACAGCATTTCTTCCGCCATGCCTGGATTGCTGTTTGGCCTCCCTAGCTGCATTACCTGACCACTCCTCGCTTCCACCAGATCCACTTCGCATCTTTGCCCGACTTATCGCGCACTTCCTGTCATAGCCTCCGGATCAGAAGGGCTTTCTGCAGCGGGGGGTGATACTCCACGCCTCGCCGATGCGCCATTTCCTTCTGCAATGTCCAAGTCGGATCCTCCTGCGCAGCCCCTTCAATACTTAGGTTTGCCCAACGAAATTAACATTGAGCAGAAGAAACTGGCGGTCTGCGAGGCGGAGACGACACATGCCGGGGAAGGGCGCAAAAGCACAAACAGAGAAGGGGGAGAGAAGATGGAGAGGGAGAGGGAAGGGGGGGGGAGAGAGAGAGAGAGAGAGAGAGAGAGAGAGAGAGAGAGAGAGAGAGAGAGAGAGAGAGAGAGAGAGAGAGAGAGAGAGAGAGAGAGAGAGAGAGAGAGAGAGAGAGAGAGAGAGAGAGAGAGAGAGAGAGAGGTGGGGATGGAAAGAGACGGGGAGGGAGGGAGCAAATTGGGGGGGGGGGGGAAGAGCGCGAAAGGATATTTGAGGTGGGGGAGAGGGGGAGAGAGAGAAGGTGGGGATGGAGAGAGAGGGGGAGGGAGGGAGCAAGTGGGGGACAGAGCGCAAAAGATAAATAGAGGTGGGGGAGAGGGGGAGGGAGACGGCGGGGATGGAGAGAGAGGGAGGGAGGGAGCAAATGGGGGCGGGGGGGAGAGGGCAAAAGGATAAATAGAGGGGGGGGAGGGGAGAGACACGGCGGGGATGGAGAGAGAGGGGAGGGGGAGTGAACGGGGCTGGGTGGGCAGGCAGAGATCAATGGAATGTAGTATGAATCCCTGGTTGTATTGCTCAGGCTTGCTAATCTGTTTCGGCAGCATTGTGTTTGACACCATGTGCGTGACACCATGTTGCCCGCTTGTTGTCCTACCAAAACAAAATTCATAAAACGCATCTGAATCATCAATTGTCAAACATCTGAATGGGCGACAGTCTCACAAGCTTGTGAAAGGCCTGGGGACTGTGACGAGGACACACTCATCGATAGAGACCTTGAGCTTCTGCTGCTTGTATTTCCGGAAAGTGTTTTCCCTATCATCGTAAGCTGCATCAGATATGACGTACTTCTCCACTTTTGAAGTGTCTTCAAGCCAGCCGTTTGCCGATATGGAGTTTGGATTAAGATCGACGACATGTAGAATGCACCTGCAGTAGGTAGAGGCCAAAACTTGTCTCATTGGCGACAAATCACTCTACATACACTTTCCTGCAAGGAAAACTTAGACGCAGACAGAGGTCACATGCCCTACTGACTGAGCAAGATGGTTGGAGACTCTCCACCCCATCTTGCTGACTGTATACCCCATCTTGCTTAGTCAGTAGGGCATGTGTCCTCTGTTTGCGTCTAAATTGTATATCTCTCCACTGGAGAGATATAATAGATGAGAAAGATATTACTACAGAGCAAATTGAAGATTATTCGATGCTCATAATGCAATAAAATCCAGGCCTAGGAGATTGGGCCCTCTCGAACAAGCAGCTGCTCCCCTCTACAACCCTGTGGCATCTGGTGACCTCTTTTAGAGAGTGAGAGCTCAATCCTTGCTGCACAAAGATCCCACCCATTGCTGCAGAAATCTGCCATAACCATGCACACAAGACAGCAGAAAAGATTCGTGCGCACGCATGTCCAACCAACAGTTGCTCATACTTGCGTCAGGAAAGCTGATACTAGGGCGAGTTTTCCACAACAAGCCTCTGAACACTAGAATATGTTGGCCACTGGACAGAGCAGTCCACAATATCCGAATAAAACTCTTCCTCAACAAAAGCGACGTAATGTGAATAACGTGAACCAAGGGGACGGTGTATGAAGCAGGAGGAAAATGGCAAGTCCACACGATCAGCTCCTACTTCATGTCCAAAGGGGTAATATCAACATGTCCAAAGGGGTAATATCAAAATGAATACCATGGCCACCAATTGAAGCAGAAAAAAAAGTTGAATATCCCCCCCCCCCCCCAAAACACACACACACACACACACACACACACACACACACACACACACACACACACACACACACACACACACACACACACACACACACACACACGCACGCACGCACGCACACGCACACCCACACCCACACGCGCGCGCGCCCACACACACACACACACACACACACAAACACACACACACACACACACACACACACACACACACACACACACACACACACACACACACACACAAGGTTAAAACTACAAAAATTCACAAGGGGTAAAGATTGGGCCGTCGAGAGTTATCATTTTAAGCGTCGTTCCTGAACTAAAATTCTTTGACTCGATAACAACCACTCCACTTCCATGATATCAATGCCTGTAACACGTTTATGGTAACTGGATTTGAAGGCATTTTCCAGACATGGGGTTGAAAAATTTCCTGGACCTACATCAGCAACTCTTCTAGTGTGTTACCGAAGGCATAGTTGCACTGTATTGACAGCTGTCAGACGACACTATCATAATTAAGCCCAGTTGGATGACAAACTTCTGAACAACAAAGCGATCTATTTTAATACGGATAGTGCTGATACCCATCGTAAGGTGAGTAGTAGCCGAGCTTCTGCACATCGTGGAGATCAGCAACGAACTGACCATCTGGCTCCTTAAGTTGCAGAAGCATGTCATCGACAATAGTCCCGCAGTGGGTCTGCATCTTGAGTTTCACGTCAAGTATTGACATCTGTGCACACCCTCCAGCCTTTTAGCAGTAATCCACTGATTACCTTTCCAACGAGGACATGCATGATGTGGATCACACTGTCAGGATGCTTTCACAGACTTGTCCGAAAATAAAACAAGTGGGTTCCGTGCGTGCGTGCGTGCGTGTGTGTGTGTGTGTGTGTGTGTGTGTGTGTGTGTGTGTGTGTGTGTGTGTGTGTGTGTGTGTGTGTGTGTGTGTGTGTGTGTGTGTGTGTGTGTGTTGGGGGGGGGGGAAACAAACAAGAGACAGGGGCCATCAGCAGCTCTGATGCATTGTACTGCAACATATGCATGCTTGGGCAGCACGTGAGAATGTGGCACAAAAGAGTTTAAGAACTAGGACTAAAAGAGCACCCAGAGTTGCAAAGGACAGTCTAGCCACATCGGATCTGAACTGTCTATGCACAGAAGAAACACGTTTAGTACTGTTAACACAGGGACGTAAATGTTCATGTCCTACAAACTTCTTATGGCCAGAATGAAACTGCAGAAGCCTAATGTGCAGAAGTGAAGCTGGCACATAGCATGAACATATTCCTCCGAAAAGATCCATTGTAGCAACTGGATCATACATCATAAATACCGCGTGTGATATGATAGTGCACTAAAACCGAACCCCCCAAAACATAAAAGGACCCTAGGAACGTGAATGCAAAAACAGCATCATGCCTGAACCCCATAAGTATATTAATCTATAATATCTGTGTTGATATATGCTATTTTCTAGTGTGTGTGGCAAAACAGCAGTGTGTGAGCGTTTTTGACTCACATGTCTGTCCAATCTCAAATCCATGAAACTCTGCTTAAGGTTGCTATGGGTAACGTGCAAGCGAACTGTAGAATCAGCCTGGTTTTGTCCATTGTTTCCAGGTGCAGTCACATATTCCCGCAGACTTCTGATGTCGTCTTGCGTGATCATTTCAACGACGTGATTTCGTACTAAACACCCGCACACCAAACTATATGGCCAGATCCTAGGACGAGAGCAAACTTGGAACACCACCAAGATTACAGGATGCTGGGTTAGAGCGACCACAATCTTCTAACGGAGTGGCAAATCCGGCGGGAACCTGGGAACTCCCGGTGGGAGTCTCCCGGGCACAGCTGGTGCCTCCAGTCACTGGAGTCCAGTGGTAGGGCCCCCGGGCTGAGGAGCGCAGACTCGAGCTGAGCTGGACCCAGCTCGATTCTCCGCGGGTAGCACTGCTACTAGCACTGATCCGAATCCCAATCAGGGCAGGTGATATCCACGCGCTAGCGCCGTTAGCCATGGTGGCGATTTGACCCAGCTCAACAGCGCTTGCCCTTATACGTGCTAACCTCCTAGAAGTCCCCTGTTACGTGCTTTCAAGGAGTGCATTCTCTTCAGTGGCCAATCTAAGTAGCGCAAAGGATCGTGCTGTGGAAATCACGTTGCGATGACAGGTGCAGAATCCCTTACATCACATTGCTGCGCTGCTGGTGCTCCAAGACATCCCGATTCCCCGTCTTAAGTCTTCATTGTGATCTGTGCAGGACACCATCCTCTGCTCCCTCCAGAAATGCTTGAGTCGGACACCAGTTTAGTCCCGGAATGGAAGACACTGGTGTCCAAGACCAAGGACAACGCAGGAGCTGGTGGCGGAACGGCCGGGGTAAGACATATGAATGGACCCTAGGAACTTATGTGACTCGCAGTGTTGATTTCGAAGCCGTCTAAAGAGGTTTGTTTTGATATGCACTTGACCTCGTTGCTCAAGAGGTTAGCTTTCATTTCTGCGAATTCTGAACTCTCGCTGTTGGGCAGGGAGGAAAACCGTACTCTGGGTTCAATAACAGTGCTTGGACAGACCCAGAGTCGAAAGCAGGTACCTGGCGTGCAGAAGAGCGCTCCAAGGACTCCGATCGCTGGGGTGTAAAGGGGCCTCCTCTTGCCGACAGTCATCCTAAGAATGGACTGTTGCAGTCCAGTAAATGGCGCGAGGATGATCGTGCTATTCCTCCACCACTGGGACGCCCAAGGTAGGATCCAGTTCACCTGAATCATACATAGATCAAGTAGGCTCCCTTATGTCAGGATGGATGCTTTTCAGAGCTCTCAGGTCACTTGGTATAAAAAAGAACTTGAAGTTCATTATGAAAGTGTCACGGCAGTGCACAAAAAGGCTTGAAAACGCAACAGATAGCGGTGTGCTGGTTTGGGAGGGAATTTCAAGAGAAAGTGGCCTCCTCTATGTGTTTGAAGCATTGGGTTGCTACCTGCAGGTGGGAGCATAGTTCTGAACCCCGTTGGAATGACCAAGGGATGCGAGGTCAAAACGACATCTTTGCGCCTACAAGTAAATCCCCTCGAGTCCCTGTACTTCGCTCTGATGTTTTGTTAGATGAGTCCCGGCTTTTGAGAGTTTTGTTATGTTGTACTAGACGGACTTGCTCACTATTGATCCCACACTTTTGACTGGCTCACATTGACCACTTGACAAAGGTCGGGGCTTGTGTAATAATTTTGCCTGCGCCAGACAAAGTAGCTGTTTTGGGTGTTGTGCACCTCCATAGTCCATTGCCTGGTCTCTCCTTTACAGAGTTATGGAGTTTTTGGCAGCTGCTTGCTTGTCACTTCCTTCGTATGGGCTTATATGCTGCAGAGCTGGTAGAGTAAGCTGTCAGGTTCAACTTGGTGCTTGGGGGACACAGCATCACAAACTTTCAGGCTGTCATTTTCATTTTGGCCCAAGTTGATACGACAATAAATAGCCTGTAATGTTCTGCTGCTGTGAACATGCAATTTGTAGCTACTGATCCCCACCAATATGTTGATTTTTGTCACGAATTCACTAAGCAATGTGTAGTACTTCCTCATACAGTAGTGCGTGCAGAACATTCATAGTCGCCATCCACGAGGCAAGCCTTCAAACACATGGAAAGCGCCAATCGAAAGGGCATGATGGCTCTATTAGATGAGCCAAGTCAATGAGGAACCGGAATCAAATGGTGGAGTTGTGTAGAGACTATGGATACACTGACTGTACGGAATGGATACACTTATAAGTTGGCTGACGGGCACAGCTAGGCAACATGCCGGGCAGTGTGTAACATTCATTCATTATTCATAGGTTGCACTTAAATTCGAGCAGGTTTCCAATCTAAAGAAGGATGTTCCTGCGCTGCATATCAATGTACAGAAATCAAGCTGTTCTGGGGCAGGTGCTCAAGATCCCTGGAGCGTGGAAGCATCTGCATTACGTGGTCGTGGTAGGGCTTCGGCGGATACGAACCGTTGGAATCGGGAGGACCGCTGGGGGGCACTTGGCGGCGACCTCAATACTATCCCTCGCAAATGGGGTGCTGGACCTGACCATGGTATGCCGCCCATATATTTGGCGTCATGAGGGTGTGCCTGATTTGTTACAGATCTGTATGTTGGGATATGTATGTATGTAGGCATCATGTCAACATGAGTGCATGTGCGTGTGTGTGCGTGTTGGGGAAGGGGGGGGGGTGGAGGTTCTATTTGTTCTCGTGTTGGGGGAGCCTTGCATTTCCCTCAGTAATGCGTGCAGTCATGGTGAATAGAAGTGCATGCACTTTACAGAGAGGGGCTTGGATTGGAGATATGGCTGGGGATTAGAAAGGAATACGGATTACACCCCCTCGGGCAGGGGAGGTGAAAAGTGGGTTTAAGTATTGCCACAGATGTTTGATATAACACAACTGCTGGTAGAGGGGCCGGGCCGGTGGACTTAACCATTCTGAGGTACGACCATCCCCTGTTTGCTACGTCCAGTTGACTAAATAAATTAGAGCGGGGTCATGACTGTGATGTTCCTGGTGCAGGGACTGGTGGGCCAGAAACAGGGGATGATCGTTGGGGAAATGACTCAGGTGTGTTCATTGCTCACCAAATTTCACTGTGTTATACATGTGGACATACATTTTGTGAGGGCGGCTTAATATCCTGGAATGCGAGTCCAGGCATTCACGACTTGAGTGTCAATGGATTGCATTGCATGTATTGCCACCCTGGAATTGTGATTTTTAGCTTTCAACCGTTGCTGCAGTACATTACTGTCGTCGTGGCACACAGCCCCTTCAACCCAATGTCCTCATTCACGAAGTGCCTGGCCAGTCAGTCGGTCAACTGTCTCTGCCATTTTGGGCACTGTCACTCTCTCTCTCTCTGTGGGTGTTGGGGGGGGGGGGGGGGGGAGCGTACCTATGCAAGTGTGTGTGCATGTATGGGCACACATATTTCTATGCTATCAAAAGCAGGGGGGGGGGGGGGGGGTTCATGTATTAAGATTGCAGTACAGAATCAGAACGGCCCAAGAGTCTTTGGGGTTTTTGCTAACAAGTGTGCTGACTTACTCTCTGAAGGCCGCTTGGCCCGTGGTGGTCGTGGAATTGGTGGCACTGGCTTTGGCACGCCGCCATTTGGGCATGGTCCGGGATTCAATGATGATGCTGGACGCAGCCGCTCGTATGTGTCCCGTGGTCGTGGCAGAGGTATTGACCAATTCATAAACATAGCTTGGCGTGATGTCTCTCTTGATGAGATACCCTCCAAGGACATGTCAAGGCGCTCCTCCTGCAATCAATCTGAAACTGGAAGCTAGTATAAATGTGAAGGGAAGGTTAGAAGACAGGCGTGGTTTTGTAGAATATACCAGGTCGCTTGTTCAAGTAGATTTGTATATCTTTTTATGGGAGCGTTGGATGCTGGCTTGGTGACACATGCCTGCCCCCCCCCCCCCAAAAAAAAAAAAAAAAAAAAAAAAAAAAACAGCGGAATCTTTCCCGCTAGTACCAATGCAAATGGTATTTAAAGGAGGGCAGCCAATTACCCCTCCTAAATGTGTGTGGTTTGGGGAAGGGGGCACGCGGTAACATGCCTTCATCAGTGCTGAAATTGGAATGCTGCATTACCCTTGTTCAGGGGACCGCTTGCAACAAGAATGTCGGGGAAAGCATGCACAGGGATTATGTGTTAATTATTCCCCTGGAAATTTGGTCTTTGTCAGGAGCATATGGGTGTCCTCTTTTCCTTTGGTTCAAATCGGTCCTAAAGTAAATATATACAGGCTGACTGGTAGTTGAAGGTTTGTTTCTGCTTGTCATTTTCTGCACTCCCTTGACTCCAGGAGCAGGGTGTGCCAGAGATGTGTGTAAGCTGCTTGGCATAGGTTAACGACCATTGTAACCTTGCAGGCTTGGTCGGCCCTGTGACGCAATATGACAAGTGGCACCCCGGGTCTAGCCCTGTTCCACTTTCTGAAGAGCGGGCAGTGGAGCCTGTGCCTCGCCGCCCTACTCATCGTTACAGCAAAAGGGATATGGTCAGCGTGTTCAAACAGATGAAACAACGCAATGCTCTGGGCTTGCCAGACGCCGTCGACAACTCTGATCCTACTCTTTTTGCCGGCCCGGATCAGCCAGAGGTGGTAGATGTGCTTGCGGGTGTTCATCAGCCAGGGCCCGGAGGCGATCCTGAATATTTTGCAGCACTGCAGGTGAATCACCGCTTCCATGGTTTCTCCGTCCCCATGTGTGTGGATATCCCATGAGTATGTTCTGCGATGTCCTATTTGAACAGCAGGTTGCGTGTGTCCGTCTGAGCCATCATTCTGCTTTTGGGGGGAGGGGGGGGGGTTTGGCGTAGCACCGAAGTGTTGGTATCGTGTTTGACCTCTTTGGTTATTTGCTGTTCTCAAGATATCAGACTGTAGTGAACAATTAATCTTCTCTATGGTGGTTAGGGTTCTGATGGGGTAGTAGGCATTGTTCTAGCTGTGCGACACTGTAAGCTTTTCTCAGTCCTTCCCTCGGAGCGTATGTGTGTGCGTCTGTTTGTGTATGTCTTTGCCCGCACGCTGTGTCATCACTTGTGCTGCTATCCATGAGCCGTTCCCGAGGCTATTGAGGTATTCCTGAGACTTTTGAGTAAAAGATCTGCTACTCGCACCTGTGCAGGATTCGTGCATTTTCGCATCGGTTTATACATTGGTTCCCCCCTGGGGTGGGGGTGGGGGGGGGGGGGGGAGGGGGGCTGTAAGACTTTTTCGAGTTGCACAGGAGTTGCACATGCCTCCCGGCAAGAGGTTGCAATGGCCAACGGAATATGCTGGACTTGGCGTCGTGTGACCGATGCTGATCATATGTCTTGAACTTGAGCTTCCCATAATGGGCCTGCAGACTCCTGTGTTGCAATTGTCAACCTCTGCTTGTTACCCACCCAAAACCAGTTATTAGGGCTTTGTCAACTCAATGCTGATGGATATGGATGTTTGAGGACCTGTTTTGGAGGGTGCACAGGAAGCAGCAGGCAAGGATGAGCTCCATCCTCATGACGAGGTCATCCAAAATGTCTTCTCAGTGTCGAAGGAAAGGGAGGATCCTGGTCATGCGGCCGGTGCCTTACCCACTGCTAAGGTTGAGCCCGGTCTTCAGCCCCCAACGACGGCATCCTTGAAGAAGCCAGATGAGTGGGTCTATCTGGATCCAGCCAACGTATTGCAAGGCCCTTTCTCAAAAGCCGAAATCATCGACTGGAAGCAGAGTGGCTATTTCTTTGCTGAGCTTCAAATCCGCAACTCTGCCGACTCCGACTTTGGCAACCTCAACGACCTTTTAGAGAGCTGGGGCATCGAACCTGCTCCGCCACGTCCTAACAAGTCGGAAGGCGAGAGATCTGCGACACCAACGTCCTCAGTGTCGGTGGCAAATGCCATAGAGGATGCGCTTCCACAATCTCTATCGCCGCTCGAGCCATCTCCACTCCAGCATGCTCCTCCTGCGACCCAATCGGTTTCTGCAGTCCCACAGCCAGCTTCCATGCTGTTCTCTGCATATCAGCCGACAGATGCCAAGGAGCATATGAACACTGAGCCTCCTAGTCCCCTCAGCGGCTGGTTCCAGGGGGAGAAGACAGCGCCTTTGCAGGATCAAGGATTGCCACATCATGGGGAT
>KV908357.1:195067-207567 GCA_002005505.1 Botryococcus braunii
CGGGGGATCCCCGGTTTGGGGGGGGGGGGGGGTTGTGGAGAGTCGAGCCCCCTGTGATGTACGGAGGACTATTGGTAGATTTCCGTCATCAGTTTCTCACATTCTCATATTCCCAGCAAGGGTCTTGGAAACGATTTTTGCAGATAAAGTGACATGGGTAGCTGTGTTGCAGGCCGGCGGGCGGGAGGAGCCAAACAATGCCGTGCCTGTTGAAGAACTTGAATTTGGCGTGCGTTTGAGCTCAGACTTCCGGGTCAGCCCGCAATCATCATTTGTTGGTCACAGCATACCCCCTTGCCATGTACTGTTGCTACGCGTCCAGATTATTAGGCTACAAGTGCTTAGACCACTGCTTTACTGTCTAGTCCCCTTCCTTGTACAGATTGGGCTTTTCATTTGGCTATTTAAAGCCATGTTTGTGTCCAGTGTCTAGGGTGTCTGACCCATGCTATTCTTGTTTTGAATGGGTCTGTCAAGGATGAAGCTGTTAGAGGAAGGCCAGAGCTGATATCTTGTGTGATACCTGTGTGAGAATTCGTGTTATGCCGGTGTTCTTTTCTTATAATGGCCCCCTTGAACCTCCCTTTTCCCAGTGAGCGGAAGGTTCGGGTAGGGGTTGGTGTGTGAGAAGAGGTAACAGTGTAATGTGATTACCGGTGTCAACTTTGCAGCTGCATGGGCATTGTTGCTGCAGGACCATGAAATAGCCTTGGAACGTTGTGTGAGTTAAAGAGCCGTGTTGACAACATATGTTTGATGGTAGTTGACTATTGGGTTGCAGACCTGGTGCCGGACCCAGCTGAGAAAGCTGAGAGGTGATGATGATCTAACACTGGTCTACATTTGCATGACATTGAGTGCAAACAGCGAGGTGGCTGAAACAATACAACAAGCTATCACTGCTCCCGGCGTTCATCAGTTTATTGCTGAATTCATGCGGTGAGGATCCGAATATTTAGATGTGTACGTCCCAAAGACTGCAACAAATGGAGCCCTCGGGAGGGGCACCTTGATTTTGGGCAAGGGAGAGCTTGTCTCTTTGTGTCGTGTTCAAGCCTGGATACTTTCATTCTCCCTTCAAGCATCAAAGTTTAGGCAAGTTCAAAACCAAAGAAGGGTGCCTATTCGATGTCTTACAGATCAAGTGCTTGATGTTTGACCGAGCTTGAATTTCTGTTGTCCTCAACCACAACCGTTGGGCTGGGTACTGAATCAAAGGAGGCTACGGCGTGCGTGTATTGCTTGTTCCCGGCACAGGGGCCGTTGCCGCTTCAACTCTATCTGGACATGTTGCAGAATTGTAGGGAAGTCATCCGTGTCTATGGACTCACAAGTGGACTCTTGCCAGCAATCCTCAGATGGGAATATGTTCATGCAACGCACCACTTATGGTGACGACCACCTACTTTTGACTCTACACTGGGAAGGGGAACTTACTTGCTTGGGATTTTGGGGACCTTCCAGGCGGAGGGCGCTGGAGACGGGTGCATCAGAAAAGAAAGGGGGTAAGAGCAGGAAGGCAGCCGTTGCTGAGTCATCCAAACCTGCCACAGCCACAGCCAAGGTCGAAGCTCCTGTGTATATTGAGAAGAAGGAGGCATCTGGGTGGAACAGGATTCAGGTTAAGGGTAAGGGGAAAGGTAAGGGAAAGAAGGGTGAGAAAGTACCTGGCGACTTCTTGGGATTCGAGAGCGGTTTGAATTACAACCTGCTGTCGAACCAAGATGTCTGAGTGTATCTCCTGTTCAGTGACTCGAGTTATTGTTGGGGTTGGCTGCTGGCATTTCTGTGTGCCCAAGAGCCCGCATCATTACAGAGATTGCCCACAAGGCTGATGGCTCTTGTGAGGGCTTTCAAGGTAGAAGAGATCAGTCTCAAGTAAAGCGTTGTAACCCAGAAAGTCGCAACACACAACGAAGTGCTTAAAGGAATGCTGCCAAGAGTAGAGATGTTACAGACTTTTGGAGGTGAAGCTCAGAGTTGCGAAGTTTTCCTTAGCAGCTCTCCGCTCAACCATACATTTCCCCATACATACCCTTGATCGCCTTGACATGGGGGTGGGGACAACTAAAAGAGGTGAGAAGTTGCAGATTCTGCAAGTGAAGCGGGCATGGGTATAAGAAGACCTGAACTGGAGGATTGCTGCTGAAAAGTATGATGACAGTGAAGTAGAGTAGCTCAAACCCAGGTCTCGATTGGAGATAGGAATGGCTCCGACAAAGGCCGAGTGTTATAGTTTCACGGGGGCATGAAGTTGAATGGCTCTCCAATTGGGATGCATTTGGATGCAAAGAGTAGGTACCAGTTTTGAGAGGCCTGTGGGCTGCCACCATTTTGTACTAACATGTAAGTACAAATATCTTTGAAGCCCAGAATATGAACATTTCGAAACGTTCTTAAATCTGTGGAGGGGGGCGTTAGGGAGGCTAAGCAGTAATACATTAGTTTGCAGTTGCGCCGTTGACCAGGGTGCGTGCAGTGGGTTGATCCCTCGAGGATGGCAGTGCCATCATGGTACTCCAGAGTACTGGGTACTCCCGTGAGAAATCGCGTGAAAACCCCCCGACTTCGGCACGCCGTACCTCCTGAATCGGGCAAAATTTTTGCAAGCTTGCCTAGACAACTTTTGCTCTCTAAAGAATGAACTTTCATATTGGGTCTTAGTTGAGAAGCTTTGCCATTTAAAAACGTCAGGAGATAGCATAAAAGTCCGCAAATTTCACGCGGTTTCTGTGGTGTGTGACAGACTTGCCCAACCCACCATGAACGAAACAATAGAACATTAATGAGGTCCGCTTGTACTGGGCTTTTTATACATATGCTGGCAAAACCAAAGCGATGATAGGATTTATCGATATTTTTAACAGCCTTTCAACTACTCTTTGGGACGCCTGATGCTGCTTCAATGATAGAATACAACGGCAGCATCCGACCTGTAATATAGTTCTCTAGCATGACGGTTTCACTAGAAGTGTCTAGTATAATGGTTCCAGGAGTTTTCAAGATATGAGTTAAACTCTTTTGAATTGCCTAATCTGCTTGGAACTGCAGACTCGCTCCTCGTTCTCTGTCAGGACTCGATCCGAGTCCATTATGGGATTTCGCAGTCCACCGGATTTTTTGAGCCAAACCCTTTGGGCACCAACATCTAAGCTTGGAGTTACGTTTTGATCTTTCTGCCTGAAATTGAGATCAATTGCGGACGAAGTAAGACCCGTAAGCCCCAAAGTTTCTGTAGTCGCAGATCGGGATTCGGTGGGGTTGCGTTGTGAAAAGATATCCGGGACGAAATTTGTGTATTCAGTATTTACCAAAAATTTGATAGGCTGATGAATGCAGTCAAATCACTGAATCAGACCTTCCACTTGGAGATTTCTGCAATGTGTGAGTATTACAAATCCACCTGGCTCAGCAAAATGAAGAGTACGTGTGTTGATGTGATCTGTGCTGACAGGGAAGGCAACGTGCAAAAAGGAAATCCAACACATGCAAAGGAACCACTGTGCATGGAACATCTCCAAAGTAGGATCAGGTGGTGTTGTGATCAAGCGTCGTTGTCCGAATCGGCAAATGGACCCCCGATGGTCCCCAGAGGCATCCCGAATGCACATCGTGGCCCACGATTCGTGGGCCCCGGAAAGACCCTCATAAATGAATATAATCTAAATACCTATAATCCGAGGTATTCTAAAATCCGAGGTAAAGCAAGCGGGCGCGCTGCTTTGAGTTAGTTACGTGGTGCGGAACACGCGCTGGGAATCCAACTTGGGATATTTGCGCTGGTACGGTACGGATTTATTCACGTGCTACAGAAAGTGTAAAGTATTCACGGGTCAGGATCGCGTCACGAACCCCTGGAACAGCACCCAGGGGCATCTGATATTCGGCATTCGACACAGCAGTTTCCAACTATAGTGGCCCTGTTCGTTACACAGACATTTCTTCAACGAAACTGTTGACTGGTCAAAAGTCGTGGCCTGGAAGAGTTTTTAGGCTCGATTGCTCTACTCTCGGCTGTTGCCCTTGTCCGGACGTTTTACCTTGCGCTCGTTTCTCAGCGTGCTCTCTTGGCCCGAGGAGAGCAGGATTCAGATGGAGTCTCGGGGTAGTGGGAGCGGCCACAGCTCGGCTGAAATAGTGGAACCGTCGGTCCCTCTTCGCTCCGACAGCGACTGGGAGCAACCGGAATCGGTAGAGCTGCCGGGGCCTGTAGAAACTGGGGAAGCTCGTCAGGTGCATTATGAGTGCATCGCACTTGACTTTCGGAATCGACGTACATAATGGTACTGTGCAGCTTTGAAAGCGTGTGTTGCAGGTGTGGGCTTTTTCTTCTTCAGGCTGGCTGTTTACCTATCAATTTGGCGTCGTCAAGTGCTTGAGGGATCTGGGAATTCAAAGGTGATTTCCTACTTACTTGCAGAGACGTTTAGGTTCTCTTGAGGGTCAGAGGGGTCACGATCACTGTGGGTTGGTCTTGGATTAGCAATTCGGGGATGAGCGCGTTGGTTTTAATATGTCTTTTGGCATGGTGAAGTTTGAATAATTCGTTCTTAATTGATGTGCAAGTGTGTGACTAGCTGGGAGACATTTAGATTGCAATGAAAACTTTTGTGTTGGCTCACCTGGATTCCTGGCACAATACATGTCATGTCCATTTTTCCACCCACCTGCAGGGGGCAGGGATCGTGCGGTGCTGCAAGAGTTGAAATTGGTGATTCCCGGGCCTGCAGCTCAATTTATGCCATAGGCACATCTGGAGGAGCTTGTGCCGCGTCTTACCTTTTTGGAGGCTGGGATATTGATAAGACGGTTCAGTTCATCTGTTCTTGTGCTAGATATGCACGGCGGCATCCAAAGAGACTTCTTGATGTGCTGCAGTATTGCGATGGTGCTATTGAGCGGTTCATGAAGAAAGACGATGGCGAGCTCCATTTCATCTTTAATGTTTATTTTTTATTGTTGTTGTTGTTGTTGTTCTATGTGCAAAGGGGGCCTTGAAATGGTTAAGCTTTTTAGGTATGGATTTTATGGACATTGTCAAATGGAAGGGGCAAGTGCTTATATCCTTTTTTGCTTGTGCTCTTGGTGCCAACGTCAGTCTCGGCATCAAGTCTTGAGGACTGCGGCAATCTACCCCCCCTAATGTTATGTGTATCCGCACAGTGGTTCATGTCTTGGCATCATTTTGACAACTGGGTACCAGGTGCCATTGTGTCTGGATTATTGTCCGTGTGGAGAGTAGGTTTGACACTGAACGACTTAACGCCCTGAAGAGTGAAGGATGGTGTTCTAAGTTTCCCTGCAACAAATTGATTAGGGGTGCCTCTTGTTTTGGGAAGGGGTTATGGACAAATGCGGTTGCAGCTGCCTCCTTGACTGGTTCTAAGTTCCTGCCCTCTCTTGCCACGGATGTGCTGCAACGATTTATTCATGACTCTTTTTTGTCGGAGCTGGCCTGGAGTTGCTGTGCTTCAGTACTGGGGGTCATTGGGTTTGCAGCCCCTTGCCTGAATGGCAACATGGAGGTTTCTGTCACACTGCTGCCGTGGCTTCGCAACAAGCGAATCACGGATTTCGTATCCAAAGCAGACACCAAAGCTGCGCTCATGGCCAGCAGTTGTGCTTGGCCCCTCAACCCAGTGTGGTTGCCACGCTTTAATGCCTACGCTATCGATGGGTGTATCAGTGACTTCCAGCTCCTCAAGGTGACCTTTGCGGTGTCCCCCCCCCCCCCTCTTGTCAGCTCTCTTCTCCGTCAGCTGCCATGCTTCAGTGCCATGGGCAAGTATCCTGCCACGCGTTCTACAACATCTCTCCCTCGTTTATCATATGTACGTGGGAGAGCGAGGTAGGGGAGGAGCAGGGAGGCGGGAGGAGTGCAAATAAGGAGTATACATATCTTTGGCTCCCGTCTCCTGTCTGTGTGTGTGTGTGTGTGTGTGTGTGTGTGTGTGTGTGTGTGTGTGTGTGTGTGTGTGTGTGTGTGTGTGTTTGTGTGTGTGGGTGTGTGTGTGTGTGTGTGCGCGCGCGCGGCGCGCCCGAGTGATAGATAGGGGGAGGGAGGGGGTAGAGAGAGAGGGAGAGAGAGAGAGAGAGAGCGGGGGGGGGGGGGAAGGGCGAGGGCGAGGGCGAGGGCGAGGGAGAGGGAGAGAGAGAGGGGGGGGGGGAGAGAGGGAGGGAGAGTGCGCACCCACGTGTGCGTTTATGCTCATGTGTTCCGCGCGCGCGCGCGCGCGCGAGCGCGCGCGCGCGCGCGCGTGTGTGTGTGTGTGTGTGTGTGTGTGTGTGTGTGTGTGTGTGTGTGTGTGTGTGTGTGTGTGTATGTGATGGGGGGTTCTTGTCCCCCCCCGCCCCCCGGGCGGGGCAGGTAGCGGGGACTGTATGCTTGGTGATACGCAACCGAGCCTTGCAGGTGACGGATGCTTGCTGCCGGGACATGGAATCAGGGAGGGCTTGGCTCTATCCTAATGTAATTTTGGCCATGAATTTGTGAAGGCCTGTATATATGGATATATTTTCGGATTGCGCAGGGGGTCTTTCTGGGGCGCTCGTTCTTCACGCTTCATATGCAGGATGCCATCTCAGTGAGCCCCTTCTACATGAGCCGGGCAGATATCAAGCCCTCCCGCTTTGTGCCGCCCTGGTGGTGTGCCTTGCCTCCCCGTCCTGAACGCCTCCAGGAGCTCTATGACCTTGGCTACCGCGACTGCCTCACCTGGCTGCAGAAGAACGGCAGGATTCCATATGGTATGTCTCTCCTATCACCTATTTGATTTCCTCTCTGGCGTATGCTGTCACATTTTCCCATCTCACTAACCCCCCATTCCCAGTCACTTCACACCATGCCTCTATGATTTGGATTTCTTATGCCATGGACACGCATATGTGTTCAGATGCGCTGGTGCTAATGCTCTTGTGCATGCTTATCTTAGTGTACGCGCGCGAGCGCGCGCGCGCGCGCGCGCGCGCGCGCGTGTGTGTGTGTGTGTGTGTGTGTGTGTGTGTGTGTGTGTGTGTGTGTGTGTGTGTGTGTGTGTGTGTGTGTGTGCGCGCGCGCTAAACAGGCTGGGGACCACAGGCATGATGTACAAGGATGGGGAGGAGCGGCCTGTGGAGGAAGGGGCCGAGGTTCCCCGCTGGTGGGAGCTGCTGAGAGAGACTGCTGCAGAGGCACCTGCTTGCCATGAAGAGTTGGGCGACATTCTGCACCGCAGCTTCCACTTCCTGCATGACTTTGCCCGCTGCCTGGCCTGGCTCCTGATCTGCTTGGAGCTGCTGCTCATGTCAGCTCTATCCTTCTTCGTGCTGACCCTCACCCCGCTCATCAACAATCACTCCTTCAAAGGTGCGGCCAATCCCTTGTGCCTCCTTCTACTTGCCTACTGGCACACCTGCTCCCCGAGCCATTCAAGCCGCCTTCAAGAGCTGCATGTGCTTCTCTTGTCTATAACTACTCCCTCCCCCCCCCCCCCCCCCCCCATGTGCAAAGCTGTAACAGTGTTGATGGATTTAACAGACATGTCCATTAATCCAACACAATGTATCTGGAAGATTTGACTATCTTCTGAGGTTGATGCTCTGTTGCAATTACACTCTTCTTCTACTCCACCAGGCTGCGTCTGGTCCACTCTTCATATGGTCCACTTCTCTCACGACACTTTGTGGGCCGCTCACTGCCCAGTGGGATCATGAGCACCTGCGGCCCCCCTTTACCTCCCCTCCTCCTCCCTCCCTCTTTCACAAAACCCACAACCACGCACGCACCACCCTCAGTGGCGTGTGGGGGGCCGGGCAGATTCTTGGTACCGCTGGAGGATGCTGTCATCCTCTGCGGTGTCGCCCTGGGTACTGCTGAAGACCATTCCGGCAGTGGGCCACTTTGTCAACATCCCGAAGAACACCAGGCTCAATCAGCAGCTGCAGGAACACTCCCTCCTCTACCGCGTCTTTTACCATTTCCTTTAGCGGGACACGCCCTCGATGCTCCATGCCCTGAACGGTATGGCATCCTGCCGTAGCCGTGTACCTTGAAGTTTTAGAGACCGATTGAATGCTGGAACCCTCCTGCTGCAACTTCTATCACACCCTTTATAGCAGAACACACCCTTTATATGCTATGCGCTGGTTGGTATGGCATACTACCATGATCATGTACCAAGAGGGTTTTCAGTTATTTTTCCCAATTTTTTGGAAGTGTATCGCATATTTGATAGACGCCGTCCTGGGGCACTGCTTGCCCCACTCTTGGACTGTTCCTGTACCGGAAGTGCCCCAAGTTTCAACCCGTGTTGAGCTCCAAGCTGGACTCATCCCTCATGATGTTTTCTTCACATTGAACAGTGTTTGTGTTTGGCATGGCAGGGAGAAAGGGGTGTGACCACGAACTAGCTCTGTTCTATTGTTTGGATAACAGGGGTCTTGATTGGTAGAACCTCAGGGTATGTTCAGGGGGGCAGTTGAGGTTATACCCGCTGGCCTCCCCCCCCCCCACCCCCGGTGGGGGGATAGAGAGATTTTGAGAGAGGGGGAGATCTTCCCAGGTAGTTTATGGTTGAAGGCAGCAATAGCCGCTTGTGCCATTAAACATGGACCATGAGTTCTGTGCCAAGATCTACTTTCCAACGTCTTAAGACGAAAGAGGGTCTTCCCTGCGTGTTATCAACTGGGTTAGGTGCGCCGGTGTTCGTGCGACACATGCATATGCAGCGCTTGGCCGAGTGTGTGTTGCCAGGGTGATTAGTTACATCTGCCGTAACGTCGTGATCATCAACAGGCTTGTGCCCTGAGATAACATGCTCATCGGCCACTCAGTCAGAACAGGGTGGATGTAAAGTTGAGATGACGATTGATTAATGAGTGGAGCTGGGCTTGCCGTGGTGTGGAGACGGGGTTTAGACACATTAAGCAGCTTGTCGTAGGGTTTGTCAGGGTTGCTGAATGATGGGGGGACTCCGTTACATGTGCTGTGGCACGTTGAAGGTTTGAAATGGCTGCAAGTGGCTGAGTGTTGAGACAGGAACCCTCGAAGCGGAACGAAGCTTGGGAAGTGCTGTGGAAAGTCTTGCTTTGACAAACAGTGGATTCTCTTGTCGTGGTATTGCTAATCTGTTAACCCCCTGAGTGCTACTTGGAAATATGCGAGCCAATGTCCTGGTATTTTTTAAAAACGAGGTTGTGAAAGCGGTACAATCTTGTTGATGTACCAGTCACTGTGCACTGGAAAGCGCTAGCAATTATTCTAGGCTTATATGAGCCTAGAATGCATGTGTCCTATACCTGCTGACGGTGATTCCCAGCAAATCTGCTAAGGTCCTCTAACATTATGGTTCTTGGTTTATTTAATTCCAACGTTTGGCTTGATCAATTCTGGTCTCAAGCAGTGTTGCTTCAGCAGGCCATTGCGGCTTGGGGGACGATATATTGAGGCCCACATGGCCAAGTGAGAAATTTTTGGTGGAGACGAAAAACTTTTGAAGGTATTTTTACCCTTGGCATGCACATGCAGCAATCCCTAAGTGGCAGTAGATATCAGTTATACGCTTATTAGTTATACATTTTGACTGCCTAATTGAGCGTTTTTATAACTGTCTAATGGAGTGTAGTGATGAAGGTAAGGTGTGACGGTAAATGTCATGTTCACCTGCCAGCATGAGATAGAAATGCATTCCAATGTCACGCACATCACATGGCTGAGATTGACAGCCGGGTTTACTTAGAACACTGACAATAGGTATTAAAAGCAGCACGGAATAGGTTTCAGGGCGCTGTCTTTTTTGACACACAGTGCATTGGGGTTCCTTAGCTCATGAGGCTGTAGTGGGGCTTGTAAAGATGTAAGCTCATGAGGCTGTAGAGGAGCTTGTAAAGATATAAAGCAATGCTTGCGAAGTTCAGATGGAACTTGTGTGAGATGTCGCAACGACTTCAATGCTTTGGCTTATGCGCAGACCACCATTCTGTGCATGTTCAGGCCATGTCGACATGAAAGAGAGAGAGAGAGAGAGAGAGAGAGAGAGAGAGAGAGAGAGAGAGAGAGAGAGAGAGAGAGAGAGAGAGAGAGGGGGGGGGGGTTAAAGAGAGGGGGCGGGGAGGTGAGAGAGGGGGGAGGGGGGGAGAGAGAAAGGACTGGGCTGGGACAGAGAGTGGTGAGCAAGAGGGAACGAGGGAGCCAGATGGAGAGTGCGGACAACGGACACACACACACACACACACACACACACACACACACACACACACACACACACCACACACACACACACACACACACACACACACACACACACACACACACACACACACACACACACACACACACACACACACACACACACACACACACACACACAGGTCTCACTGTGATAGAGCCCCATCATCACTCATCAGGGGTGCCTTGTTCAAGTCCTGGTCGGTGCTGTCCGCCCGATGCGCACATACCGCATCTGTACTAACACATTTCAAATTACTTGTAATTCTTCCGAGCGTTCTAAAACCTCAGAAATGACTGCTCCTGGACCTTAAAAATAGTTTTAAAAAGCCACTCCAAATTGTCCCGAGGTGCGCAAAGACCAGTAAAAACCATTCAGAAAGTGCCACATGCGGCCAACGGACCCGCAGACAATTGCAAAGCCTTTATTGGTACTTCAAATTTGATTAAATGTATCGGGCCTACATTCTGCTGCTCAATGGCTGAAGGAAGCCTGTTTTTTGAAATCGGGTCTCTGAGGTATATAAGGAGGAACAATTCCAATTTGGCACCTATCCCAGGATGTGCCACTGTGATAGACCCCCGCGATGGGTCACAAGGGGTGCCAGGTTCGAATCCTGGTGGGTGCTACCCGCCTGGTGAGCACATAACTTCTTTCCTTCTGGTGAGGCTTGCTCCGACAAGCTCACTCCTCCGCCTGGGGGGGGGGGGGGGCGGCACAGGATGGCCCTCGTTTGACCTTGTGCTCAGATATTGAGCCAGCCTGTTCCGTTACCCATCTGCAGGAAGATGAGTAGAGTGATATTGGGCAACCCCACAGGAAATCCATGTTCGTCCTCGCATCCTTTTTTGGAACCCATGCCCCTTCTCCATGCCTGCGGCCTGTCCTTAATGAGTAATGGAACGCTGGGCACCTGCAAATGGAACCCCCGTTCGTCAAGATCTTCACCCCTATTTTGTGAAGCCATGCTCCTTCCCCAAGCGACCTTGGTTTTTTTAGTTAGCCGTCCGCGATACATATTTGCCAGAGAGGGGCAGCCTCAAAGGTCAGAGAAGAGATGCAATGCGATTTTGAGGTTTCAGACTTGTAGATGCGCTGCTGATTTTGAGACTATCTGGATTCCATGTTCTTGCACGCACATGCGTGTGCGCGCGCACACGTGCGTGCGTGCGTGCGTGTGTGCGTGTGTGTATGTGTGTGTGTGTGTGTGTGTGTGTGTGTGTGTGTGTGTGTGTGTGTGTGTGTGTGTGTGTGTGTGTGTTGGGGGGGGGGGGGTTGGGTGGGGGGGAGTGGATGGTATATCGATGGGTGGTATGAGGGGTGGTTTGCGCACCCGATCTAGATCCAAACGAAAGGAAAATTCCGCATTTGCCCCAGTTGGAGAAAAAGGTGCGGAGGGGATCATGATATGCGGAGGTATGAACTGCTGGGCTTTTAGGAAAGGGAAGGGAAGGGAAGAAGAAGAAAATGTAGATGCGTGTGCATTCTCGGTGGCCCCCGAACAGCTTCGCATGATTTCAAACGCTAGCCGATCGCCTCACCCGGCTGTGACAGCCCCCCTCATGTGCGCCCGTACGCGAGTGAGATCTGTCGGGAAGTTCAATGTGACGCTGCAGACCACATCCAAACGATATCTCTTAAGATGCATTGGTTTGTTTGGGAATGTCGTCGCTTTGGACAACATTCATGATCTTGGTCTGGGCTGGGCTATTCCTAGGTTCGCGCGACGGTTACTGATGACTTGCGCCGATCTTTTTCTCTAAGAGGATGAACTATTGCACATCCCTTACGGCCATCTATACTTCGGTCTCTCGAGATCCAGGCTAGATGTTCCTGGACAAACACCTGGCACAGCTTGCCGTCGGATCATTTCTGTTCTTTTTCTGTGTTATTCTACTTGAATATAGTTACACGCACCCGCCCGCCGTCCCCCTCCAGGAGAATGTATTATCTCACCAGCATCAAATTAGTCTTCCTGCAAGACGCTGGAGGGTGTTGAAAGACTCCATCAGACAACATGCCATCGAAACTCCAGCAAAGTTGCAGGAGATCATTCCCGGGGATGGGCACGGCTTCCAACTCAAAGATCCAGCCATCATAATATTCTGTTACAACAGGTGCCTAGAGCATAAGGCTCGTCAACACTTCGGAAAGTGGCCTGTCTGGTGCCTATTCCTGGTCATCTTTGCAACATATTGGTCATCGCATAAAAGGGCGCTATTGTTCGGCCTTGCAGGTCAGAATATCTAAACAGAACCTTAGAGTCCCTAGCCCCGCTGCAAGGATTAGGTAACT
>KV908357.1:212567-215067 GCA_002005505.1 Botryococcus braunii
ATACCTGCCCCTCGAACACCGGATTCTGCCGTCACCGGCCCTGGCCGCTGTCCGAGCTCCGCGGAACACCAGCTGCACTGCCTTCTGCCAGTGCGTCTTCGATGACACAACTAAGGGATTGAATGGAATTATATTCGTAAATTCCATTAGAGTAATAATTGAGTTGTAGAGTGCGCCAGTGCATGTTCCATGGTAGAATTAATTGAATTATGAATTATATAAGAAAACAATCGGACCATATTAAATATAATATATTATTCTAGGAACCGTACTGTATTACATTCTATCCGATCATGGAACTATATAATTGGAGTGTGTGCCTGGTGCCTTCGCGGATTCCATTATGAACATTTTAGAGCTAGTATAGACTGATTCCATGCTAGAATCATATAGGGTTCCTATCATGACCCAGTTTGCCTAAAGGCAAAACAGGAGGAGGGAGGGAGGGTTGAGGGAAATTGAAGTGGCTTCTTTGGGCGAGGATGTTTGCTGTGGGATATTTGTAGGGGCTTGGGTGGGGATGGAGAGGGTGGAAGACAGAAGGGGAGACAGACAAGGAGGGAGGAAGAGATGGGGTCAGGAAGTGCAAGGGTGAAAGACGGAGGGCAGAAGAGGGATTGGGGCACAAGAACCTTTTTAACTCTTAAGACAGGCGTTATTTGGAGGTTGCATGTTGCCATCGATTTGTCTTCTTCCTTCTTTCCTTCGTTTTTGGAGGAGGTCTTGGTTCCTTCCTTCCCGCCCTGCCTTCTCCATCCCTTTGGGAGGATACAAGTTTGGGAATTGGAAATTTGGTGGGGAAATTACCCTCTTGTTGCAACCAGAGCCGGCCGGATGATTCTCTGCCAGAAGTAAAAGCTTCGAATCTTGACTGGCGTGGAACCAATGCAGTGTCACAAGTCCTCCCTCCATTGCCACCACCCTCCCACCCCCCCCTTCCTGTCTCTCCCCCCCCCCCTCTCTCTCTCTCTCTCTCTCTCTCTCTCTCTCTCTCTCTCTCTCTCTCTCTCTCTCCTCTCTCTCTCTCTCTCTCTCTCTCTCTCTCTCTCTTTGTGTGTGTGTGTGTGTGTGTGTGTGTGTGTGTGTGTGTGTGTGGTGTGTGTGTGTGTGTGTGTGTCCCCCTCCCTCTCACCCCTCTCCCTCTCTCCCTCGCAGTTTCTCTGAGGGAAGGGCGGGGGGCGGGGGGCGGCCATGCAGGGCGCAGGGCTTGGAGTGCAGCCCTCCCGACTTTTGGTTCATCAACGACTGCGCCAAGCTGCGGGAGCACTTCCCCTGCGAGCGCGGCTGCGGGATGGAGCTGGGCCGAGACGTGCCCAACTATGTCGTGGACGCCTCTCTGCCCGACCACGCCATGTGCCTCACCACACAGGAGCAGCCGCGCTGCGAAGCCTCCCACCCGGGCACTGCCCGCCTGTGCCCCTGCGTTGATGCCTTGCAGCTTTCCCCTCCCCGCGGGGTGCGCACGCCGCCTGCCGCCCGCCTGTCTCAATCTAGTCTCAGCTTGCAAGGTTCCGGGGAAAATCGGGGTCTGTGCGCGCGCGCGCGCACGCGCGCGCGCGCGCGCGCGCGCGTGTGTGTGTGTGTGTGTGTGTGTGTGTGTGTGTGTGTGTGTGTGTGTGTGTGTGTGTGCGCCTGCCTGCCTGCCTGCCTGCCTGCCCGCGTGCCTGCCTGCCTGCCTGCCTGCGTGCGTGCGTGCGTGTGCGTGCGTGCGTGTGTGTGTGTGTGTGTGTGTGTGTGTGTGTGTGTGTGTGTGTGTGTGTGTGTGTGTGTGTTTGTGAGAGACACAGCACAGTGCTTGCAGGCATAAACACACAGTGTAAGGTAGGAAGAACGAATGTGAGTGACAAATTCAAGGAACTGATCCTGACGAAGTGAGAAGGTACGGCAGATGCCACACTTGTACTGCAAGATGGTGTAGCTTCTTTGAGAGGGGCCTTCACCACCTGCCCTCCGGAGGATCCCCCTCCCCTCCCATTCCCTTTCATGTCTTTATACCTCTCTAATTGCTCAGACAAATTGGTTTCACCTGGTATCTAGAAACATGACCATACGCAGAGCACCGAGGTGAACACAAAACTGGCATGGAAGTCACACGAGATTCTTTGTATCTGAAATTGCCTCCCCCCCCCTTCCCCCCCAAACCCCCCTAGCCCCCACCCACGTGGTGCAGCCCACGTGAGGCTTGCCTCTGCATGCTCAATTCTGAAACGATGGTGTTGCTGACAAGGGGGGATTCCACCGCAGGCCGGCTCCGGGACACCAGCGGCGGTACAGCAGCGGGACGGTCCGCGTCGGGCCTCGTCACTGCTTGACGAACTGAAGGAAGGAAGGAAGGAACTGACATCGATCAAATTCGAACTTGAAGCGCAGTTGCGGCTCGCCGAATCGAGAGCCAAGGCCGCCCATCGATTCCCTGACATTTAAACACCCGACGTATTTTGTCGGACTAGTGTGCATAAAGTGAAAACCCGTTTGAGTCAAACTTTGAAGAGGAAACCCG
>KV908357.1:217567-222567 GCA_002005505.1 Botryococcus braunii
CACACACACACACACATCGTGCTTGTGCATCGTATGGCTAAGTGTCTAACAGTGATTGTGCTCTTCCAGCTACAGTCTACTGGGCTTCACGATATCGATGTGACCCAAATTCAACCCAAAAGAACAAAAACAGACTAATTAAACAGAATTGAATTTTGAACAAAGTTTCAAGCGACGCATTTGAGGAGAATCCTTAATCAAGACCACCTGGATTTTGTCGTATGTTTTCCGGATTTTGTTTGTGTTGATGTCTCACAACTTATCCAACCTCCATCTGCGCATCACATCGATGAAAGCAAGTATAATAATGAAGCTTCTATCTATAATCTTGAGGCTTGATAAAAAGAAATGAGCTTTCGAGGTCCGATCATTCAGTAATTGTTTCGTTCAGTAATTGTTCTCCCGCTGTTATCCTGACGTTTAAACTGCGGAAGATCCGGCGCCGAATCGCGTTTCGATCGCGACATGACATTAACCCAGGACGCTTCGGCCTCGGCGGTATTCAGCGCTCGAGGGCCGAATAGCGTCTAATACATGTCCTAAAGATCCTAATTGTGACCATCGACAATCGCAACACATTGTGGGGTATTGCAGTTTCGTCTTTCCATTTTTTTTACATTGCACAAATAAGTTTACGCGTTTATGGCTTACACACGGAACTTTTTAATCAGAATTGGCAGAAAGTCTGGCTGGGCATTGCGGATGCCGTCCAGTGTTCCTTGCAAGTTGCCATGTTCACGAGCAGCCAGACATCTCTCTCCGTAGACTGACGCGACGACGTCGACGTACACTGAACGCTTAGTATGCTTTGCTAACGAGACATGCCGATAAGCTGTATTGTATTAGATACCCTGTGCCACCTTTTGATGAACAATTGTTCATTAAAAGCAGCCTGTGCAGCCCTTGCTACTGCGGCGTGGGCTTCCTTATAACCCATGCCGCGTGTGTATACCAGCCTCGGTTTGCCCTCGAGTTCGGGACTTCACGCGTCGGGCAGCAGCGGTTGCAGCACGAGCCACCGTGCCATGAGCGTACTCATAATCTACTCCACGGGTGACTGCAAGGGTAAAGCAATGCCTTTTATCATGCATACTTGAAGTGCAATACGCGACTTTCGACACTATAGCTATCCCCCCGCTATTTTTTGCACATAGATGACTACGACCCACGCGGTACCCCTTAGTCATGTGACAGATGCAAGACACACATGAGGAAAGGAACAAAAATTGACTTCCAAAGCCACGAAAATGCAATTGGGTCCCCACATCGTGGTCGAGACATCGTCCAATTTCTCTCGTTCCAGGGCTCTAATGCATTATAATACAGATTGACGACATGTACAAGGGCACATCCGGTAAAGGCGATGCATTGCCATGTGGCAAACTCGCAGACATGAACTTCCATGTGGCAATGCATTGCCGTATGGCAAAGTCGCATACATGAACTTCATATATACCAGCGCAGTTCAAACCTCCGCAATGCCGCAAGATAAATCCTAATAACACACTCAAATATACGTCAATACACGTGGAAAGTCCTATTAATTGTTAATAATAAGACACTCAAATGAACGCAATACATATGGAAAGTAGTTAATTGTCGCAACAGAGTTTCCTCCTCAGAGGAGCAACTTGAGGAAGCTTCCGTCCCATGGCGACCAAGAAAGCAATACACAATAGTCGGCATCCAACTCCGGCAGAGCCATACTTCCAGCCAAATAAGTTGAGTGGCGTTGAGTGGCACCCCTGCCTTCTCTTTTTTGTCGATCATCGTAGCCGCCGCCAGTATGCTGTTCAACCGGGCCTTCAGGTTTAAGCATGACATGTTCACATGATTGTAATAGCTCTAATATATAGTCTCAGTCTCAGTATGAATCTCAGTTCACCCTCTCCCTCTTCATCTTACGCGTCGAGTGTTACACAGAATGCTAAAAACTACACAATATTGAGGTTGAGGGTAAGACAGGGGAGCTCTATTGCGACATAGCTGCTATACAGCACCAACAATCATGTCACTATAGTTGTAGCATTTCCTAGGGTATAATGCTCTAGTATGGTCCTTGGCATTGCTCTTTGACTTGCCATGTGATCTGGATTCGCAGTACAACCTCGCTCAAGTAGTTCGCTCGGTTGCCCGACTACGCGTCTGTGGCAGTACAGTATAATTCAATCCACCCTGGGTTTAAGAGTACGCTTGCGAATCAATCATGTAACACTCTTTCGTTGCACACCACGAACGTCTCACTGTCTCATAAAAACCTCTTCCGCTTAGTTAACGCTACAATAGTCATGACCCAACCCTATAGCTATAGGGTTGGGTCGCTAGGATTGTGCAGCCTTACCAATCGTGCCGCCGACAATGGTACCCGAGTGTGATCACCATTATTTTTGTGTCGAAAGAAGTCCATCTTAAGAAGGTCGGAGCAGGATGGACGTGTAGTAGGGTTTAACTGCCAGCAAGCTTTTAAAAATTCTAAACACTCCGGGGGCTTGCCTTCAAGGCGTTCTTTCAACTTAAACACGTCACCTGAGACGCGACGCAAAGGTCGTTCGTGGAAGTGCTTGGGCAAGTGGGTCTGATTAGGAAACGAATTGCAATGATAGAGAACTTCAACGCTCCTTTCTAGGCGCTCAAGTTGCTGACGGTAACTTGGCATTGCGTACGCGTTGTAGGGGACTGGTACAAAGGCATGTGTCGCTGTTAACATTGCAAAGACGACGCAGCCCACGCCCCAAATGTCAACTGCAGCTGTATGGGATGGTGCATCTGGTACATACCGCGTTGTGTCATCTTGTAGCTGGTCAAGAAGTTCCGGAGCGATTGACCAAATAGCATGTTTGCTTGCATCTAGCCGGGCACCAAATTTGCAAGATAAACCAAAATCACATATTTTCAAGATTCCATGTTCTGTTACAAGGAGATTTTTCGGTTTGATATCAAAATGCACTACTTGTTTCCCATGCAGATATTGAAGCCCTTTTAAAAGCTGTTCGGTAAATTTGATAACCTTCTCGTACCAATCATCCGTCCCGAGTTGTTTGGAACGCTGCTGCTGCCTTATGAGTTTATAGAGATCAAAGTCCGGCACAAGCTCGAGCACCAGGCAATGATCTTCCCCGTCCTTGATATAGTCCAGGAAGCCAACAATATTTTTATGACTAAGACTAATTAATATTCCGGCCTCCCTCCTTGCAAAGAACTGCGGCTCATGATCTTGACCACTGGAGGCGCCTGCTGGTCTGTGAAACCGCTTGATTGCAATTGGCTGCCCCTTGGATGTTTGCCAATGCTCCACTACTCCATATTGGCCCTCGCCAATGTCTCCAATTTTCTTGAACATCAGCTTATTGACGTAGTGCAAGTTTGTCTTGGGTGTTATCATTTGCACCGTCGTCTTCCCTTTTAACAACGTGAGGGAATTTCACGTGCGCACTTAATTCTTTATTCCGGGTGCCATCTCCATTCAATATATTTTCATCAGCTTGCTATGGCGACCGATTTGCTTCTCATGAAATCCACTTGTCGATTCTTTCACGGTTAATATTAGACTACCGTGCTGTTGTTGAGAAGGGGCTGTCAAGCCTAAGTTTACTTATGTAGGAGCACGCACCGTAAGGGATAGGGTTACATATTAGTTTGGTTACCATTCACTAGCTCTACGCAGCTACGCTTTTACGAGTCGAAAACACTTCAGTTCACTCGCGCAGTGTTTCTGAACTTGGATGGATTCCTTACGCGTTACAGTCGCTAAATTTTACTTTTTAAAAGAAATTGCAGACATATTTATACATATTAAATACCGTATGTTTTGGACGTGTCCTCAAACTCTAACACCAACAAAGCGCTAACCGTGTCACTTCAAAGGGCCTTATGAGTGCAACTAGTCGCCACTGCTTTTCAAATAAGTGGTAGCTAAGTATAGTTTGCCATTTGGCAGACAACTTTCACGAGCGGTATAACATCTGGAAGAGATTGATGGCTTACAGACATGGAAAGGTCATTCCATTCATTACATTGCTTCGAAGGAATTCCGGAGTTCCTTATCTCTCGCTCGTCTCAGCCGTCAAAGGCAACCTTTTGGTATAACGCCCTGTAACGAGCTACTGAACCTCCGATCGTACTGCACTCCAATTGTACTGCCGGTGCTCGGGAAGAAGAACAAGAAGGTTGGATTTCTGGGGCGACCATGCTGTCCACTGCACCTCAGGGGGGGATGTGGCAATTGTCGGCCGGCATAACTCTTTTTGTAACGGCCTTGACGGTGTCCTTACCTCTGCTCGTCAGCGCGTCACCCGGGAACCAGCCTAGCCTTTCGAAAGGAATTCCCGCCCCTGTCCCTGGCCAGGAGCGCCGTTGCAGGCCTCCGCCTCCACGCGTGAAATAATCCTCCGGAGGGTCGTGATCTCTATATTGACATCGTTGCCTCTTCACCACTAAACCCAACGTTGCCTCGTCACAACTTAACCCAACGTTGCCAACTTGCAGCACTTCATGCTGGGTGGGGCCGCCGCGCGCGCCACCCAAGACAAGCAGACCCGCTATGCTGTCTTGCTGTCGCGTCCACAACCGCCTGTGACCTTCCAAGCCTTCTCTCTTGAAACATCTGTCTTGCTGACGATCAAGAACGGATTTGAACCGTCGATTTTCTGCTCTAAGAGGCAAACGCCTCATCCACTAGCACACAGGACCATTTTATCAAGAAAGCCAGTTGAGATATATGCAGGCATGCGGCACGTGTTTGCAAGCCTTTCGGAATCATGCAAACATGCCCTCCCTCTACATACCCACACCCAAACACCCACAACCACACCCACCCACCGACCCACCCTCCCAACCACCCACCCACCCAGCCCTCCCCCACAAACACACACACACACACACACACACACACACACACACACACACACACACACACACACACACACACACACACACACGCGCGCGTACACACACACACACACACACACACACACACACACACACACACACACAACCACACA
>KV908357.1:235067-237567 GCA_002005505.1 Botryococcus braunii
GCGCTCTCGCTCTCTCTCTCTCTCTCTCTCTCTCTCTCTCTCTCTCTCTCTCCTCTCTCTCTCTCTCTCTCTCTCTCTCTCTCTCTCTCTCTCTCTCTCTCTCTCTCCTCTCTCTCTCTCTCTCCTCCTCTCTCTCCTCTCCTCTCTCTCTCTCTCTCTCCCCCCCCTCCTTCGCCCCCTCCTCGCCCCCTTCCACCCCCACACTGTTCTCCAGCCCCCTCTGTGTCCATCCCCACGAAAAGGGGTAGTACTTGACATAGGAGTCGTTGTTGCAGGAATGGTGCTCCAAAAGCGGTTGGGCTGTCAGGGGGCTGGAAAGATATCTTAGAAAGCACCCCCACAGCGGGCACGGGATTCATCTGCTGCTCTAGCCACCCCATTGCGCCTCCCTATGTTCCGGCAGTCAACCTAAATCAGTGAACCTCTGTCCGGGATCCTGTTGCCCCTTACACTCACCGTAGTAACAATAATACATTCTCAAAGGGTTAGTTCTGCTAGTCGCACGTCGCACTAGAGGCCTTTCCATTTTCAAAATATGTTAGATTTGGCAACGATGTGTAATGCGTCTAATAAGCTAGATTTGGCGCGCGCGCACGTGCGCACACACACACACACACACACACACACACACACACACACACACACACATCGTTGCGATGCGCGCACACACACACACACACATCGTTGCGATGCGCGAGAAAGAGAGAGAGACAGAGAGAGCGAGAGAGAGAGAGAGAGAGAGAGAGAGAGAGAGAGAGAGAGAGAGAGAGAGAGAGAGAGAGAGAGAGAGAGAGAGAGAGAGAGAGAGAGAGAGAGAAAGAGAGAGCGAGAGAGAGAGAGAGAGAAGGGGGCGGGGGAGAGGAAGAGCAATCGGCTTTTGAGGTGGTCTACGTCGCCTCGCTTCCCGAAGGAGATGCCCTTCCCCCTTCTAAGTGCATTCTGCTTATGTTAACAACATATCACGAGGTGCAGTTGCGGACCTTATGGCAGCCGCTGCTGTTAAACCACGAGAAAGTGGTGTTGATGACGTAGTTGGCGGCAAGGTTGATTCCGATGAGAGGCCTGGTTAGTAGGATTCTCGACAGGGTCCTGTACCCTTCGCCTCCGAGGCTTTTGTTGCGATATGTAAAGTTTGCTCCGCAGCTCAAGTCGATCGGCACGCAGAAATGCGAACGGTTGTCAATACAATCGACGGGGTTACCCACGTTGTCGGTCACGGCCATCACAACCGAGTTTCTGCGCAAGCCACCGAAAACAGGGGTCAAACTTTAAACTGACGAGACTTATTAACCAACGTTCGACCGTCGATCCTTGAAGCCCTCACATCGGCGTGCATCGCTGCATATAAATCAGAAACAAGCTTCACAGAAACTGCAAGCCAGCTCGCATAACCAATTTAAAAAGATTACGTCCTACATCCACAGGAAACATTTGGCCAAATTACATGGGCAAATACAATGGCCATGTGCAAGTAAGGGGATACGTGCACGTGTTCCCTTACTTTGCACATGGCCATTATATTTGCCCAGTTAATTGGCCAAATGTTTCCTGCGGATGTAAGACGTACTCCTTTTAACTTGGTTATAACGATTTTTTTAACTTGGTATGCACTGCACGTGCATACTTTACAACAGAAAATACATTCCGATTGGAACCCAAGATGCAGCAGGAGACGATTTGGCACACCTGCTGGCACGTTGGAAGCGGCACATTGAGAGCGCTTGCCATCATGATTAATTAACAGAAAGATGATTGATAAAGAACTTGCTCGTACTCTCTATATTGTTAGTACCCTTTTAGTAGTAGAACACTTGATAGCGCTGGCTAGGACGTTCTTGTTTAAACCTCGGAGCAAGGAGCAAGCTTCTACTTGGCTGCTCCAGGGCTGCTCCAGCGTTGTCCTCCGTTGGAGAACGGTGGAGCAACTTTATAAAACGGCTCGGTCTCACCTTTTAGCAGACAAGAGAACATCAAAGGTGCTTGGTAACAACTGCAAGCAAGTGACAGCAACATGCCCCGAGAACAGCTTGAGCTTGCATCTGCAGGCTAGGACAAACCCGAGAACAGCTTCAGCGTGCACCCCCAGACTAGGACAAACCCGAGTTCAAGTCCATACATATGGGACAACCAATAAATCGAGTGGCTGGGGATGGGATTCAAGTCTTAATGTCCTAGCTTGGGGATAAGGGATGTGGGGATTGTGATAAAGAGTTCTACTTACTGGACAGTACAGTTGTTCTGTGCCGAGAAGTCGATGCAGTCATGAGCATCCGAGACAAAGCATTCATCAACAATGATATTGGAGCTGGCATGGAGACGTAACCCCGTGTCCACATTCTTGTATGAAGTTATCCACCTGCACAGCTCATCATTGTGTAAGCAGTAGCGCTTGAAAAGCTGTTATTTGATCAAGAAGGTATGTACAAGCGAGATAAATGTTCAATATCATATTCTATCGCCCCAGATCACCCCCGGCCCCCCTTCCCCTCTTGCGCACTCC
>KV908357.1:242567-250067 GCA_002005505.1 Botryococcus braunii
TACCAGTCCTAAAACGCAGCAAACACTGCTGTTGGTTGATCCATCATAATCTGAAAGCTCCTGCATGAGAAGCATAGATAATACAACTCACCTTCCGCACAGATGGAAATGAACAGGATAGCGGCCCAGGTTGCCTTGCTGCCCCATGTTGACGAATTCAACCCCAAAGATGAACTGCGGCGTCTGCGTCATGTTGACTATCATCTGCCCTCCTATCAGTGGATTCTCACCTGGCTTGCCAGTCACAATGATGTTTCGGGTCAGGAGCCCCACCTCAGCAGCCTGCGAAGCAGCTCCCACGTTTCCAGCAGCTCCAAAGTTAAGTTGATACTTAAGTTTAAGAAGCTAAGAACGTAAGAATTAAAGCCTCTTATATTGATTGTACTTAAGGTTGTGTACGCTGATATTGTACACACTGCATGCACTCAAAGACTTTAAGCTGATACGCAAGACCCTATGCCTTATCAGCCCTCTCCAATTAAGACCCAATTGCGACAAGTACAGTCGTTGTACGGTGTGAAAATCAGACATTAATGATTGAGCTGACGGCGCTGCAGAAGACTTGGAATTCGCACAGCAGCACAGATGGTTGAGATAAGGTCGGACAGCTTCACCTGGGAGGCGTAGACACCAGGGATACCGGTCCGAACGGGCTCCCCCCAATGCATGTACTGCAGTGGTATGTCCAGAGTAAGAACGGTCTGGCCGGTCGTGCTCATGGGAAAGACATCCACTATGCGGCGTTCCTCAGTCATGTTCGGGTTAAAATCCGTCGAGGCAATAATGATCTGCAACCCCAGGGACCACACCACATTGCTGTCCTCATGAGGATATATGTACTTCAAGCGGTACTTTAGTACAAAGTACATAGTACCACATACTATTTGGTATTGTACATAGTACACAGTGCATGTACTGTACACGGTGCTGTGCATATATGTATGGTAGCTACCATACATATGTACACGACCTTGTACGGTACATGCACTATGTACTAAGTACTAGATAGTCACCAAGTAACGTCTGTACTGTCGCATCGGAACTGCAAACGAGGTTTGGGTCTGTCACATGGATATCGGGGGTCGCTGTCACCCGTCCCAACCCTTTAAGGGGGAGATCATGCGTAGCTTCAAGATACTCAGCCACATCATGCCTCCTGCATGTGCACTGTCAGGAGCACGTGAGGTTGATGTCAACCTCATGTGCTGCTTTCTGCATCACATGAGTCACAGGCCCAAAACGGCTTGGGCTGGAGGCCTCTGTATGTAAGGATGATCTTTGGCACCCCAGGTGTGATAAGAAGCGCGGAAGAGCAATGTCTCACAGCAACTGATGCAACGGTCGCCCCTATGGGAAAACACAAGGCAACATATGGAACATTGACAAGGAACAAGATAATGACTGATTACACCGCTTACATCCGGTTTGCGACGACCAGTTCCTGTACCTAACGCATTCATCTACATTTACGGTAAACCCGAGAGAAACCTTAATCGATCCCTACGAACGCATTTGATGTGAAAGCTACTCATGGTCTTCACACCAGCATCACAGTCCACAGCCATTAAAAGAAGGCATGACTGCCCATTGACCTCGAGATTCCAAAAATAACAGTACTCTGTGCCTCCCTGACACAGCATATGGGCACACCCGACCATTCGCTGGCCAATTGCCAACGTTGGAGTCCACGACGATGGTAGTTGCATTTACGGGGGCTGTGCGAGCAAGCCGAACCCATGCTGGTGTTGAAGGACCACCGGGCATGCCAAAGAGGTTTAGCTGCCCGCCAAGCACAGCAAGGACTTGAACCCCCGCCCCCTCGTTGGTCTCCATAGGTATGTTTGAAGGGACGGGCAGTAAAGTGATCCTCGCCTTCTGCCTGCATGAATCCGCAGCAACTCTGTGTTGCTGACACATACATGTATGGGAAATTAACCTGCAAACGAGGTACATGTGTGTAAAAGAGGTGATGCACCTTGCATCATGTGCCAGCACCTCACATCTCTACCCGTCTCTATCTCGCCTTTCTCTCTCTCTCTCTCTCTCTCTCTCTCTCTCTCTCTCTCTCTCTCTCTCTCTCTCTCTCTCTCTCTCTCTCTCTCTCCTCTCTCTCTCTCTCTCTCTCTGTGTGTGTGTGTGTGTGTGTGTGTGTGTGTGTGTGTGTGTGTGTGTGTGTGTGTGTGTGTGTGTGTGTGAGAGAGAGAGAGAGAGAGAGAGAGGGGGGGGGGGGAGAGGGGGGGAAGGGATTATACGGGAGAGGAAAGTGGGAAGGGACCTGAAATGCTGGTGTGGGGTACCAATTGAAAGCACGCCATGGACAACAATGAATTGCGAGGAGATCTCCAGGTCCCCGATGCTGGGGTCGTCCAGGAACATCAGATAGCCTGTGATGTTCAGGACCCGCAGTGACACCTTGCTCCTGTTTGCTGGTACATCAAACAACACAAACTGCCCACACCTGCAGCCCAGCCAGACATGAGCAGTCATCCCTTGTTCTTGGTGCCGCGGTCGAGCGGGAATGTGTGTGTGTGTGTGTGTGTGTGTGTGTGTGTGTGTGTGGTGTGTGTGTGTGGTGTGTGTGTGTGTGTGTGTGTGTGTGTGTGTGTGTGTGTGCGTGCGTGCGTGCGCGCGAGTGCGGGCGGTACACTTTTTCATTTTGACACCCAATGCCACACAGATGGACGAACGCCTGGCAAGCGAGAGGGTAGGATACTTTCAAGCAGATACTGAGAAAGAGGGCTAGTGCAACGATGCTATTGCAATGCACGGGGATACGTCAGGTAAAACGGATTGGGGCACACTCGATGACGACATCCAGGGTGACGTCTGGGGATCGACCCGGGGGCCATGTGGCGGGGTCGGACCAGCGTTGCCAACCATCCATGGTTGACGGCGGCTCGAGCTCCTCACACAGCGGCTGATGGTATTTAGTGTCATCCGGAGATATGTCGGAGGGGTCCAGCGGCGGCGGGCTGGGTGGCGGCGGTGGGGGAGGAGGTGGGGAACCTGGTGCTGTCAAGCTAATGCTCCCCTGCCCACCACAATTGCGGGAACCCCGTCAGTTGCTACAGACGAAATAATCCTGTTCAAACCCAGTTTTCATATGTGCCGAATTTGTCTCTGATTTTCCAGAAATCCGAGGACGTACAAGCCTGAATTACCAGGTTGAGCTGTGCCATGATCATGAGTGCGAAAATGCAAGCTTGGAAGGTAAAGGAAGTCTGAGGGAGAGAGGGAAGAAAGGAAGGCAGGAAGGAAGGGGGGAAGGAAAGGAGGGAGGGAGGGAGGGAGGGAGGGAGGGAGGCCGGCAGGTAGGGAGGGAGGGAGGGAGGGAGGGAGGGAGGGAGGGATGGAGGAAGGAACGAAGGAAGGAAAGAAAAAATGGAATAATGCTGGAGGTCAGGGATCCCCATGGCTTGATCTCAAGTACTTCAAAATTATAATATCTCAATCTCAGGACACGGATGGTGTGAAACGTGGCACACTGTCAGTGGGAAATGCTTAGTCTCCTGATGTTGAGGGCATCTGCACAGGAGACGGTGCATTCCCTCTCCATACACTCCTCCCTTTTCTCCTCGGGACCACGTCTTCCCCATTTGAAACGCAGGTAACGCAGAGGAGAAGATCATAATCCCAGGGAAAAAAAAAAAAAAAAAAAACTGGGCCCCCTTTGAGACACCTATAAGAGGGTTAATGTATGTCTGGGAAAACATCATGCAACTAATTGCATGATATTTTCAAACATTAAATTTACCCTTTTAGGTATCCTCGCGACCTTTGCAACCAGAGTGAAGGTAGCTAATATTGCTCAGCTTAATATTGCAACCAGAGTGAAGGTAGCTAATATTGCTCAGTTTAACATTGCAAACAGAGTGAAGGTAGCTAATATTGCTCAGTTTAATATTGCAACCAGAGTGAAGGTAGCTAATATTGCTCAGTTTAATGTTGCAACCAGAGTGAAGGTAGCTAATATTGCTCAGCTTAATATGCAACCAGAGTGAAGGTAGCTAATATTGCTCAGCTTAATATTGCAACCAGAGTGAAGGTAGCTAATATTGCTCAGCTTAATATTGCAACCAGAGTGAAGGTAGCTAATATTGCTCAGCTTAATATTGCAACCAGAGTGAAGGTAGCTAATATTGCTCAGTTTAACATTGCAACCAGAGTGAAGGTAGCTAATATTGCTCAGCTTAATATTGCAACCAGAGTGAAGGTAGCTAATATTGCTCAGCTTAATATTGCAACCAGAGCGAAGGTAGCTAATATTGCTCAGTTTAACATTGCAACCAGAGTGAAGGTAGCTAATATTGCTCAGTTTAAGGGTGGGGATAATCACCAGCGGGTCCAGGGACCCTTGAGCAAGACGGAAGAGGCCGCCTTCCAGCCTGGCCTGCACGCTGGACTTCATTTGCAGCTCTCCGCCTTCCCCTAGGAGCCTGTGCGTGGGGTGCCACTCCTCCCACTGCTTTCGGGCTTCCTGCGCTTGCACTTGCCACGGTGTCAACCTCATCTCTGCATTGCTGGGGCTGGTGTGCTTTGCAGTGTTCCTCTCTTACACACAACACACACACACACACACACACACACACACACACACACACACACACACACACACACACACAGAGAGAGAGAGAGGGGGGGGAGAGAGAGAGAGAGAGAGAGAGAGAGAGAGAGGAGAGAGAGAGAGAGAGAGAGAGAGAGAGAGAGAGAGCGAGAGAGAAGGGGAGAGAGAGAGAGAGAGAGAGAGAGAGAGAGAGAGAGAGGAGAGAGAGAGAGAGAGAGAGAGAGAGAGAGAGAGAGAGAGAGAGAGAGAGAGAGAGAGAGAGAGAGAGAGAGAGAGAGAGAGAGAGAGAGAGAGAGAGAGAGAGAAGTCATGCTAGGAGCACATGCTGTCTGCCTTGGAACTTGGCTGTGAGAAATTTCAAACACACAGGAATTTCAACCAAGACCCACAAGACGTGCCAGTCCACATAGATATCTGCAGTCAAGTCTAGAGCACAGTTCAAACATTGATTTACACAACATGTCCAACTCACTCGCATTTCATAACATTCCATCTAACGCTTTCCAGAAGCCTCCACCCATATCTTCTCCCATTTGTGGCCACCTGCGCAGCTGGCGTATCGAACAAAAGGCGTCGCTTTGGGGAGTGCACGTCCACCAGGCTTCCGAATGAATGAGCATCGGGACTTTCATCCCAGGGAGTATCTTTGTCTGGTCTATGCAGCCTTGGCTCGTGCACAGACTCCAATGTGGGCTCGCCATGATGTACATCAGCAGTACACACGTCGGGTCCACAGTTGCCGCTGACTGCCACAGCCGATGCAACAAGGGCCAGGAGAAGCGCAGGGTGCCAGGTGGCGACCCATGACTCATTGGGGCGACGATGTGCTGAGTCATGCATTCTGTTCGACATGCTATACATGCCTATGGGTGATGCAGCCCATGCACCGCAGAACAAAATCATACTGCCATGGTACTGGGGAATGCGGACATGTGACCAGTGTGACGTGGAAAGAATAAACCGAGGAGTGACGGGCAGTTGCTTCACGTTGCAACACCAGCCACTGCATTACCTCCTGTGCAGGTACCTTCCATCACGGTGCATCACCTCCTGTGCAGGTACATTTCAGAATTAAAGAGGTCCAGAGAGCTGATGGTCGTACCAAAGGTCCCAACAATTGCTTGCTGTTGGAGTTTTTGTGATATTGAGAGTTAGTACTTTTGCTGGCACAGATCCATAGTTCAAGTTCTCTTTGAATCAATAGACTGCTTCACAATATGGTCTTTTCCCTTACGGATCATCCATAGAAAGGTATTTCTGGTAGATGTTTAATTTAAAGATTAAATAATCGCATGCTGCTGCTTGAATCAGTGCCATCCCGACCCCGCTTCCGTTGTGCCTGCCTGCCTCGTTTCCGCTAAGTTGCTAACGCAGATATCGATACATATATAGGATATAATCGAGGATAATATTTCATTCAAACCTCAAACATGCCAAAGAACATTAGATAACTCGGGAGAGAGGATCGTGTGACGTGCGATAGCGGCCCAGACCGGGCGCGCTGAGAGAAGTTAGTCAATTACAACAAATATAATATTCAGAATGGGAAATATATTGAAAATGGCGGAAATGTTTGTTTTCATGGAGTATTTGATTTCAGCATTACAATTTGCGGCTTTGCCCCAGGGACAGCAGCTGGCTCGCTCGCGTGCCGAAACTCAAAGGAGACATTCAATTTAAACACTTCCAAGGAATCAAAATCTATCTAATGTGCTTTCTCAGGGTATGCTACCTTCTGAAAGTGGCTATTCGCCGTTTAAATATATGTCGCTCGATAATCTGAGCAGCCTGTTCCCGTGAGAGAGATCCCAAATCTCTATCCCATGATTTACGGCCGCACATCCAGTTAAATTTTATGTTGGGAGAAGCAGCATGAATAAAGGTTGCCAAAGGCGCGAAGCTGATACCGAATCATGATCATTCTTTTCTCCACGACCGAAACCGATCGTAGTGTCCCAGGAAAGTGGCCCTCACGCGTCTGAACTGGTCAAAAATGACCCCTCGGCATCGGGCCAGGCGCCTCCTCGGCGACTTTTGGGGGAGTCTGCTACCTTGCCTAACGGGAAACAATGTGGGTGCCACTGGGTAGATTCTTGTAGGTCCTCAGAATAAATTCTTCTCCGTTGTCAGCCATCTGGTTGTGCGCGTTGCAAGAAATCGACGCGAGGTGCTTCGCTGTCCCACGCAACTTCCTTCGACTTACCTTGCTTCCCTTAACCTTTTTTATCCAAATTAAGGCATTTTCAATTATTGATGAGCTGCAATAATATTTTTTGTTCGTCCCTTTTGGACCGGAAGCTGCAAGCGTCCTTTATGCCATCGGCGGCTGCTTCTGAATGCGCATTCAATTTCCCCGTCTCTAGGGAAGCTCAAATCCTTGTAGCGAGAGAGAATGGACTTGAATGATGAAATTGCTGGGATTCGGAACAATCACCCCGACTAGCAGTAGCAGATGCTTTGTCTTCAAAGAGCTCCAAAAAAAAAAAATCAAGCGGACACGAGATTTCTCAGCAATTTCTGAGTAGAAGAAGACCAAGAGGGAGCACAAGAACACGAAAGCGATGAGGAGGGGGATCTGGAGGAGGAGCAGGAGATGGTGTTGATATCTGGATGATGATGATGATGATGATGATGATGATGATGATGATGATGATGATGATGATGATGATGATGATGGTGGTGGTGGTGGTGGTGGTGGTGGTCGTGGTGATGGTGATGACATGAAATGGTGGTGGTGGTGATGACATGATGATGATGGTGGTGATGGTGATGATGATGATGATGAAGAAAACGACGACGACGACGATGACAACTACGATGATGATGATGAGGAACCCTTCGAAGGAGGAGGAGAACCGGAAGAGGAGTAAGCTCACTCATCCTCCTCCTCCTCTCGAGGAGAGGAGGAGGAGGAGGACGAGGAGAAGGGGAGGGAG
>KV908357.1:270067-275067 GCA_002005505.1 Botryococcus braunii
CTCGGGTCTGGGGCACTTACGATCCCCTTCCTCATCGAGATATCTGGCCCTTCATGGGACCCACGTGCCATCAGTATTTGATAGGATTTAATGCATGAAGGTGGAATTCCTAAGGAAGGAAGGAGGGCCAATATGTCCAGCACGTAGTGCAGGTTGAGATGTGCACAAACACAGGAGGATAGCCGAAAAAACACTTCAATTTAAAGGCTCCTGATACGACACGACCGGAAAGAAAACGAAGGTGAGGGAAGGGACAACCCAAGGGGCACTGTGGCCACTTGCAAGTCAAACGCATCCGGGGGGTGGCTGTACGGAGCTGGCAAGCACTATACAAGAATGATCGCACCGGTACCGCACGTACATCGGCCTGCCAAACGAAATGTGTTACAGACCTACAGGTCTCTGTGTTAGGTTATGGGCATTCGGCATCACCTGGAAACGCAGCAGACCGGTCGTGAAGGATGTTGTACAATTCTGGGCGTAATGTTCCCTGTATGTCCCGGCACGAAGGGTGTTAAGCTCGGTCGGGTCTCTTGCTGTGTGTAGGAGAGCAAGCAGAGCCCGACTATGTGTTGACACTTGTGGCAACTGATCAGAGATAAGCACCCGGAGTGCTCTTTCAGTCCCAAACAAGTCATTACATTGCTTCTTGCTCTCTCTCAACGCCAAGGAATTCAAACTACCTCTTCTACGCATCGACAGATAGTCCGCATTACCATTGTTCGATGAGCCAAGCATTAGCAACATTCTAATACTCTTATCTAGACCTCTTCCTAATCAGTTGTCCATGCAAGTCACACTAAGATGCAGCACTTCACCTGTATGTCCCGGCACGAAGGGTGTTAAGCTCGGTCGGGTCTCTTGCTGTGTGTAGGAGAGCAAGCAGAGCCCGACTATGTGTTGACACTTGTGGCAACTGATCAGAGATAAGCACCCGGAGTGCTCTTTCAGTCCCAAACAAGTGCCGAGCCCTTCATGCCTGCTGCCTATATCCTTTCTAGCAAGAACGCGTCAAATTGCATTACTCTCTTTCTCCTAAGTGGAATCAGTCCAGATCAATTATGGCAGAACTCTAGAGTTCTGCCATCCATTACTCAACCTCTGAGATTGTTCACAGTGATTGCTTTAGAGAAGCCTGGCCACTATTACTCTTCTGAGGGAAAGTCACTAATTGTTCTTTCACTATTATAACAGATGTCGAGTCATAGCTACATGTACAGTCCATACGACTGTCTGCTGTTCAACACATGCGACTGCAGGACAAGACTACAGTTAGCTAGCATCTGAGATTGCCCAGGATCTTTCCAAACCAGTTGACAAATTAAGCGACGACAGCATTCTTAAGAGTTCGATCACAAACGTGTGATCACGACCACATTGTACCTTATGTTCGAAATAGGTCTTCCCTCAACGTGTCTTGAGGCACACTATGTTCACAATGGGCCCGTATTCTAATATTGTACATCTGAAGATCACCTAAAGCACAAGGCAGCTTATATTAATGTTCATAACTCAACACTCTGGGCTCTTCTAGCTAGAAGAGCTAGAGAGCAAGCGAGGGCAACGTTCCCGTACCGGGTTAATGAAGGGCCTCACTCTGAACGACAGATTTGCTTTCGAGTGGCCTTCGAATTCATTTCCAGTGGGCTGCCCCGAGTTACAGACGTCACAAGATGTGACCGGCCATGCGCTGTGGCCCGGAGCTCGAGGCGGGGTTGCGCCGCTGGCAGACAAAACCAATGAGTAGCCCATCAAGGCCAAGACGAAACTGTAGTACAGTCCTGACCGGTTACCTAATTAGATGTATAGCTGTACATCTAATTAGGTACCTGTATATCTAATTAGCTATTTTTTAGATCCCGCCGGGCGCCATGGGGAGCACAAGGGTGGGGGAAGATGTCTACGAACCTCATAATACGTCCCTTTGGTGATCTAAATTTAAAGCGTGCTTATTTTGTGAAATGTTGGTTTTCTACAATATATCAACCCGCATATGGTCGGCAAAGTGGTAGCTTATAAGCTAATTAGTTTCCTGAGTTGTTTCATGAGGAAACGTGCAAGTTCTTCTAAAAATTGTCGGCATGCAAGAATTGCGGGCCGATATCCTTACGCAAGGACCTTGACGAATAGAGTAACAGGTCTCATGACAGATAGTTTGTTCCAAAACTTAACCATCCATGAAATGTGATAATTCCTTATGGCGTTGTGAGACGCACCACAGTACCAAAGCAAGTATGCTGTTGTCTGCTTTTACTGCTAAATGCGATAATCAATTTTAGTAGCGCTAGCGAAAAAAAGTTTCACACCATTAATAGCGCATTAATAGCGGTGCTAAAGCCACACATTATTCCATCCCCTTGACACTGATTGCGCGCCTTTGAAATGCCAATTAGAAAGACCTCGCGCCCCAAACGTTTCACCCCATTGGGTGCAACAGACCCCCGAACGGGGGTGTGCATCTGCCTCCAAATGTTTTTAGTCCTGAACGTGCGAGGCACGTGATGGGCGGACGGACCGGACGCGTTTGTAGGTCGTTGGCTCCGGAGGCCGTCCTTATCCATCCTGTGCTCACGTGCGGTTCGGAGCCGACACACGTGCAGCGGGGCCAGTTTGCCGTTAAATCGCATTTGCTTTGTACAGAGGGACCGTCGTTGGTGCTTCAAGAAGGAAACTACATACTTTCAGACGTAGGATCAAGCCCTAAAGCCGATCATCGACATGGCAGGTACGCTATGTGAACCTCGACGGCACGTGCCCCGCCTTTCGCTCAGCGTTTTCTTCGAAGCGGTTACCCTTAAAAGGCGTTTATTGGATGTAGATATAAATTTCTTTGGGTCACTGTGGGTAGGATTCACAGGGCACAGAGTGCTGCGATTTACCGAATACGTCTGACATACTTTGTAATCTTGCAGACTGTACTTGCATATAGCTCAATAATGTGCTCTATAATGATGCAATTATTAGTTTAATTTCCAAACATACTATCGTTTGGCTTTATGGTGTTTAAATGCCAATATTTAGTCTTGAATGCATGGCTCTGGGAGGGTTCAAGAATCGAACTTACAACGGGGTGCGCTGACTTGGTCCAGAAAGCGAAGGTGATTGGAAAGTTCTTTTTGAGGATAACTTGGCCGACTTTAGAAAAGGGAATGAGACCTTCGTGTCGTCTTTCTCGGCAGGCGACAAACCTATGCCGCCCGCCCGTAAAATTGCCATTGTGACCTGCATGGACGCAAGGTATCTGCCATCACACTCCAAGCATAGACAAAATGAGGCCAATATAGTACTGTACTACAGTGTCAGCCTGCAGAGCAGACTTCTCCATTGAATGGGGTTCTTCTCTGGGTCCTCAAGGAGCCGGCAATGTACAAGTATGACCTGTTACTTGATCTGGAGTTGTTTGATCTGGAATCATAATGAATGGCATGCCAGGAGGTCACAAAAATTCCAAATATAGGTGAAATCATAAGAAGAAATGGTATTCACTTGGGGGGGGGGGGGAGAGAGAGAGAGAGAGAGAGAGAGAGAGAGAGAGAGAGAGAGAGAGAGAGAGAGAGAGAGAGAGAGAGAGAGAGAGAGAGAGAGAGAGAGAGAGAGAGAGAGAGAGAGAGAGAAGGGGGGGGGAGGGGGGAAGGGAGAGATAAATGTATAAATAGATATGGAGGTCTATGGGTCACAACCAAGAGTATACTGTTGGAAGTTTGGTCATCGCTAAGTACCAGAGTGGCGTCATTCAGCTGCCATGTAGCTGAAATCTTTCCAGGTCCCTTTTGTGATCAGGCATGTACTGCTTTGGATTTGTCCTTGGAAATCAGAGACTGAGGGACTACTTTCGGCCTGCGTGCAGGTTGCATCCGGAAAAATTCCTCGGGCTGGAGATTGGAGACGCGCATGTGATCCGCAATGCGGGTGGGAGGGTTTCTCCAGATGCGTTGCGCTCCCTCGTCATCTCCCAGCGCCTTCTTGGTACCCGGGGGATTGTGGTCATTGAGCACACCGACTGCGGAATGTTGACATTTGACAATCCAGGCATAAAGAGCGTATGGTCCCCTTTTCCTGCTCACCGTTTTATTTACTTCAGTATGTCTTAGCTGTTGCCGGCAGCGTCGTTCCTACGTAAATAGAGGGGTGTGTGTGTATGTGTGTGTGTGTGTGTGTGTGTGTGTGTGTGTGTGTGTGTGTGTGTGTGTGTGTGTGTGTGTGTGTGTGTGTGTGTGTGTGTGTGTGTGTGTGTGCGTGCGTGTGTGCGTGCGTGCATGTGCGGGTGTGCGCGCATGTGCACGCGCGTGTTTTGTATTCTCACCCTTGCACTCCCCTCCTGTTGCTCCATACTCCGTGTTGGCACGTGTGGGGCTCGATTGATAATGCCCTGGTACATCTGGGCATGTGAGAGTAATCCTGACACCAATCATCTGTTTATTCTGGCCTGCATCTGTGGCCCATACAATTTCCGCGCTTCGAGGGAAAGCTCCGACTGCCACCTCAATGAACAGCATTCCGAAATGAAGGGAAGGACCCTGCATTCCTCTGCAGATGCGGATGGATGTGATTGTTGTTATGGGTATGGATGTGTGCTCTGGGTCTGTAGCCTTCAGCATCAGCCTTTTCTTCAGCCGTTCTGGCTGAAACAGGATGTAGTCTTGCTCCTCCCTTGGTTGGATTCAAATGATGAAGAATGGCAGAGAAATGAAGGGAGAATGGGGAGGAGAAGGAGAGGGGTTAGGCGACGGAAGACTGACTCAGATGGTCGACAGAAGTGGATGGAGAAGCGGAGGGTGGTTGGGGTTGATGGAAGGGGGAGAGGAAGAGGAAAAGGGCTTTTGAGGCAAGGTGGTTATGCTCAAGCCAAAACCTGAGGCGTCCGCACATGCCCCGAAGAACCAGTAACCCAGACAAAACCATCGATGCTTTTCGATATTGCTTTTTGCATGCACGCCATGGCAAGCAAAGAGCCAATCAAAGAGCCGAGTTCATTCGTAATTAGGACACATGCACGTGGC
>KV908357.1:280213-310213 GCA_002005505.1 Botryococcus braunii
GGTTCAGGCCATCCAATTGGTGGTTGCGGCATCCTGATGTTGGTTGTGTCAGGGGATACCCGGAAGACTGGGAGTGTCACTTGCAGAGGACTCAGGACCAGGATCTGTAGGCTGTGTTGGGAAGCCTCATGCCAACCCGAGAGCTCCCTAGGTGCCTACGAAAACCACATCTCTGATCTCCTTCCAGATACCCCTCCCACATATATCCGATAGGCTTTGGAGGAGGCTGAGTAACCAGTAAGCATCCCTGGCACAGTTTTGGGGGAAAACAGAGCGCTGGACATCAGGATGTGCACAAGAAGCACCCCAGGTACGCAAGGGTTACATTGGTTTGTACCAAAAAATTCTGATGCGTGCGGTCCTCCCGGTACTGGGACCATGTTCAGTAGGGTGCAGGCAGTTTCCAGGCTCCTTCCACAACGTTGGACTGGCAGCTGCAAAAGCCAGAAGTCCTGGTACGTTCCTTGAGGGTGCGATTGGCCTTTCAGCTGCTCCATTCTGTGGGGTGTAGGAGCTGAGGTCTCCAATTAGTCCCTGGATGCACAAATTCTTTGAACGTGGCATTCAGAAATTCAGTTCCACGGTCACATCGGACACACTTCACTTTGGTTTTCTTCTGGGTCTGCCATATAGAAGGAGGTCCCGCACAGCAGCACTGATGGCATCTTTGGACTTCACAGGCAGGACTGCCTTTAACTGAGATGACTCATCCAAAGCAGTCACCCAGTAACGTTCACCAGTTACTGCAGCAGGAAAATGGGGCCCACAGTGTCATATGTACTCTGTCAAGTGGTTCAACAGCTGGTCTACTACTTACTCCAAATGGAGGCCGAGACGTCTTTCCCTCAATACATGCTTCACAGAAGACTGGACAATTGGAGCAGGGGCATAGGGATGTATCAAGTCCTGAGACCAGGTCCTCATTGGTTGGGCGCTGCATCCATGTTTCACCTGGATGTCCCATTCTGCTATGCCAGAGGTATCGTCTGGCACAGTTGTGTGAGTTTTGGGTGGGGGTTTTGGACTTCACAGCAGCCGAGATGATTCTGTGGTTAACACTGGGACTCAGAGCTACAACTTGATGAATGTAAAATAGCCCTTTCTCTGCACTGATCCGAGACCTCCAGCTGTTTGGACCACAGACTTCAGTGAATGCTCCAACATCATCTGTGCGAAAGACTGCCCCATCCCGCAATGCTGCAGATACTGACAGTATGTTTGAGGTTGCAGAAGGAACACACTGAACATGATGTATCCACAAGGGAACTCCCACTCGACTGAGGATGCAGACAGAGCCAGATGCTACAATTCCTCCAGTGGCATCTGAAGTGGCCAGATGTAATGGGATGGGTTTGGCATGCACAGTTGGATTATGTAGCAAGGTCACATCATTCACCAGATGTACAGATGCTCCACTGTCCACCAGCCAGGATTGCAGAGACGAATTTCTGACAGGAGTCTTCAGGATGTTGAGGGAAATTATGTATGGCATACCTCTAGGTGGTGGAGGTGGGGGAGCTGGGGGTTGAAACCATGCAGGAAAGGCATCCAGTCCAGGGTGCGCCAGCTGGGCTGCAGGAGGGTGTGGGCCACCCATAGGTGGAGGTCCCTGTAGCCACATTCCCTGCAGTTGTTGGACCGCTGCCACTACGTTCCGTTGGGTCTCCTCGTCCCGCTTCCTCTTTCGACAGTCCCTTCAGTAATGCCCCTTCTTATTGCAGTAGTTGCAGATGCCCTTTGTCTCGGACTTGGCCTCAGAGACAGTTGGTTGGGCCTGCTGATGGGCTGCACTGGCAGCTGGTGGGGTATTGGTTCCACTGGAGCCTTGTCCAAGAGCCAAAACCCTTGGTTGGCGAGGAGCATATTCATCAAAACCCACTGCCGCTGCTGTGTTGCGCAGAAGTCCAGCCAGCTTCTCCAGGGGTTGTGCTGCAGCAGTTGTGATCATTCCTGGCTCTTTAGCTGCATCAGGCAAGCCCTGCACAATCTGGGTTGCAACGTGTGCATCCAGTAGAGCATGGTTGTTCCTGTCAAGGCATGCCTTCAGGTTGATCATTCTGTTGACATACTGCGATATCGTCTCGTCATGTTTCATTCCCTGGTTCATTTCTTGGAGCCAGTCTGCATTGGCCTGGATATTATATCCACCAATAAACTTTCTGCAGATGAACTCATATGCATCATAGGCAGAGGGCAGATTAGACAGAGGTCCCAGCCATTCCTCTGGAACTGACTCATAAATCAGCAACATTGCGGCTGCATCATGTGCTGTACCAGGCATAGCCTCCAGGATGGCAGGCAGAGACCCTTTTGACTCATTTGCTGCCAAAAATGCATTCTTCCAAACAATAATATTTGTCCCCCGTTCCTTCAGTTTTATGTGTACCTTGACATTTGTTGGGATAATCTTGGGCAGCTCATCTCCGCTGCCTCTTGAGGTGCTGGGAGTACATGGTTCTCTGATGGGCGTGGATGAGGCTGGTTCACTGCTTGACGTTGATGCTCCACTAGCTGATGATCCTTTCTTCTTGGAAGTCATAATTCCCCAGTTGTCTTATAACTCCAGTACTCGCAACGTAGCAGCAAGATCTTACTCTAGCGGACAGCCAACGTGAAGGTGAAAAATGTAGTCTTTGACGATAAAGGCTCTCTCGCCAGGATTGCGGTCTCCACGTTGTCCTCCTTCTCTGATTAGTTCGTTGTATGACGGAGGTCCTGATCTCAAGCGCGCTGGGACGTTGAGGTTGGTAGTCTTCCTGGCTGTTTGCTTTGTTCGCTTCTTCGCCATTCACAGTCTAGTGAGCTCCGATTTAGGCGCCACCCACTCTCAGCATCCGAGCCCGTGGGCCCATAACCTGAAATATTCTGGGCTTGGCGTATCCTGCATGGTGGCGGCACGGAGGGTGTTAGACGATGTCCTCCTACTTGTGCGTTGTTAAGTAGGCACGGACATATACAAGTCAAGGACTGGTTGGCAACTGATTGATAGACACCCGGAGTGCTGCTATAGTTCCAATCAAGTCTTACAATATCTCTCATCTCTCCTAATAAGGTGACGCAGTTCAAACACGCCTAACCTGCTCTCACTCAGGTCATGCTCGTTACTTTGTCCGATGAGCTAAACTCAACTCCATATGTCTAGCTTGTTCTAACAATGTTCATCTGAGTGCTAAATCCAGGAATACAATAAGGGTTAAGTCACCTGCATGGTGGCGGCACGGAGGGTGTTAGACGATGTCCTCCTACTTGTGCGTTGTTAAGTAGGCACGGACATATACAAGTCAAGGACTGGTTGGCAACTGATTGATAGACACCCGGAGTGCTGCTATAGTTCCAATCAAGTGCCTTCCCTCTCCGTGCTTGCCCCATATGCCTCCTTTCTACAAACGTGTCTGTAACTTGCGTTATGATAGTCTTCGTTCAAATGCATGTATTGCCTGGCAGAACTCAGAGTTTTGCCTCTCCTTCCTAATTGGTATTGTCCTCATCCGGAGACTTGCCATTATTTCTCCTCTGAGGGAAAGGCATAAAATTAATTAACACAACAGTATCACTCATCTCCGGTGCATTCCAGGCTCGTGCAGACTTACGCCGGATGCGGTGACTTGCGGTGACTGATCAATTGGCCGCTTCTTCTTTTCGATGTTCAGATTAGATCCGCTGTATCCAACACGTGGGTCACCACTGGCATGGCTGTGCTTGTCGCTTTAGTAGCATGCAACCAAAGCCAACCTCAGAGACCTCAGGGACTAATTACTTCAGAGCATATGCTCCTGCCTGCAGCCTGAAGGTTCGAATGCTGCGAGGAAAGCACGGTGAGGATCTGTTTTCACGGATCCCTGTATCTGCAGAGGAAGGAAGGGGAGTAGTTGGGTGGCCAAAGGCCTTTGGCCACCCAACTAGGGGGGGTTTGTTGACACAGGATTTGAGATAGTGTGGAGTGTGAAGTGGATTCCTTGACCCCAGAGTAGAAATAGTGTGGACTGCTGATGTATTTCACTTTCACTTTTGAACATCGCCTGGGTGGCGTTAGGCTTCCCAGAGATATTCAAAGGTCAAAGTGAAATATATTAGCACACTGGCGTATCTGTCACTGGCGTATCTGATGGACTTGAGATCAGATCGGGAAATCTGCAGCTGGGGCCGCCACCAGGCGGTACAACGGTGCCGGAAGTCTCGGGGAACGAGGGGCGTCGTGAAGCAACACTTGCATACAAAAAGAAGACTTGACTTCGCTTGACAGTCGAAAGACGTGCTGAACGCGCTGACATCAAGCAACATGGCCTTTCCCCTGCTTTCCGGTATCTACCATCGTCACTCTCCATGCCGGTCTGCCTCGATGTGCAGTCCTATCCCATTTCAGACAAGAACCAAACGGTTGAGCATTGTTGAATATGGTAGTGGCTTGGACTTGGGATTGATTCGGCACAGAAAGGTAAGTGCTCATTCCCCGTCCTTTCGACCGGTCATGCGTTGTTTGGACTCGCCGAAGGGGAGGGGGGGGGTTAGGACAAGAGCTTGAGTGCCATATTCCCAGTTCTCATGTAGATGATTTCTCAGTGCTCATTGTTTTGCTATATTCTCAGTCCTCATGTAGATGATTTCTCAGTGCTCATTGTTTTGCTATATTCTCAGTCCTCATGTAGATGATTTCCAGGCTTTCTTGTCCGTAAAAGACGTTCGAGTAACAAGGCTGCATTTTTTCCGAACCGCCTGAAGGGAGTTCTAACACGATTGCCATCGCCGAGTCAAGTTGCTGCGTATGACACTATGTACAATATACCTTTCCAGGCTGGCGTTCTTGTTGCTCGTATGGCTCTGCGAGGTGTGGACAGTTTTGATGCCCACGTCACACTCAAGCAGAGCGAGGAAGAAGCGCTTTTGAAGTTGTTGACATCCCCAAAGTTTTGCAACCAGGCAAGTAGCGCAAAGCAAAAAGCGAAGCCAGGAATTTTGCGGAATAGACATGTGTGTGTGTGTGTGTGTGTGTGTGTGTGTGTGTGTGTGTGTGTGTGTGTGTGTGTGTGTGTGTGTGTGTGTGTGTGTGGGTGTGGGTGGGTGTGCGGTGTGTGCGGGTGCGGGTGTGTGTATGTGTGTGTGTCTGTGTGTGTGTGTGTGTGTGTGTGTGTGTGTGTGTGTGTGTGTGTGTGTGTGTGTGTCTGCACGCGAGCGCACGTGCGTGCACGTCATGCATGTGCGCACGCGTGCGCGTGGCGTGTGTGTTGGTGTGTGTGGTGTGTGTGTGTGTGTGTGTGTGTGTGTGTGTGTGTGTGTGCGTGCGTGTGTGTGTGTGTGTGTGTGTGTGTGTGTGTGTGTGTGTGGGAGAGAGGGTGGGTAGGTAGGGGGGGTGCTCGTTGTGTGTGTGTGTGGGGGGGGGGGGTTTGCTCGGGGTGTGCATGCATATATGTTTTTTGGACAAGGGGAAGGGAGGGAGGGGCGGAGGGGTAAGGGGGGGGAGGGGGGGGGGGGGGGGGGGGGGAGAAGGGGGGGGAGGGAGGGGGGAGGGGGGGGGGGGGGGGGGGGGGGGGGGGGGGGGGGGGGGGGGGGGGGGGGGGGGGGGGGGGGGGGGGGGGGGGGGGGGGGGGGGGGGAGGGGAAGAGAGAGAGGAGAGAGAGAGAGAGAGAGAGAGAGAGAGAGAGAGAAGGAGGAGAGAGAGGAGAGAGAGAGAGAGGAGAGAGGGAGGAGAGAGGAGAGAGGGGGGGAGGAGGAGAGGGGGGGGGGGGGGGGGGGGAGAGAGAGAGAGAGAGGAGAGAGAGAGGAGAGGAGAGAGAGAGGGGAGAGAGGGGGGGGGGGGGGGGGGGGGGGGGGGGGGGGGGGGGGGGGGGGGGGGGGGGGGGGGGGGGGGGGGGGGGGGGGGGGGGGGGGGGGGGGGGGGGGGGGGGGGGGGGGGGGGGGGGGGGGGGGGGGGGGGGGGGGGGGGGGGGGGGGGGGGGAGAGAGAGAGAGAGAGAGGAGAGGAGAGAGAGAGAGAGGAGAGAGAGAGAGAGAGAGAGAGAGAGGGGGGGGGGGGGGGGGGGGGGGGGGAGAGTGAAGAGAAGCGGGGGAAGGGAGAAAGGGCGGGGGCTGCTAGCCCCGGGATTGGTGGACATGCCAAGCTTGCAATCATTCAGAGCTGGCTGCACAACCTGATCTGCTACTGTGCGCAGGTGGCCAGTCAGACCAAGCAGGTGGAGGGCGTTAAGCTGGAATTCGCAGGGCATTTGTTCCAGCCAGTACCTTGGAGCCCAGCAACTAAACGGGGTATGCCATCGGAGTTGGAGCACTTGTTGGACGATCCATCTCACGTGGTCATCAATGTACCTCCAAATTTTATGTTTGCGGCAAATATTTCCAGCCCCACCAGGCTGTGCGCTGTGTATCGGAGGCAGTGAAGGAGATACGTTGGGACCAGAGGCACCCTGAACACAAACCAAGGGGGCTGATATTTGGGGTTTGGAGGGGCAATACTAGAGGAGAGGTGGGGGAGGAGACAGCTCCCACCAAAGGTGTCTGTATGGGGGTTACTACCCGTGTTCCAGAACGCTCCCGTTTTGAGATCCTTCTCTCGGACTTGCAGAACAATGTCATTCGCCATAGAATGTATGTCCATTTTTGCATATGCCGGATGGCTGTGGTGCTGGTACAAAACGTTTTCTCACAGGCCATGCCATCCCGACAGGGTGGGAGCCTTTTCAAGTTTTAGAGCTTTAAAGCCCGGCTGGGAGGGAGGGAGGGGGAGAGGGAGAGAGGGAGGAAGGGGGGGGAGGGAGAGAGAGAGAGAGAGAGAGAGAGAGAGAGAGGAGAGAGAGAGAGAGAGAGAGAGGAGAGAGAGAGAGAGAGAGAGAGAGAGAGAGGAGAGAGAGAGAGGAGAGAGGGGGGGGGGGGGGGAGAGGGGGGGGGGGGGGGGGAGAGAGGGGGGGAGAGGAGAGAGGGGAGAGAGGGAGGGAGAGAGACAGACACACAGAGAGAGAGAGAGAGAGAGAGAGAGAGAGAGAGAGAGAGAGAGAGAGAGAGAGAGAGAGAGAGAGAGAGAGAGAGAGAGAGAGAGAAGGAGAGAGAGAGAAGAGAGAGAGGAGAGGGGGGGGGGAAAGGAGCGCCAACCCGTGTGTGTGTGGGAATTGGAGAACGGTTGCATGCCGAACCCTCAGTACGGTCATTTTAAATCACGTTACAATTGATGCATGAATCGCTTTGTACTTTATGGTTCTTTACAAGCTTTGCATTATGTGTACAACAAAGGAGTGTGGCGTATGGTGATAATTGCTACCGGTGTGAGGATGTCGGAATTCCAAGTTGTGAGACAAACATGTGGTGTACACCAAATGTGCATATTGTTTTCCAGGCTTTCGAAGGTGGTGTTAAGTGTTTGCAAACGTGCCTAATTATTACAGCCTGACACTTCTCGCGCGAGCAATTTTTGAGGATTTCATAAATATTTGTGACCAACAATAACTTACTAATGGCCAAGAAAATCCTGTGGTGACGGTGGTGATATTGGTTATCATATTGGTTATCACCGTTTTTGAACGAGTTATTACGGGCCTGGAGGGAGAAGCAAATTTTCTCAAAGGATCAGCTGGTCGTAACATCTGCAGAACAGCTGGTGATCTCCAAAAAGAGGATGGTACCTCTCCTCTTTTTGACTATAATCAACATCCCACCTAGATCATTTAATGCCTTCCGTTACATTACTGAACATGCAAACCATGATTGCGATTATAGAGCACATTTGTGCGCAGTTCTATCCATCTATCTTGGGACAATACCGTTTGTAGTCGTTCCAAAAACACCCTTCAATTCTTTTTTGTTTATGCAGCAAGTACACGGATGCAGCTACCACGAAGACAACGGGGCCATATCAACTTGCGTAGAGGTAACAAAGGTAGCAACAGTCAATGACTAGCGGATTGCACGTCAATTCCCTTTCCAGCAGCTTAAAAGCCTACAAGGGACAACCCAGCTGCAGCAATTAATAATGCTTTTGGTTCAACCGCAATGTGCACTTCTGATTGCGAAAATCCAGCATAATCTTACATTACGTATACGTACACAGTACTATGATACCAATTCCATGGTTGAGTTCCTCAATCGCATTACTATTTCCAGTCTAGCGTACGTTACCTACTCTCACCAACACACCAGCTAGCTGTTACCTGTCCAACACGGTAATGGGCTGGTCAGCGGAAAGCATCTATGGCTCTACTTCCCATAAGACAAATAATGAATTCCCCATAAATGTCGCCGAAAGCAAGACGATCAATATGGAACAACCTGCTCCGTCACAACTTAGCACCTATACTAATCAAATGGGACTCTGTAGACGCAGAAAGTGCATCATAGATAGAGGCCACCGAAAACACATCTTAAACAAGTACACCTACCTGCTCACGTACAAAGAATGAGATTTTAGCAGCCCTTTTAGTCTCGCATGACCCCAACAACCAACACTAATCCAAACGGAGCTTACACTCCAGATGTACAAGATGCTGCCTGCCAAACCACACGAAAATGAAGGGACATGCCATTTAATCTTCACCGGTTGATACTGACTGTCAATGTGAGAGAATGTCCATGTTTGATCATGTTACCTAGTCTACCTGCATCTGCCAGAGATAATGCCAGGAGCGGAAATCTAACAATCAGCTAGGCAAGGTACGGACATAGCACATCAACGGGCAAAACAGTTTTGTCCCCTCCCACATCCCCAGAAGTGGTTGGTGCTTGACCACTTCCAATTACTCTACTTGCAGGACAACAGCTGCTTGCAGGAAGACAGACTAAAGAAGCTTCGCGAAAGCTCGCCTTCCATGGGCAGCAAGCAGCAACCAGCCCGAAACGAATCATCCATCATACAGTACCCACCATTCCAGTTCGCTTTGGCAATTCTGATACAGGTGGTCTACTAGGGACCGCAATGCAGCAGTCCCCGAGCTTGGCTTATAGCTAGGTATCTTATAGCAACCATTAAACATATAAATGCATTAGTAGCATCTCTACTGATGATGAAGCACCCACAGGTCCAATATCTTTCGCCCTAGCCAGCGCAAGTTATAACCATATATGTAGGTACCCCAAGCTGGCAAGCTATAGATTACCCGCCCCAACTGAATAACTCCATCTCTTCAATACAATAACCACCGACTCCAGGGTATGGATGTGCTTGCCTACAATCCACTGGTACCAAGACTACACCCATAGACAAGAAGGGCAATGACCACAAAACCCCATTTCCCTCGTCCCTTTTGACGCCCATGGGCGCCAGAGCTGGCCAGCAAAGGAGCACAGCACGTGGGACTCTTCCACTAAAGCATGAAAATCCATTCTCTCGTAAACAAGCCCGTGTGATGATAGCAGACCTGTGGTACGTACAATCCATTTTGTCACGCACCAGCCATCAAAAGGATACTAGAATACGCCATGACGCACATGCGAAATACACGACACCCCTACAATGTGGCGGAACTTTGCAGAAGTGCAACGAGGGCACCCCAGTTGCTGTTGAATACATCAATTAGCAGCTAACATGTTGCGAAAACCTTGCCCGATAGATGCACCCCTGCGTAACCGGATACCGCTGGAGTCTTCTCCCACCAGAAACATGGCTGCCATAACTCAAGCTTAAGACCGCGACAACAAGACCTCGAGCGAATTTACACGTGCTTTCCTTTCCCCCGCAGTGTTGAATCGCGTGATCCCACGCTGGGGATGAATAATCTCATAACCACTTACTCTGAATCACTCCCTGTACTCCCAAGCCATGGACCCAGTGCCTAGTATGAAACCGCAAAGTTGGAACCCCCTGCAACGACGAGCTCATGAGTGACTTCCCAAACCTGTGAAAACCATCACTGCAATGGCAGCAATGTTCTTAGAAAACCAGGGACTTCCCTCAAAATATCAAGGGGCAATCACACAGGGTTGTTTAGTCTTATGAACACCCACAGCCAAAAGACTATAGGCAGCTCTTCAGCTATACAAATCAAATAGAACTGGTGCAATCATCATCGGAGAAACCTAGGTTTACTAAACGACAGACATGATTCTGCACAGTTGAGCTGATTCATTCCGCTTAACGCGTATGACATACCTTTGGAGACCCCATTTTGTCCTATCATTGTTCATACTGTGCTCCCCCCCTCTCTCAACGGCGACAGACGAAGAGCTGGCTGCAGCACCAGAACATGATGCCACAACCCTTCCCCATCATCTCCTGTCAGGGCAGTGGTCAGAAACACCTCCCACTCACGAAGAGGAGCACGGGCGCTGTACCCCCTTCTCAAACCTACAGGGCAGACTTGCGTCCATGCTTCCCCAAGGCACAAGAAGATGGCACATGTCAAGGCAAATATGCCAAGCATGTACACCATTTTTTGAAAGGAATGTGGATGTGAATCGAACCCTCAGCCCAAAGTACTTCTCAAGGACTTCAAAACCAATAGTAAAAGTACCCAACCCCACTACAACCAATGGAACGATAGGTGCTGATACAGCCCATCAAACACAAGCAGAAGGGTGGCCGGTGTGCGCATGGAAGGCCAACATGCCTCTACCGTCTTCCAAAACATGGCACAGAAGATTAACACACGAAGCTTGTCATGGCAATAGCCACTATGCAAAGAACGCAGACTCTACACCCGTACTATGCTTCACCACCCACTCGCCAAACATACCTGCAACAAGCACAACACACGGCAAGGCCCGCCTTTTGTAAAGAGGACATAATCGTATGTCGGCGGTCCCTGGCAAGGAAACCCACGTGAAAGGCATCTATAGATCCTCAACCCATCCCATTGTATTATGGAGAAGCGTCACTAGTGACTTACCCATGCGCATTGAACTCGCAATGAACCATCGCATTGAACTCGCAATGAACAAAAAAGTCAGGTCGCTTGAACTCAGAAAAAAAATTGGCCAAAGGTTCGGAGGTGCAGCAAGGTACGCGTTGGGGACATGGCAACATGACGCGGCAACTCGAACAAGCTGTTGTCCTGCAGCCAACGGTCTGATGTGACGTGCAAGGGCTCCCAGCCGCCAAATATGGATCCAGATATGCGATCTGCTGACTCATGCAGAGGGGGAAAGATATCGAACAACCTCCCCACCAGCGGGTCCCCCAGGTTCTCGTCGAAGGTATAATACATGCGGTTGAAGCTCTCCGCTAACTCATCAGTGTCAAGGACGGTCGGGGCAGATGAAAACGACGACAGCCAAGCATTCCAAAACACCTGCAACCAAACAGGATCTCAAAGCTGCAAGGTCAAACAAAGGTCTTGGAAAGAAATAAGGAATGAGACTGTTCTGTTTAAACATGTCCGTCTACCGAGCAAACTGTCCCAATCAGTCGCTTGCGAAGGGTGCCTGCTAGGATGAAACACAATTATTGACCATCAATGGTGATACATCCAACCTGCAACCAAGGAACAAAAAGTAGGTAGTATAAATAATGGCTGTGTTGACTATCAAGGCAAATGCAGTGCAACTACCTACATGCATATACATCTGCAACCCATATACAAATTGAAGGACTGCATCCGGGCGGCAGTCAAAGGGTTGAATCAACAGGGTGCCCTAGATTGGTAAAATTAAGCAACATCCCTCGCACACCGCACTTCAGATCCAGACTTTCTGAGCCAAGAAGAGCCAGGACATGGAGAGACACACACCGCAACAAGGTTGTTGTACAGGATCCTATGCTGGCTTGGAACAAATCGGAAATTGATGAAGTGTGCAACGGGCCACAGAATATAATTAGCCACCACGGTCTTCACCAGCTTCTCCTGTCGTGGCAGGAACCGAATATCACGTCAGCCATAGGACATCTCGACCTTCAAGGAAAAGATGTCCAATGCAATGAACATACATACAAACACATCATCTTGCCAGAAACCCAAACGACCATGCCTGGTCAAGCATGGTGGTTTGATGCCGCAATAGATGAAACCAATCACTTCAGCACAACGCACAATGTGTAAACTTCCTGCCAAACCTACTTAAACCTATCCCATCAGCATAGACAGTGCATTCTGACAAGCACATTCCAACACTTCACTCGCCAATCAACGACAGTGCACTCCCTTCGGGAGACCCTTGCCTATGCAATATACAAGGCACACACATGCCAGCCTTTATAACTTGCCAAAACACTGTAGTTTGAGATGAGCATACAGACCTACAGCAGAACAGCCCACCCCACAGCTGCGACATCAAAAATACAGCATGTTTACACCCACAGCTCTTACCACATGAAAGACTAACCCACTCAGAATGTTTTCAACTTCTTACTATCCCCGGACTTTTCATTACACAAACAGCCCAGGATGTCAACCGCAATATGAATCAAACCAATATACTGAATCATGCATTACCTGTATTGTTGGCCAGATCAGCTCGGGGTGCCCCTCAACAGCTTTCAAGAAGGCGAAAAAAACGATCTGCATCAAACACACAACAGCTGGTAAATGAGTCAAAACCCCAGACAATAGCCCCAGGGTCCTCTGCAACCAGGAATCAGGCTGACATGGTATTAAAGAAAGAGAATGTGGCAAACTCAGGAATGGCCTCCCAGTACAAGTTTGCTCATAGAGCCATCTGAGCACAGCATATGGTGCTCCTATTTACTTTTTAGTGACTAGAGCCACCAGATCTCCCATGAAACGGTGAGCGCAAACCAACTAATGTCATGTCATATGTACTGTTTAAAACAAACAAGTACACCCCCCCCCCCCCCAAAAAAAATAAAATAAAATATGTGACAGACCTACAACGCCCGGACCATGTCAACTAGCAACTCCATCTTGCGCTCCTTAAACCATCTGTACAAAATGTCTACGGGCGGGCATGCGGATACATTGGACTTAGAACCTACCGTCATCACTGGTGCCCAAACAACTTGATCCGCCGCTGTTTTGAGGAGGACAGCCTTTGTACTTTTAGGCTTATCAGGGCAGACATGGTGATCCAGCAACTTATACCACAAATGGCCAATAGGACCATCAAGAAGCAAACCGTATAGTCCCAGGTGTAGCCCCCTGCAAAAAGTATCACATCCACACAAAATCTTGAATATGCCAACTAAGGATTTAAAGGAAACGACCACAACGTAGAAATGAGAAAGCGGCGCTCGTAAAGAGCGAGCAATCCTTCCAAACCTCTGCAAGTGCCAGCAACCCTCCGAAGATAACATGCAGGGCCCAGCCGGCATAACATCGGACTCACCGTAATGCACTGAAGTCTTCTCCACCGATCTTCTGAGCCAGCAAATCGCCGATGATAAATCCAAAGAAGCTAGTGAAAGCCTTTGTGACAATGGGGTTTTCCTCTACACGTTCGGTATACCAAGTCATCGGGCCCAACGTTCTTGGAGCAGGGACCTGCTCAGAAAGCCCCTAAATTCAACTGCATTGTCAAGACTCGGGGTACCCTCCAACCGCCCATTATTGCAAAGCATCTACGTGACCTAGTTGTCCTATTAATCATCACCGGGAAATTTTAATGACCACCAGGCGAATTTAATCACTCGCAAAGGCAATGTGCAAAAGAACGAAACCATTACATACCGCAGCCCCACTAGCATGAGCTGTTGCCTCCCGGACAGGGACCGCTTGGTCTGCAAACCCCGCAGGGACAGCAACGGACAGGTCCACATCGGGAAAACGGGATGGCGGCGGTTGTGTTTGCAGATCCCCACGTGCTTCTGTCCGTGTGGCTGGTGCTGCAAGAGCCTGAACACGCCTACGCAGTCGCCTTGCCCTCCCTTGCACTGCGGCAGGTTTGGCCGCCAACGCCCGTCCACTACTGATCCCCTGAGCAAACTTTCCCACTTCTGAAGCTTGCATACTTCTAACTCCCTTCACCAGGAAAAACAATTATTTAAGGAACAGGCACAACTAACAGGACAGACGCCCCTGTTCGCCTTGCCCGGTCCTTCTGTGGCTTGCAAGTGCGATCCGTGCGGTTAATACTATTCCGGCAGAGGATTTGTACCGCCGTCCTAAAATTATCGATAGCTTCAGGGGACGACACGGAGTCGCCGATATCGTATCTTGAGATTCCCCAGGGACATGGTCCGAGTGCTGCGGTTTTTGATTCATTGGAGAATTTGCCCAGATTCCGTACTGGCCAGCGGCGTGGTGTATCCTGTGACAGTTTGAGAACGAAAGAAAGAAAGCATGCTTCTTGTTGAGCTTGTCCGAAGGCAACAAGAAGCAATCCCATTCCTTCTCGTTTATCTTAGCTACCTTCTTGGGTAGCCTCAAGGGTTGCGCCAAGGTTGATGTATGTATTTATCAAAAGGCAAGAACTTCCAAAACACACTGCTTTTCAGCCATTTGGCGTCCAACATGACCGTGTAGGGGGGTACCCTGCTGCACATACTATGCCCTTCCAATATGCGCAATAAGCATATGTTTTAACAAAGGAAACCTAAAGACTCTGACACAATATTGCAGAAGATGGGGCAATGGCGTGCACGTGTACAAGCATTTGCAACATCTTCTTGGATGTCTCAAAGTACTGGACGTTTGTATGTCAGGCAACGGCGGTACATGGTAAGAACTGTTGGAAGGGTGTGCCTCACGAGCAATAGGTTTGCACGGATCCAGATAAGTTGTGATATGTGTTTTACAAAGAAGAAAAGCAACTGTAAACGCAATTTTAATGGTGCGCACTTAAGCCCGAACAATGAGCAGTTCCTCCGGCTTAGTAAGGGCATGTCATATGCCTGCGCCTGTGCGTGCGTGTGTGTGTGTGTGTGTGTGTGTGTGTGTGTGTGTGTGTGTGTGTGTGTGTGTGTGTTGTGTGTGTGTGTGTGTGTGTGTGTGTGTGTGTGTGTGTGTGTGTGTGTGTGTGTGTGTGTGTGAACGTTGGCAAACTCGTCCATATGGGCTGGCACACCCCCGTATGCATATGGCCCATCTGGGCCATATGTGTGCCCACACACCCATACCATGTGCGCGGCCAGTACTGTGCATTCCTTGAGGGGTCCTGCGCCATGTAGCATGCCTACGAAATCCCAGGCATAAAGTGCGTGGATTCCAATAACTTCGATCAGCCATTCATGTCCAGCGATGGACCGTCACTAGGGCAGAGAATACTATCGAGGGAAAACTGTGATTCGCATAAGATGAGTATGCCGGCGCCAGGCTAGATCCTTTCGAGGACACAATCATCATTGCCAATTGTGGTTAGCAATCATTTTTTGTAGATCAGCTGAGTGACGTCCAATGCCTTCTGCAAAAGCGGCAGGTACTTCACTAGTGCCGGCTCGGCTGCTAATTTCCAGCTATCTCGTGATTGTTCAGAGGGTACCGGTGCACTCCCACGTGGGGCACAAATGGAAGCAAAATCTGGTGCGCACACACACACACACACACACACACACACACACACACACACACACACACACACACACACACACACACACACACACACACACACACACACAAACACACACACACACACACACACAACGCTCATGAAGGGCCCATATACCTTCCAATGTCGTTGTGTGATGCATACGGGACATGCTCATGTCCCGTACCACCCATGATTCCGCTGCATTTTTAACTTTTTCTCACCTTCGAACATGATTCCTTGCTTTCAGAAAGAGCGCTGTCGCTCAAAATGCTCCTCCCCAGGTACATTTAATCAATCTCATCCGACCTTGTGACAAACACAACATTACATGACTCCTTGCTTTCACAAGCAGCGCTGTCGCTCAAATTTCAAAATACTCCTCCACAGGCCTGTGGAGGAGTACCCAGGTACATTCCATTACCCACATCCGACCTCTGACAAACACAATATACTGTGGCAGGCCATCTGGCTCTTCTTGCATAGTCACTGCTCCTAAGAGGCCTCTTACATGTTGTGGATATGAAAGATGTATACTATTACAAATCAAGCCAGCTTCCTTAACTCGACAGGATGTAACTATTCCCACTCAAGGGGGCAAAATAAGGGGGATATAAAATAGAAGTGATTGGGATTTGTCTCTTCCAAAAATACTTTAACACAACACTCTTCCGTTTTCCCTATAAACACATCAACAGTCAGCGTCCTGCTTGGAGTCCATATTTGACTAGGTTCAGGACTATTGCCTTTACAATCTACAATCCCTACAAAATATTCAGGGAATGTGATTACCACATAAACCATCGCTTCTTGGCATTGCACGGCCACAACTATGCTGGGTTTGCCCATCACTTCAACACATGCGTTGCACGGTTCTGTACAGCACATTCGTATGTGTACTCTACAGCTCTGTACTGCATAGCTCACGCGAGCGCTCCCCCCCCCCTTCACACACACACACACACACACACACACACACACACACACACACACACACACACACACAACACACACACTCTCCCCGCTCCCTCCCATTTCCCAGTATCTCTGGGCAATGCTCTGTCAATACTATCACCCCAGGTCCATGTCATCGTCCTCGCGCACAGGGCTGTATGTGTCGACAGTGCCTCTCTCCGCCACTTGCGGAGAGTACCGCCCTGGGGAAGGGGTTGGGCGGGTCGGAGAGTATTCCGATCCCGCCGCAGGGCTCGGGTTGGTTGGGGAGTAGGGCCCCTTGCCTGCAGGGGAGGGGTTGGTTGGAGAGTAATCCGACGTCCCGGGGCTAGCTTTGCCTCTGCCCTCTCTCGGCTCTGCAGGATCTTTGAGCTTCTCCGTAGGCGAGTACTGAGGAGACGATGGGGAATAAGCTGGCGAAGTCGGGGAGTACTGCGGAGAGGTCGGTGAGTACTGCGGAGAAGTGGGAGAGTACTGGGGGGAGGTCGGCGAGTACTGCGGGGAGGTTGGAGAGTACTGCGGCGAGGTCGGAGAGTACTGCGGCGAGGTTGGCGAGTACTGCGGGGACGTGGGAGAGTACTGCGGGGAGGTTGGAGAGTACTGCGGCGAGGTGGGAGAGTACTGCGGCGAAGTGGGTGAGTATTGCGGCGAGGTCGGAGAGTACTGCGGGGAGGTTGGAGAGTACTGCGGTGACGTTGGCGACCCCTGGGGTGACGTGGGGGAATACTGGGGGGACGTCGGAGAATAGCCCGGCGATGTGGGCGAATAGCCTGCACCCACCAACACTTCCAGTTTAATACCTTCTTCTTTCTCTCCTTCTTACGCCAGGTAATTCATTCTTCTTCACTTTCTCTTCTTACGCCAGGCAATTCCTGCCTCTTCACTATCTTCTTCTAAGGCCTTCAAAACCGCTCGCAAACAGCTACTACATAGCCAAACTCCAATCAACATCCCCAACCATGCTTTCTCCAGAGAGCTATAGCACCAGCTCGCCCCGACGCTCATCCTACACAACAGCAACATGAGCGAGAACCCCGATTATACACACTACTGGCAGAAAGTTGCCACTCCATCAGCACCCACCCACCCACCCACCCACCCACCCACACACACACACACACACACACACACACACACACACACACACACACACACACACACACACACACACACACACACACACACACACAAGAGGAGTTCAAAAGGCTCGTGGCCAGAAGGGAGCCACCGGAAACCCCGGTATAGGTTCACAAGGGTAGCCACCTGGACTGGTGGGGCTGTAGCCCGGCGACGTTGGTGAGTACTGCGGGGAGGTCGGGCTGTAGGCCGGGGATGTCGGGGAGTAGGCCGGAGACGTCGGCGAGTAAGCTGGCGAGGTTGGCGAGTATGCCGGAGAGGTTGGAGAATACGCGGGCGACGTAGGGGAGTAGGCTGGGGATGTTGGAGAGTAGCTTGGAGAGGTTGGAGAGTATGCTGGAGAAGTTGGAGAATATGCTGGCGACGTTGGAGAGTAGGCTGGTGATGTTGGGGAGTAGGCGGGAGACGTTGGGGAGTAGGCTGCATTCGCCCACATAGAACACGTCTGCTTGTATCAGCCAGTTTCAAAGATGTGAGACTGTAGGGTGGCACGAGGAGCACCCACCTCATAAACTTCCCTCTCAAAGAAAACAACAACTTCGGTTTCAGACACAAGGGTTTAAACTTGTTAGGAAGATTGCACCGTCGGCCCTTATTTACAACAATACATGCGCTTGACCCACCCCCCCCCCCCAACAAGAACACACACACACACACACACACACACACACACACACACACACACACACACACACACACACACACACACACACACACACACACGCGCGCGCCCCCCCCCCCCTTTTGATGAACAAAACAGCCAGCCAGCCACCCCCCCCCCACACACACACACAGGCACCATGCAAAGCAGAGCACATCAAGCCTTTTGCAAGACATTGATGTACTGGCACAAACCATCAGGAAAGATTGGAAAGGTCATCCCAAGAGAATCGTACCGGGACTCGTAGGCGAATATCCAGGAGAGGTTGGGCTGTACCCCGGAGACGTTGGGGAATAACCTGCACCCCGCGACCCAATTCAGTTCAATCCCTAGGCCAAAAAGAGTAGCTTCAAATGATACACATTCCATCCCCACTCTGCCCCGAAGCAGAGCGGAGGGAGTGCTCGCATGCGTGCGCACACGCGCACGCACGCACACACACACACACACGCACACACACATGCACAGAGAGAGAGAGAGAGAGAGAGAGAGAGAGAGAGAGAGAGAGAGAGAGAGAGAGAGAGAGAGAGAGAGAGAGAGAGAGAGAGAGAGAGCGAGAGAGAGGGAGAGAGAGGGGGAGAGAGAGGGGGGGGGGGAGAGAGAGAGAGAGAGAGAGAGAGAGAGAGAGAGAGAGAGAGAGAGAGAGAGAGAGAGAGAGAGAGAGAGAGAGAGAGAGAGAGAGAGAGAGAGAGAGAGGGGGGGGGGGGGGGCGGGAGACGGAGGGAGGGAGGGAGGGGGGGAGAGGGAGAGGGAGAGAGAGAGGGGGGGGAGAGAGAAGGGGGGGGAGAGAGAGAAGGGGGGGGGGAGAGAGAGAGAGAGAGAGAGAGAGAGAGAGAGAGAGAGAGAGAGAGGGAGAGAGAGAGAGAGAGAGAGAGAGAGAGAGAGAGAGAGAGAGAGAGAGAGAGAGAGAGAGAGAGAGAGAGAGAGAGAGTGAGAGAGAGACAGAGAGAGCAAGCGCCAACAATGTTACCAAGCATTGATGTGTCAACTGCAACACATAGACGCACCATAAGCAGAATTCCCTTCAAGCCATGTGTCGAGTATCTTTGACATAATGGAGGTCAAGAATATCTCATCACAAAATCAAAAATAAAAGAGCTTAACAAAGTATGAGTGAAAAAGAGCTGAACAAAGTTTGTACTCACCAGGGCTGGTGGGGGAGTAGGCAGGGGATGTGGGTTGAAACCCAGGAGATGTCGGCGAGTAGCCTGCACATACCAAAACTAGAATCTTTAAAACGTAGACATTCATCCCAATGCCCTTTTCAAGTCCACAAAATTCAGCGACAAAATTCCAAACCAAAATTTGCAGTGGTTTACAAAATGCGTCCTTGATACACACCATGCCTGCATCCACCTGTTCTGTATAACCTTGGGGTCATGCGGCTCGGAATTGTTGCCACCTCCATCCCGCCCTCTTTTCCATCTAACAACATGTGGATCTGCCTCCCACCCTTCAACTCTGCTTCCCGCCTTTCTTCGCTTTCGTGCACATTTCGCAGTGTGTGCTAGATGTCGCATGACTCCCTCCAACCCCCCTTTTGTCCCCCCCCCCCTCCTCTCTCTCTCTCTCTCTCTCTCTCTCTCTCTCTCTCTCTCTCTCTCTCTCTCTCTCTCTCTCTCTCTCTCTCTCTCTCTCTCTCTCTCTCTCTCTCTCTCTCCCCCCCCTCCCCCCCTCTCTCTCCCCCTCCCCCCTCTCTCCCTCCCTCCCCTTCTCTCCACTGCGCTCCCCCCCCCCCACAATGACTCCCCGCATTGCTCTCTTCTAACACGTACCTGGCGATGTTGGGGAGTAGCTCGGACTGGTGGGTGAAGGAGAAAAGGACCCGATTCCGCCAGGTGACCATGTGATGTCTCCCACCAGCGGGGACATCATTCCAGGAGACATCAGCACTGCGACCCCCATCCCAGCATGCTTGATCATCGACAAAAACATGCTAAATCATCAACAAAAGTGAAACCCACATACATGGAAAAAGCAGGGGAAGAGGAGGATGGGGAGAAGGAGGAGGGCGAGCTGTCTTTTAACAGGAAACCGACATTGATGGGCTCTTGCTAAGGCTACCCCGTATGGGACGTCGCGGTTAGTTGCACAGCATGTGTCATAAGAGTCCAAGCCCGGCATGACAAAGGAGCCAAATGAATCGGGGGGGACTAGAAACGTAACCGGCTTCCCTTGGCTTCCCTTGAGGGAGTCAGAATAAACAGGTTAAGTTCGTTGCAATGAGAGTTACGTGATTATAGTGCCGACGTCGTCTCTGCCTCCATAAGAGCGATCTCTCAACTCCACACATCTTCCCTGATGGACTATGACTATCAGCGCAACTCAGCGAATTTTATGGACATCAAACCAGAGCAGCACTCCTTATGTCTACATGCACGCCTTTCCCCTCGCGCGCACGTGCGTGCGTGCATGTTCCCTGTATGGGAAGATGATGTTCTTCAGAATGAGTCCGGCGCTTGAAATGTGGTAATGGAAAGTAAAAGAAGGCATTTGTTTGTGCCACCAGCCTCGCAGTTGACATGGCAACGCAAACGGCAGGGTGTTGTCAGGGGGCATCAAGCCAAGAATGCGGCATGTGACTCACATGAAGGAGACATGTGGCTCGGGGTGCGGTGGGGGGACCGTCCGGGAGTCATCCGTCCAGGAGTCATTGCGCTCCCAAAGTAGTCCAGCTCAGCCCCTGCGTACTGTACTTCAATGGCATCTTCCAGCTTCGAGTCATCCAACAGAAGCTCGAAGGATCCGGTCCCCAGGGGAGCCAGCTGGCCCAGCATGATGTTTTCGCTCACCCCCGTCATGTTGTCCTTTTCCGCATACATCGCAGCCCTGTGCCCGCCCACGCCTGTATCTGTAAGAAGAGACTTCGCAGAAAAAGACACATGAGGACCAGCCCAGAATCCAGGCTCCACTCTCGGGATTAAAAGCAACCCTCCTCCCCCCTGCTCCTACGCTTCAGCACTTAAACGTGTAATAATAACACAGCCACCCTCCACAAAGGTGCCATGCTCAACGATGCTTGGCAGTTGCTTGGGGGCTACATGAATTCAGCGTGAAGGTGTGTGTGTGTGTGTGTGTGTGTGTGTGTGTGTGTGTGTGTGTGTGTGTGTGTGTGTGTGTGTGTGTGTGTGTGTGTGTGTGAGCTCGCGTGCGTGCGCGGGCGACCTGACCTTCAAAGGATATGAGAGCCATCAGGGAGTGGGCGTCGCACCTGAAAAGGATGTCGACGGTCTCCTCGAAGGAGCATTGGGCCAGGGGTCCGTTTTCATTGCGGTTGATGCCATGGCGGGTGATAGCCATGAAGTGGCCGCGAGCCGTCATGGAGTCGCACAGCGCCGCCAGGTGGCGGTAGTTGACATAACTGCCGTCGAACTCGATCACACCACGTATCTCCTTGAGCAGGGCCCCTCGCGCGGCCTCGATTCCCAGCACGTCAATCACCTCGATGATGTGGTTACTGATCGTGCGCGTGTAGTCCACATCCGGGTGGCACATCACCTGCGTAAGGAAAGGGCAGGATTTGGGAGGCGTTGAACCACTGCGCTGGCCGTCTTAAGCCCACTCTTGTAAAGGGAGGGACTTTACATCTGCCCGGGAAACGAAAGGGGTTCAGTTTGTTGAAACACTGGGCTGGTCTTTTTCAATCCCAATATTGCCACTCATTCCCATGATTGCCACTAATTCCCATTATTGCCACTAACTTTCATCTGCCCGGGAAACAAAAGGGTTCGGGTCATTGAAACACTGAGCTGGTCTTTTTTAAATCACCCTTTAAAGGAAGGGAATTCACATCTGTCCAGGCCGCTGGGCATGGTGAGATGCAAACAAGGTGCATGTGAATGCCTTCCAGACTAAGGATTGACTCAGCCTGACCAAGGCAAGACTTCCAGCCTCAGATGGACCCGGCATCTGCCCTTCTATTGTTCATCACTCGAGTCATGAAAGAAAAGGCTATCGCAGCAAAATCAACAGCCAGCCTCAGTTGCCATTGTGAGCCGGGCCACACTTGTCATACTTGCATGGGCGATTGTTCTGAAGAGCACCTGTGCTCTTTTCTAACTCAGACAACGCAGTTACCCCTGCGACAAGCGAGGATATCACACTCCAAAGGTGGGCCTCCAAGGGGCAATCACAGCTGGAAGGTCTTTACTTCATTTGGCCTTTATAAAGCTGCAGGGCTGCATGAGCTGCAGGGGAGCCATTGCAGGTTACATAACGCGTCAAAGCATCGCATCCGCTGTGCATCACACTCCAGCAGATGGCAAACTCTAAAGACTCACACATAACACCACTTCCAGAATAATGCAAGGTCAGGAACACATTGCCCAACAAACCACTGCACCCCTATTAGAGCCTGATCACCACACAAACGAGCTATCTTACCTAAATCACGGCTCTTAAACTAGTCATCAAACATGCTGGACCATCCCCCCGCTCTTACCCCTCCCCCCCCCCCTCTCTGTCTGTCTGCCTGTCTGTCTGTCTGTCTGTGTGTGTGTGTGTGTGTGTGTGTGTGTGTGTGTGTGTGTGTGTGTGTGTGTGTGTGTGTGTGTGTGTGTGTGTGTGTCCCTTACCCTTCCCCGGTCCTTCCCATCCCGCTCTTGACATGCACACGTTGACCGTGAACATTGCTCCCCACTAACAGAAGATGAACCAATGTGGTACAGAAGGGCCTTCACCTCAAGGAGATTGACTCCTTCGGTATCCAGCATCCACTCGGTCTGCTTCTTAAACCCAGTATTGGATGAGTCGTCAGGGACAAAGGCCTCTGTCTCACGGATGAAGACCTTCCGGATGTTCGGCACGCCCTGCAGTGCAACCTGTGCATCCCAGCCGAACTCCGTTCCCCTCAACTACGGAAGTGACACAAGAGCGACAGTAGCCCGATCAACTGAGGGAGTGACAGATGAGCAACAGAGGCCCGATTAAGTAACAAGGTGACACATGAGCAACAGAAGCCCGATCAAGTAAGAAGGTGACACATGAGCAACAGAAGCCCGATCAAGTAAGAAGGTGACACATGAGCAACAGAAGCCCGATCAAGTAAGAAGGTGACACATGAGCAACAGAAGCCCGATCAAGTAAGAAGGTGACACATGAGCAACAGAAGCCCGATCAAGTAAGAAGGTGACACATGAGCAACAGAAGCCCGATCAAGTAAGAAGGTGACACATGAGCAACAGAAGCCCGATCAAGCAAGAAGGTGACACATGCGCAACAGAAGCCCGATCAAGTAAGAAGGTGACACATGAGCAACAGAAGCCCGATCAAGTAAGAAGGTGACACATGAGCAACAGAAGCCCGATCAAGTAAGAAGGTGACACATGAGCAACAGAAGCCCGACCAAGTAAGAAGGTGACACATGAGCAACAGAAGCCCGATCAAGTAAGAAGGTGACACATGAGCAAGAGAAGCCCGATCAAGTAAGAAGGTGACACATGAGCAACAGAAGCCCGATCAAGTAAGGAAGTGTCGCATCAGCAACAGAAGCCGGATTAATGAAAAAGTGACACATGCGCAATAGAAGCCCGGCCAGGTATGGAAGTGACACAAGCTGAAGAGACTCCCCAAACATGAGGCAAAGTCCCACAATCACTGATCTAACCACACCATGGCCTGGAAATAATGCTCTCTGGATGAAGATCCCTGCTGCTGAAAGGGCTCTTGGCGCTACTAATGCAGCACAACAGGTTACTCCCACAAGAGAAGGTTCTCCCACTTCTCTTCTGATACGGAACTTCATTGTCACCGTAACACATATTGGAGAAAGGGCATTCACAGCATTTCATAGCAGCTGCAAGCATAAACATAGAAGAGGCTGAGGCTCCAAGCAGATTTGCCAACTAAACATGCAAATACAATGCAAAGGCCTCTCCACCCCCATTATTCGCCCCCAGGGCGCGGGGGGGGGGGGGGGACCGATGAGGGGGTACCAATAACTTGCCTGTGTAAGCATGGTGCTCTCAATCTTCTTGAGGAAGTTGTCATCGTATTCATCGCCACCTGCTAGCTTGGATGCATCGTCATTCAAGATGCGTATCTGTGCCATTAAACACCACCACCATGTCAGACAAATAATGCTGGACTCATTCGGAAAACTTGGATTGGATTCCCAGATTGGCACACGGCAGTGTCGCACAGACAGCGCAAGCCAGGGGAAACAAGTTTACATTTCGTTTCCCTTTTCCTACATGTGAGACAGCCATGCCAGGCAAAGAGTATACACCTAATGTAACATTCCTGCCGTTTCCTGGAGTTATGCTTGCACATCCAACAGTGGCACATCTACTGGGAATTCCAGCGAGATCACATTTCAACCCTACTTCTGCCACGATCGGGACTGTCCCGACTCGAAAGGAAGAAACTTGCTCTGGAAATCCACACAAACTCGACCTCGCAGGAGTTCCCCCATCTACGGTTCATCAACTGTCAACGGTGTAGTAGCACTGAACAGGTGTTGGATTATGCATCCAAATCCACTTGTGCATATCTGAAGTACACTGAGCAGGTGCTGGGTTCTAGTTCTCACATCCAATTTTGCATACCTGAAGCAGTCCAGGAGAAATGCCGAGTTATGTTCTCACAATTCACTTGGGCATATCAGCAGTAGTACGGGAGAGGTGCTGGGTTGTAGTTTCACATTCAAATGCACATGTTTGAAGCAGAAGTGCAGAGGTGCTGGGTTAAGGTTTCACGTTTGATTGTGCATATCTACAGTAGTACTGAAGAGGTGCTGGGGTACGGCTTCACGTTTGATTGTGCATATCTACAGTAGTACTGAAGAGATACTGGGTTATGGCTCCAAATTCGAATGTGCATATATAAAGTCGTACTGGGAACTCCCGCGTGATCACATTCAGCCTGAAATCTGCCACAATCGAGACTGTCCTGACTCGGAAAGGAAGGAATTTGCGCTGAAAGTCCAAACAAATTCGACCTCGTGGGAGTCCCCAGTAGTACTGAAGAGCTACTGGGGTAATCACATTCACATGTGCATGTCTGAAGCAGTTCGAGACCCGGAAGAGCGGGACCCCACCCGCAAGATCAGCTTCTCAGCATTGTCATCGTTGAAGATGCAGCTGAGCTCGTCCTCGAACTCCGAGTTGATACGTTCCGCAATGTCGGCCATGCTAAGCTTTTTGTCCACCATCATCTCGCGGTTCAGCTCAATGCGCAGCAGCCAGGGCGACATGCGCGACACGTCCTGCTCCTCGTCGGGCATATCAAAGTAGGCTTGGACAAATTCCTTATCCTCCTCTATGACGGTGTCCTGCAAGGGCCCCCACACCCCTGTCCCCATCAGCACACAGCTTTCCTAGCACAACTGGTATCCTGCAAGGGCCCCCACACCCCTGTCCCCATCAGCACACAGCTTTCCTAGCACAACTGGTATCCTGCAAGGGCCCCCACACCCCTGTCCCCATCAGCACACAGCTTTCCTAGCACAACTGGTATCCTGCAAGGGCCCCCACACCCCTGTCCCCATCAGCACACAGCTTTCCTAGCACAACTGGTATCCTGCAAGGGCCCCCACAACCCTGTCCCCATCAGCACACAGCTTTCCTAGCACAACTGGTATCCTGCAAGGGCCCCACAACCCTGTCCCCGTCAGCACACAGCTTTCCTAGCACAACTGGTATCCTGCAAGGGCCCCCACACCCCTGTCCCCATCAGCACACAGCTTTCCTAGCACAACTGGTATCCTGCAAGGGCCCCCACAACCCTGTCCCCATCAGCACACAGCTTTCCTAGCACAACTGGTATCCTGCAAGGGCCCCCACAACCCTGTCCCCATCAGCACACAGCTTTCCTAGCACAACTGGTATCCTGCAAGGGCCCCACAACCCTGTCCCCGTCAGCACACAGCTTTCCTAGCACAACTGGTATCCTGCAAGGGCCCCCACACCCCTGTCCCCATCAGCACACAGCTTTCCTAGCACAACTGGTATCCTGCAAGGGCCCCCACACCCCTGTCCCCATCAGCACACAGCTTTCCTAGCACACCTGGTATCCTGCAAGGGCCCCCACACCCCTGTCCCCATCAGCTCACAGCCTTCCTAGCACAACTGGTATCCTGCAAGGGCCCCCACACCCCTGTCCCCATCAGCTCACAGCCTTCCTAGCACACCTGGTATCCTGCAAGGGCCCCACAACCCTAACCCCATCAGCACACAGCCTTCCTAGCACACCTGGTATCCTGCAAGGGCCCCAAAACCCTGTCCCCATCAGCACACAACTTTCCTAGCACACCTGGTATCCTGCAAGGACCCCAAAACCCTGTCCCCAGCAGCACACAGCATTGCCAGCACTACTGGCCACTGTGCCCAGGCAGATGAATTAAACCAAAACAAACCAAACGATGAACCGAACGATGAACATGACCATGCAAGCGGAGGGGCCGAGGCAAGCCTCGGCTCTGCCAGAGCTGCAGGAGGGGGTCACCATCGGGTCGGGGTCGTAGTAGATCTCAGTGGCCTGCGTGACTCTGCGCAGAGTTGTGTATTCCAAGCTGCACTGGACGTTCTTGGCCGCTTCTCGGTCCCGTGCAGCCTCGCCCCTGAGGTACACTGACAAGCTGGGGGTCTTGATGTTCTTGGCAATATTGATGATCTCCGTTAGGCGCGGCACACCCAGGGTGACATTCTTGGCTGACACGCCCGCAAAGTGGAAGGTGTTGAGCGTCATCTGCGTCGTCGGCTCCCCGATAGATTGCGCCGCCACGGTCCCAATCATCTCTCCCGGGAAGGCTAACGCCTGTCAGACAAACACCCGGTGTGTCATAATCCCACGCCTGCACCTCACCCACTCGACCACCTTCCTCCTCCATACCACCCCCTCACCCCCACCCAGGATAAAACGGGGAGGACACCCAATACTTTGGGACATGTGAACAGGGGCGGCACAGTGGGCCCCCAACGGACAAGAGAGGCCATAATCTAAAAAGGACTCGTAATGATAATAATGACAACGATCATCGTAGGCTTCACTCTTTTTTCTTTATATTAATTCAGGAGTGAGACTAGAAGGAAGTCCTGTGATGGAGCCATGAGATCTCATAGGGACGCCTCACCCCCTCTCTCACTGTAAGGGAGTGAATCTCACCTTGCCATAAGGTTAAGAAGCTCTCTCTCTCTCTCTCTCTCTCTCTCTCTCTCTCTCTCTCTCTCTCTCTCTCTCTCTCTCTCTCTCTCTCTCTCTCTCTCTCCCCCTCTCCCTCCCTCCCTCCACACACACACACACACACACACACACACACACACACACACACACACACACACACACACACACACACACACACACACACACACACAGACTGTCACTCTCAGTGTACAACCTTTTGACAAAAATGAGATCAAACCTCACCAGACTAGCCCAGACAGGCCGCCTAAGGCACAGAGCAAAAGGACCCCAAAGTCATACCTCGTTGAAACGACTTTCGATTTCTCCAATGATCCAGCGGAAGGCGGCATACGTCAGCCGGTACTCCCCCAGGACGCGCTTGGAAGCAAGAGTGGCCCGCAGGTGACACATGAACAGCAGGGTGGCATTTTTCTGGGCCTCCTGGCTCAGCATGTCGTGGCCATCCACCACCTTGAGCTTGTTGCACAGCTCCATCACAGTCGTCACCACTTCTGTTGCAGTCAGATCTGCACCAAGAAGACCCTCAGCTTGTCCACAAATTATGCAAAATGTGCACCAGCACAACCCCACTCCCTTTCTCCCACTCCCCTCCCCACTTCCCTTCCTATAGAATTATCAATTATGCATGCCCGACAGCCTCCAGATCACCACCTGACACACACACACACACACACACACACACACACACACACACACACACACACACACACACACACACACACATACATATATATATACATATATATATATATATATATATATATATATATATATATATATATATATATATATATATATATATATATATATATATATATATATATATATGTATGTATCAGGCCAACATGAGATAGTGCGCCTCAGCTGCTTTCCCCCATTCTTCTTTGTTTCGCACCCTCAATAAGCAAAAGTGCCCGCATGTGCAATTTCGTTTCTCCTCAAGAAGTACGATACCCGAAAGGGAGAAGAGCTTACACGACAGCATACATACATCGCTTGTCCTTGCAAACAGGACACCCGACTGTTCAAGTACCACCCCCTCACCCCCCGTTCTCCCTCCCTCTACCACCCTTATCCCACCCCCCCTCCCTCTCTCTCATGCATGCACACACACAATTGCGCGTGCACACGCGCACACACTGAAGACAGCAGGAGATGCAGATGGGGAGCCGAAACGTACCAGTAGGACCGGTCAAGTGCGGCTTGCAGCCGAACTCGTTCTGAGCGTTCCAGATCAGGCGCTTCAGGTTGACGGGGAGATGCACGCTCGCATCTCCGTGGCGAAGCACCTCGTGACGCAGTACATGCAGATCCTCCTGCAGCTGGTTGGCCTCCGCATCCAGCAGCTGGCGCGACTCAACGCTGCTGCGGATGCGCTCCGCCTCCTCCATCCCCAGGATGCGGATCACATCCGCTGTCGCAGAGTTCAGGTTCCAATCGCTCCAAATGTACGTTTTCTGCAGCGCGACGACCAACCCCTCCAGTCTCAACAATGTGATACTTACATACTACTTCCTACAGTGCGCTTGCATACTATTTTCTAAAGTGTAAAGTGTGCCGGGTCATGCACACTCCACACTTCTTCTAATGCCTCACCCGCTATTTGAGGTGCATCCATACTATTTCCTCCGCGTGTCATGCACACTTTGCACTTTTTCTGATGCCACGCCCGCTCTGTTAATGTCAGATGAGAGGTTTTGCAACATGATCATCACTCAACACTTGTCACTCAGCCCGCATCCTTCCGAGAAGCTTAAACAGCCCCCCTCCCGCCCCTCTTTCTCCCCCCCCCCCTCGCGGGCCTTTCTGAGTCATTGCTGATCCGTAGCAAACCCCCTGGCTTTGGGACGCCTTGAAAAGGGCACTGCAATCTTAAGGAAGGAGCCTGAACACTCCCCCCCCCCTTTTTCTTTGTTTTTATCATTGTTTCTGTCCCTTCTTTTTTTTGGGGGGGGGGGGGGGGGCGCTTCGGGGATGGAGGGTAATAAGGTTAACACAAGCAGGAACTGTTCCAGGAAGGGGATAAAGGCTACCAGCCGAGTAAAAATGTAAAAATTAAAAAAGAACCCCTCCGGGTGCGCGCCCTTTCCAGGACATACACCTTGGCTTTGGCTAGGAATCCCTCCCGGATGCTTCCGCGACACTGCTTTTTGGTATCAAATGCAAGAGCCTGTTGCCAAGTAAGGCATTTGGTGGGCACACTGTGTTCAGCCGCCCTTCTTTCAGTTGCCTTTTCTTGTGGACTTCCGAAAGGTGCTTGCAGCTGACTGACATCCAAAGCCAGCGAAAGTGGAGGAGCTTTGATTGATGTCCAACACGCAGAAACACAGGCAGGGACGACAACATTCGAGGTGTGGGATCCATGCTTCACGAGGGGGTGCTTCGATGGAAACACTCAAAAGCCCCGCCCATGTCTTTGTCCCCCAAAAAAGGGGGAGCTGGAAAGGAAAAAGATAAGTAAAGAGGTATGACAAGGGGACAAAAGGCGGAGAGGGACCAGAGAGGCAGGGAGGAGTGGGGCAGTACCTCAAATTGAGTGTCCTTCATGCGGAGGTTGTCCAGCTTTTGCGACTCGATGGCGGTACCATCCATACCATCCTCTCCATACAAGAACTGGATAACTGACCCCCTGGCATTCCGGACTGTACCGTCGTACCTGCATGCAAAGCCTTGCCCCGTCAACAAAACCAATCTCTCTGTGCACACTGTGGGATGCTGGACAATCCGCTGGTGCCTCACGGGCATGACTGATTTAGAAAAGCCTGGGCAATGCACATG
>KV908357.1:312713-320213 GCA_002005505.1 Botryococcus braunii
CCCCCCCCAACCACACACACACACACACACACACACACACACACACACACACACACACACACACACACACGAACGACTCCATAGCAGGACTTCAACCTCCCCGCATCCCCCATTTCCCATCGGGATGGCTTGGGGAGCAACGCCACCCCCCCCCCCCCAAAACAAACACAAAACAAAACAGGACTCCCGAGCAGGACTTCAACAAAGCAGCATCCCCTTAAATGTGTGCCTCTCGCCATCGTCCCCGTGAGTGTGAATGCATGCATGCGTCAGCCTCCCGCACCCCTCTCTACCTTCCAACCAGGGCCCCCCAGTTGTAAGCTCTTTTTCTGTCTCCCCCCCCTTTTTTTGTGGGGGGGGGGGGTGGTGTTGTTTTTAAATAAAGTTTTAATGATATAAAATGACGGCAAGCCCCGTTTGTTCCAGAAACTCCTTTTCTCCCACTTTCCCTCCTGCGGCTGAAAATACTCATGTGGAGAGAAAAAAGGGCGGGTCGCTTCTCAGCGCAGGCAAGACATGGCTTCATATCTGCGCAGTTGGAACGCACAGCACCTGATTTTCAAAGGACTCCATCATGGTGCGACCAGGCTGAGCCTCCAGCTCGTGATTTTGCAATTTTTCCGTCAACTTCTTCACCTCACCCTTGGCCTGCAAAAGACCACAGGGGTCAACAATTTGAACTGAATGAAGCCGTATAAACCCATGCATGGACAGATGTAATCTTTGCATGCATGCATCGCACCAGATGCACCCATGCGCTGATGACACGTGCCACATGCCCCTCAGCACAGCACAAACAACCAGGATTTGCACAGGCCCCATTCCAAGAGTAACAAATGAAATCGCCTTCTCACATATTTCAAAAAGCAAACAGCTGCTGTCAGCAACAAGCGTGCAAGAAAGGTTCTGACACATTCCAGACTGATATGACCAATACCCGGAGACGCAAAGAGCGTTGCGGGAAATTTGTGAACCATCCGGAACAAAATAGCATGTCCTGTTATCAAGTCACGCCTGCAGTGAACATAACCACGGTAACAATGTGTGCGTGCCAACCTTCTGGATGGTTTCATTGATAATAATCATCGTCTTAAAGTCAGCAACGGTGTCCCCAATGCCGATGCTGAAGCCGTGCTGCAAAAGCCAGTGGTTTGTGAGATACTGGGTCTGACTGAGAAATGCCCGTGCAGCCTCAGGCCCTTGCTCCATCCAGATTACATGGATTAGGCTCCCCCCAGAAGCCCCCAGGGTCTTCTTGCACAGCGTGCCCATCACAAGCTCCCCCTTCTGAATCAGAACCTGCATCAAACCCGCATCAAACCCGCGCCATCAGTGAAAAAGGAGCGAAAAGCAACCGAACAACAGTACCAAAACAATCTGCGTCCATTACCAATTACCTTCCTGAGACCATCCACGGCCTTCACATCCAAATTCAACTTTTCACGAAGTCCGCCTTTCATTGCAATCAGCATCCATAAATGATTCTTGGTGCCTCTGCTTTGGCCTCGTAAACACTTGAAGAAACACCCCCCCCCCGGGGCTGCTGACTCACACCGCTCCCACCACCTAAATCCCAACCTCATAGATGGCCAGGAGAAAGCCACACCCAGACCCCCCGCGGACCTGTGGAAATAAGATTACAGCTCATACATAACCCCCGCGGATGGGGGTAAACCACCTTGATCCGCTTGCATAAATGTCGAAGTCTGTCTACGTAGCGCAGCAAACCCACAATCCTGGAGACATGCCGATGAAGTCCCAATTCTATTCATTTTGAAGGAGATGATACTCCTAGCAGGACTGTTGGTAAAGGTGGAATATTACTTCTGGTAGTTCTACTTTTTTGAGAAGTTGCAGACTCTTAAAAAGGTGCGGACATGAAACATTATGTTATAGAGTGCTCCAGGCAGAACCACAGAGCTGAGATAATGGAGGTCCAATGACAGGTCTTCACGTCTTCAAGGACAGGGTCATAGTGGGGGCCATCGCATTATAACAGGCAAAAGTCTGTGCAACCCTTATGACGAGTTTCATCGGCCGCAGTCTGTGCAATGCTTGGGGCCATTGCTTGGGTGTACAATGCTTGGAGGCATTGGGTGGTCCTGTGCAATGCTTGAGCCAAATGCTTGGGGCACGTGCCTGTGAATCGGTGGGTGACATGTCGGGCTCCTCCGATTCTTTATACCAGGCTGCTGTACGGCGTACATTCACCTTGGGCAGTATCATATTGATCACCTGCGCATGGAATGTTACAGAGAATGAGTCACTCAAGAAGCAACAACCTGCCCTCTCTCCCCCCGGGGGGGGGGACCCTCCCGCCCTGCTCCCTCCATCAGACTCCCTCTTCAATTACAAACCCTTCTGCAATGACGGAAATGCGAACACGAGGAAAGGAGAATAGCGGTCCAGGATTTGACACCATAAAGAGCCAGGCCTTGACATTCATCCCGGCTGCAAGAGCGGGAAAATGAGAATCGATTCTTCTCATTATCCCGGTAATGCTACTCCCTACCCCCCCCCCCTTGTCCCCTCCAACCCAAAAAGAAAGGGGATACATTCCCTCGACACCCCTTCCTCTACGTTCACTGGTCTGGGCGAATGCGGACACGCATTCACACACACACACACACACACACACACACACACACACACACACACACACACACACACACACACACACACACACACACACACGCGCGCGCGCGTGCGCACGCACGTCCCCGGTGAGGAAGGAAAGCAGGGGCGGGGAAGGAAACTGCAAACAGCAGGATATCGTCATCGTCTGGGAGGGTATTTGGCACAGCCGGGGCAGATGGCACCACCTGCTTGCCGGTCCACAAAGGCCGGGGCTTCAGGATGGCAGGTTGAGGTACATTTCCATCCCAGTCCTCCAACCACATGAGGATGTTCATGAAGAGATCCTTCTCGATGAAAGTGTCTCTCTTGGTCATGAGGCGGCAACCCAGGAGGGTATCTTGCACGATTCCAATGACTGGCTTGTTGGCCTGTGTCCGCGTGGACCAAGTTTAGTACCATGAAGAACTCTTCTTCCGGAACACGCCGGTTCACACCCCCGAGGGAAAGTCTTCTCTTTTATCATTCACATACTCTCTCTCTCTCTCTCTCTCTCTCTCTCTCTCTCTCTCTCTCTCTCTCTCTCTCTCTCTCTCTCTCTCTCTCTCTCTCTCTCTCTCTCTCTCTCTCTCCCCCCCTCCCTCCCTCCCTCCCTCCCTCCCTCTCTCTCTCTCTCTCTCTCTCTCTCTCTCTCTCTCTCTCTCTCTCTCTCTCTCTCTCTCTCTCTCTCTCTCTCTCTCTCTCTCTCTCACTCACACACACACACACACACACACACTCTCCCCCCTCCCTCCCCCCCTCTCTCCTCTCCCTCCCCCCCCCCCTCTCTCTCTCTCTCTCTCTCTCTCTCTCTCTCTCTCTCTCTCTCTCTCTCTCCCTCCCCCTTACCCCCCCCTCTCTCTCTCTCTCTCTCTCACACACACACACACACACACACACACACACACACACACCACACAGCCAGGGGGGAGGGGAGGGGGAAGAAGGGAGAAAGGGGGGGGGGGCTGCAGAGGGAGAGAGAATACGTTAGACAGTGGGGAGCCCGACAGAGCCAGAAGAATAGATAGGACGGGGAGCAAAAAATGACGAAGAATGCCTCAAATTTGGGGTGCAGAAACCAGAGGGGTGGAAAAGCTTAGCACAGGAGGGATGCAGAAACCAAAAATTGGGGTGGGGGGGGGGGGAGCACAGTACAGGTGGGGCGCAGAAACCGCAGAAACCGCAGAAACCGATGCGAAGCGAAAACACAGCACAGGAGGGGTGCAGAAACAAAGGGGACGGGGAAACCCAGGACAGGTGGGGTGCAGAAACCAAAAGGCATTGGCCCCGCCCCGCCCCGGGGGGGGGGGGGGTTGAGTGCACAGCAAGTGATAACCTGAGGAGAGACGATGTTCCGTGGTACCATCATGATTTGGGCGGTCTCAGCCCGTGTTTCCGGGGTTTGCGGAACATGCATGTTCATTTCATCCCCATCGAAATCAGCATTGTACGGCGACGTCACCGACAGGTTCAGCCGGAAGGTGGAGTACGGCAGAAGCCGCACTTTGTGCCCCTGCGGCAACAATCCGTGCATCGAGCCTTTTCAACATCCACCAGCAAATGAACCACCAAACAAGTGAATGAAGGACGCATGACCCAGCACATGTAAGACACCTACCAATTTTTTGAGCGGCCATTGCCAAAACAAGCTGCTGTTCCAGCGAGGACCCCCTGCCTTCATCTGGGCTAGCTTCCCTAAAGAACAAGCCTATATGCCATGCTATATGTCGCACACATCTGACAACAGCCATGGCCGATCGCGCAAAGAAGCCTATCCCGCCACATACCATCATAGACATCTTGTGAAGAGACGGCTGGCGATTGAAAAGGACCACATCGCCGTTCCGCAGGTGTCGCTCCACCTTGTAGCCGTACTCCAGATGCCTGTCACTGTCCTTCTTCAAGTACCGCAGGTCCAAGCGCTGCCCGTCATCACGGATGATGTACCTCGCGCCTGTCTTGCCTGGAGGCGGGTGCGGCCCGTACTCAACCAACTGCTGCAGACTACCCCACGAACACAGAACCTGAGCAGTTCACAAGTGCCAACCCAGACAGTCGGCTGACAAGCAGGGCACGGCTCATCCAACATACAAATCCGTACCAACTTCTATGGAAGCTTTTACTTCACTATCCCAACAATACCAATAAGGGCACGCACTTTAGAGAGAGTAATAAGGGTGCGCTCTTTAGAGAGGGTGATAACGGTACGCTCTTTGGAGAGGGTAATAAAGGGTACGCTCTTTAGAGAGGGTAATAAGGGTGCGCTCTTTAGAAAAAGGGATAACGGTACGCTCTTCAGAGAGGGTAATAAGGGTACGCTCTTTAGAGAGGACAATAAGCGTGCGCTCTCTCGAAAATGTGATAACGGTATGCTCTTCAGAGAGGGTAATAAGGGTATGCTCTTTAGCGAGGCTGGGCATGATAACAGCAGGCGCTCACTCTGCTTTGTTGTGCGGCGTCACAGTCTCCGGATAGGTTAAGTTCAGAGCAATACTCCAAGGAACTCCGAGCTCATCGATGGAAATGTTGGGGTCTCCAGATATGACTGTTCGTGCAGAGAAATCCACACGTTTGCCCATCAAGTTGCCCCGCACCCGGCCTTCCTTCCCCTTCAAACGCTGGCTGATTGACTTTATGGGGCTGCAAGAACCAGGCACAAACGTGTCAGTGACAAACCTTGGGAACAAGTGCCCATCCCACAGCAATGGCCTGTTGTCAGTATTAACATGCAAGGGGAAGAGGGGACAAATTAATCCCCCCAAAGACAGGCAGAAACCGATCCGACCAATTCCAACACACACAAACACAAACACGCACACGCACACGGACACGCACACGCACACGCACACACACACACACACACACACACACACACACACACACACACACACACACACACACACACACACACACACACACACACACACACACACTTACACTTGGCAGCGAGGATCTCACCGGCCCCCCCTCTGCTTGGCAACCGGCATGCCAGGCTTCGTGTTGTCCATGAATGTGGTAATGTTGAACTGCAGCAGCTGGGAGAACTCCCGGATGATGTGCTGTGGCGCCCCATTTTCCTCATGTCGCTTAAGCCTGTTGTTTGCCTTGATGATTTCGGCAAGTTGATGTGTCAAATCATCCTCACACCTTCCCCACCCCCCCCCCCCCAAAAAAAAGCTGTCAAGCATGCGAAGGAAAACAAGAGACAAGCCACAGGCAGAGCTCACATAAATTGGGCTCTCGGCAGCATAGCAAGGGAGCCAAAATTAACGCACCAGACAGTTGGTCTCAATAATGAGATAAATCCCAAGCTACTGGTTCTATGTATACATGCAGGGGACGGGAGGCGTAAGCGTAATAAACCGGTCCCCTGGGAGGCCAACCTGGCAGAGCTGTCCATCATAACAGATGGCCGCACGGGAGGCGGGGGCACCGGCATGACCGTTAGGATGAGCCAGTCCGGCCGCGCATTCTTGGGATCGAAACCCAGGGCTTCACAATCTTCATCCGTCATCCGTTTGAGGATCTCATGCGCTTTCTCTGCAGTGAGTTCCTGCAGCCACAACCGAATTCCCGTATCAAGCCCTCCGTTACTGTATGAAGGCCCCTCACGGCCCTTAAGGCATGCCCCTTGCCACCTTCCACTGCCTGAATCCCCGCCTAATAAGGCCAGCCACCTGCCTGAAACCACTTTCGTAGGCACCAACGAACCCCCTCGAGGGCAAACCACCCACTGGTCACGGGCGCACCACGCATCGTTGCTCTGGGGTAAAGCTTGCTACGGCTAACCTTCTGTCATCCACAAACATAATGAACTAGAAGCTCAAATCTGTCTAGCCCATCAGGGAACAGGAGGGCTTTTCTTTGCACCGAACAAATTTATCCAAAACCCTTGTGGGAAAGCGTTTTGCGGAGCAAAGCCCTGTTTGAAGGCCTGCCCCTCACAGAGGCGAGCTTCAGACAACACATAACTCCTCTGCACAGAAGAAGCCTCGTCTAACCCAGGCTGGGAGTGCCAGCCACGTACTTCCAGAACAGCCTCTGTTTTGCTGGTTGCTGTACCACTGGGTCAGGATATCGAACAGGATTTGTGGCCATCACCACCTTACAATCACCCCTGGCCACAGGCTCGCGAGATAGAAAAGTTGACAGAAGTACAACCTTGATCCAAAGCTTGTTCTCGTAAGCCCCCTGTCATGCAAGGAAAAATCTACCTGCTTCCGCTCAACTTCGGCAACCATGTCGATATCATCATCCTCCTTTGGCTTTGGAAACTCCGCTATAATCCGCATGCCTTCCATTTTGTACTTGGGCTGGGGGTTTCCAGAAGCTTCGTCCATAGTTTTGTGGCCACAGAGTCCCAAAAAAGCTCGGAGACGATGCTCAGGGTTTTTGATGCGCAGCAGCTGCTTGAACTTGGGGTCCTCCTGCCATAGGCATAATCCCAACTTTACAAGGCGGTTTCATCACCAAAAACTGTGTGCAGAAAGGATGCGTGAGATCAATTCACTCCTGAGCAGACCTTAAGTCACCAGCTCACCTTGTCAATAAGCAGTCTTGACGTGTGGTAGCTCACACAGCGCAAGATTTTGATAACTGTTGTCAGGAAACCTATGTGAAACATAGGCTTGGCCAATTCGATATGCCCGAAGTATCCAGGAGACTCCTGGGGCCCAGAGCCATCGGTAGAGCAGACTATAGTCCGATCCATGCTACCCAGCCGTGGGTCACTGAGTCCCCCAAGTTTTGGCCGCCCTTTGTCATAAGTTTGGCTGACATCGATCTTTGCCACTGAGTACCTCCTCTGCAGACCGCGACCCCTCTTCAGTCAAAATCGCAAGAATACCAATATCTGGATGAAAATTCTCAGCATTATCTTTAACTTTG
>KV908357.1:325213-327713 GCA_002005505.1 Botryococcus braunii
TGCAGAAGGGGTGCTTTGTCCTTAGAATCTCAGGACCTTGGAGGTGCGACTGAATCACGGAGGTGCGGCTGCATCATTTTCTTAATTCACAAGATTTCCAAATGCACCTCCATTGGTTTTGAGCCGCGCGCGTTTTACAATCTTTTCCAAATTGCAGGTCATGATGTCGGTCCACCAGATTTGCTTTCGCCACTGTTGGCACCGATCGACGTCTCCCCCTCTCCCCGCGCCGCGTCCAACCCTGCGGGCGTCGGGCCGGACCTCCGGACACCGTCCTCCAGTACATCGTCTCTTCTGCAGTCTCCGACAGAAACCCAACCAACCCCCAAGCACCCTGCCCAAGCCGTTATTGGGGATCTAGCGCTCTTGGAGGGCCCGGGTCCCTCGGGAAGGTTTGTCGGGGGTCCCGGTACCCATGGGAGGTCAGCAGCACGCAGTCTTTCCGGCTGGTCCCTCTCGGGGCCGTCAGCTGGGGGCCCCCAGAGCGGGTTCCCCCGGTCTCGGAACCCCCCTGAGAATGCAGCAGGGGCACCGCAACTAGTCGTGTGGGACCTCGCGGAGGATCCCGGAGGTGGTCGGAGGGACGCGGGCGGGGCGGGGGAAGGTAAGAAGGGGGTTGTCACTCGGCCTGGTGCGGAAGTGCTCCTTGGAGAGATGCGGGAACAGCTGGACGTCCTGCGTTCGATGCTCCCGTCTGGCCCGCTCCTACCTCCTGGGGTTACTGCAAAGAGCCTCCGCCAAGGTGGGTCCTGCTTTTCGCCCGCCCTTTCCATGGTTGTTTTATTTTCTTTTTTGTTGGGGTTGGGGGGGGGGGGGGGTAGTGGGGAGAGGAGGTCCCCCCCCCTCTCTCTCGCCCCCTCCCCTCTCCCCCCCCTCCTCTCTCTCTCTCTCTCTCTCTCTCTCTCTCTCTCTCTCTCTCTCTCTCTCTCTCTCTCTCTCTCTCTCTCTCTCTCTCTCTTTCTCTGTCTGTCTCTCTTTCTCTGTTCTCTCTCTCTCTCTCTTCTCTCTCTCTCTCTTCTCTCTCTCTCTCTCTTCTCTCTTCTCTCTCTCTCTCTCTCTCTCTTTGTGTGTGTGTGTGTGTGTGTGTGTGTGGTGTGTGTGTGTGCGTGAGGGCGCGCGCGCATGCGCACGTGTGTGCATGCAGCAGTGGAAATGTTGTGGACACCTTTCCTCATGGGAGACCGCGCACATTCCTTTCCACCTGGGGCTGGTATGATGGTGCTACAAGCATTGATGCGGTACAGCCATGTGTCCGAAGTTGCGTGCCTGCCTTGAAGGCAGGACAGTACAACTTGGCATACAGGTTTGGAAGCAGATCAGCGCGCCGCATGCACAGAGGTCCGTGTTGAAGGTGCATCATGCCATTTGACCGAGTTGTGGCGGAAGTGCGGAGATTTGCAGAAAAATTGTTATCCAACCTTTCAGTGCGGAAACAAAAAAAGTGGGGTTGCCTATCCCATTGTGGAAAAAACGTGTGCTTGAATGCAGTTCACTGCTGATTCACAGGAATGGAGGCAGTACAACAGCTTGTGGATGTGGTACGGGACGGGCTTGGAGTTGCGACGAGGGAGGTGAAGGGGGGAGTCCTCCAGTTTGGGAGGGAGGTTCCCGCACCAACCCGCTCCCGCAAGCCACGCTCAACACCCTACTCCCCTTTTGTGTCCCAGCCTGGGGTGAAGGTATTGCCCGCTTCCTCAATCATGAAACTTGACTTCTTAGCTGTGCAAATTCATGCATCGTTTTCTTTTGGGTGATCAAGTGGTTGTGCACAGAACTTCGTTAACAAGGCCGCGCACTCCCCGCAAAGGCCCGTGTACTCACACCCCCTTCGCGCGTACTCCACACACACACACACACACACACGCACGCACACACACACACACACACACACACACACACACACACACACACACACACACACACACACACACACACACACACACACACACGCGCGCGGAGGGAGAGAGGATGAGAGAGAGGGAGACAAGGAGAGAGAGAGAGAGAGAGAGGAGAGAGAGAGAAGAGAGAGAGAGAGAGAGAGAGGGAGGGAGGAGGGAGGGAGGGAGGGAGGGAGGGAGGGAGGGAGGGAGGGAGGGAGGGAGGGAGGGAGGGGAGGGAGGGAGGGAGGGAGGGAGGGAGGGAGGGAGGAGGAGAGAGAGGAGAGGAGAGAGAGAGAGAGAGAGGAGAGAGAGAGAGAGAGAGAGAGAGGGGGGGGGAGGGAGGGAGGGACAGACAGACAGACAGACAGACTGACAAGCAGAAAGTCACAGTGCGAGAGATAGGCATGCACGGCTCCAGCATGTCTCAGCGAACTTGTGCTGCTTGTGGCAGTGCCGCCGCTCACAATTTGGGTGCTACGACAGGTGAATGCAGCTGTGGGTTGCTTGGCTAGGATACCCATGCCGTACCGCGCATTCCGCCCGCTGCTGGTGAAGGGGCGGAAGTCTCTGTCCCCTGGCAGGGCCCAATCAGGGGTCAATCTAGAATCTTCCTCCCAGGG
>KV908357.1:332713-345213 GCA_002005505.1 Botryococcus braunii
TCTGAGGGCCCGACGTTTCTGAAAAGCATGTAGCTACACGCAGCCCTTGTAATGCATTCTTGCCGGGGGGGGGGGGGTTTGGGGGGGGGGAGGGGAGGGGGCGGCATGAATGACAGTGGCCAAGCATGCAGTTAAATAGAAGATGACCACATTATATACAGCTCCACTATGATGCATGTACCGCACGGTATCATAGTTGAATTTTAATATACAAGCGTCCCGGCTGGCATTATGCATGAGTGCGCCATGTGTAGAGCGCACCTGTGATCACCCCATTAGGACGTGCATGTGGTGGGCAGGCCCTAAAAATGAAGCATGATCTCTTCAGAGGGTAATACTGCGAGAGAATGTGTTTGTGTCAACGGATTAGGATTGGGATTCATGGTCAGTACTGCCAGTATTGTACAAGCCGGTACACTACTTTCATGTTCTTTATGCTAGCGGACACATCAATCTGTGTAGAGATCAGATTCTGTTGCATGTGTCATGCACATATGTGTGTGTGTGTGTGTGTGTGTGTGTGTGTGTGTGTGTGTGTGTGTGTGTGTGTGTGTGTGTGTGTGTGTGTGTGTGTGTACATGTGTGTGTGTTGTGTCTACATTCTTGAAAGTTCTTGCACCGTCTGACCACGTGCTTGCATTTGTGGAGCATGATAATCAGTACCGGGGAAGGGGATGATATCACTGGAGGGAGGCTACTGGACATATCAATGTATTCGAATGAATTCATGCGCGTGCACAGGAGCAAGTTGCAACCCAATTGGGTAAGTCTCAGCTGACATAACATGATCAAGTTTCGGATGGTTGGCCATGAATTTCGATTGATATCATGGATGTGCGTCTGACGTATATACTTAAATATATTAACCCGGATACCTTACAAGGTATCCGGGTTAATATATATCAGATAATTATCTGATTGTATGCACTCTGCAATCGACATCATTGCAAGTACTAATCAGCGGGCTGGTCCACTAATCGTGGGAACGGCCAGAAGTTTACAAGGCGAGACCAGGTTTGCGCACACACTCTGGAGAGATCTCTAGAGGGGTCACATCTGCAGCTGTACGGTGACAGTGCGAATCACACCAACTGCTCACTAGTTACTTGTAAGATGGTCTCGAACAGGAACCTTTGCACGTGCACCGGCTGTTGGGACCCCTCCCATCTTGCAATCGGCCTGTATTTAGGTTAGTGGAAAATTAAGTTTTGATTTCCTCTTATGTAAAGATTAAGGTTTCGAAAAGTAAGTAGCCGCAAAGACCAGGGTCTGCTCTAAATCGTAAGAACCACGTGGCTCTTACACATGCGTAACACAGACCGCGCACAAGGGTCAAAGTAGAAACATCCAAAAACCTTGCATATGGAGCCGGAATTGGTCTCTGCTAAAGCTAACGACAGCTATGATGCATGATCTTTCCACAAATTTCCCGAAAGCACACAATAATGCCCGGCGTTCAACGGTGTATCAAGCCTAAGCTACATGCAAATTTCGGTTGAAGCCACACTCCCCTCATGCTGGTACCGCCGGTGAACTTTGTTTGATTTATTCTCTTACGTCAACTTTAGTACTGTGTAGACATGTCCGTAGCCTTCGGCGAATACTCTTGTATGTGCTAATGACCATGCTTTCGACACCTAAGGCAGTGTAAATGTACACAGACATATACTGCATGTAAAATCATATGGATGTGAACCATATGTACACCATGCATGCTTGTAGTTGCTTGTAGTCACATGCAGTTACTTGCACCTGCATGTACTTGCAGAGTCTATGCCCTGCTCTTGAGAGCTTGTACCTGCATGTACATCAAGCCCTGCTCTTAAGAGCTTGTACCTGCATGTACATGCAGAATCTAAGCCCTGCACTTAAGAGCTTGTGCATGTACTTAATCAGTCATGGCATTAACGCGCCACGGCTTGATGTGTGGCTTCCAAGAATGAGTAAGTATATATATGTTTGCATAAACATTCAAACTGGAAGACAACTGTACCGACACTGGTGAACCCTCTAAGGGTCCAGCAGTCTCCAGGACTGATATCCTTTGCTTGGCAATCGATTGGCGGTAAAGCGCCATGGCTTGATGTGTGCCATCCAAGAATGAGTAAGTATATATGTACATTCAAACTGGAAGACAACTGTACCGACACTGGTGAACCCTCTAAAGGATCCAGCAGTCTCCAGGACTGATATCCTTTGCTTGGCAATCGACTGCCAAGCAAAATATTCTTGGCCATGAGTTTGACAAAACACAACAAAAAGACACATGCGCTCGTGTTCACCGTTCTCTGGCTGATTAGCTATAGCGCATATTTGGCGTCAGTACATGTCAAGATGGTAAAAGACGCAAAGTAATAAAAATTGGATCGTGCGTAAGCGCACCCTGACCTTGATACACATTCCTCTACATCTTCCCATCTGTTTAGGGCAAATTGTGCCAATTTGCCTTAAAGTTACCTGAAGAGTAGCTAGAGCCTATAAGCAATACTGCTATCTCACGGGAGCCACCCCCATTGTACGTTCCAATGCCACCATGGCCATATGGTAGGCATGCATGTGTACAGGTACCATTGCGTGGCCATGCATGGGAACCGCTATAGTATGTACAACAATAAGGGGCGAGTCCTCACGATTCAAGTGGCTTAACCCCAAGGGCCAATCCTAAATTGGCCAACCCAAGCGCCACGACCTCAGGTATACCCTCAGTTACGTAACTTCAATGTTGGACGTTGCAAGTTGCCCAACCCCCAGTGGACCTGGTTAGGTTAGTCTTCCAGCTGGGCTCCTTCAGGTTCCTTAAAAGCATTTAAATAGTCGTTTTTTAGTTTTCTGAAAAGAAATTCTACAAAGCAAAGCATTTGTAAAAAGAAATTCATCTGTACAAACTTTTTAAGATTTGTACATTTATGTGTGCCTTTGTGGTTGTTGCTAGGGTAAGTGCGCTACCACTAGCTACCACTAGCTATAATAACTAAATTCACGGGCGGTTATGTAACTGTAGACAAGCTTTGCAGCTGTAGTCAACTACAGTACTCTACACCGTACACAGTACAGCTAACTGCAGTGCTCTGCACCGGAATATGAACGCGAATATGAGCTTAGCGCGCATGAGCTCAGCTTATACTCACCAGGAAAAAACCACTACTCCTTCATGAATAAGGCATACGCAGGTGAACGTGCGTGATGCATGTGTACTCAAAATTGACAGGTATTTAACGGATTCTTTACGGCTGGCGGGATAGCTCTGCTCAGCCGTTAATTGCTTTGAAAGGGGTATACGTAGACAAACCCCATGATCCGGGGGGGGGGGGGGGGGGATCTGACAAAACAACCAATACCACCATTGTATTGTAATGTTGCATTGGAAACGGTGGTGTTATAAAGTTTCTCGTGAAAGCATTTCAACCACAGAGACAAAACGACACCTTCCATGTAGTGCTGAGATTTTACTAAATGGTAAATTAGTCTAGACCAAATATTTTTCCATTTAGAAAATGGTAGCTGCATTCCAGCCTTTCGCTAGGATGATTGGATAGCTGTAAAGTTCTGGAACGGCCATGAAAAGGGCTGACATGCACCCGATGCTGAAGAAAACGATGCCACAGCAGATGAGTGCATCACAGACATAATCTGACCAAATCCTTGCGGGAATATGGACTTTTGTTGACCGCAGGAAAGCAGCCCTCTCCTTCATTTCCCGTCTGTATGCCATGGCTATCGGCAATATCCCTCCCACCGTCACCTATTACAATATGCACAAGATGTCAGTTGGCCCATGGCATGCTCCCGATACAGCCAGACGCCATTTCAATGCCAACCCGTGTAATGCCAATAACTGATGAGCAACCTTACACGTTAACTCGACGCACTGTGTACCTGGTTCAGTTATGTGCTGTACATAATGATATGACACACACATGTTATAACGCAGACAAGGAAAGCGTGCTGCCACATAAATGTATGATACTGTACATCTATTTGAAAACATTATGCAATTGAATGCAGAATATTGCTCTTAAGCTTTTCACCCCTGTTTCCAGGGCCACCCTAAGGCAACCCAGGACCAGGCCTTGTCCTGGGTTTCTGGGAATTGATATCCAGACGACAATTGCAAATCCTGTATTCAGTAAACATGCATGTGTGACCATGTACATAAATGACATGTCCTGTAAACACGCAGGATACCTGAAGAACGATTCGGCTAATGAGACAAGCTCGAATTGGTTGGGGAGGAGACCCTGGCCAGTTAAACAGTCCAGCAAAGACGCTGTCCATTCGTCCAAAGGCGCTGGCTAAGTCCGGCTGAGCAGCGCAAAGAATCTCGCACTCGTCCTGGACGGCCAAGAACCACCTCTTGAGCCATCATCAAGTTGAATACATAGTATGCATAACATAAATGACAACTGTCTGACCGGGCTTCAGAAGAGGTTTTGAAAAAAACCTATTGGCAGAGTTTAGACAGAAAGCGTGCTTGCATGCGCACGCCCGCACGTGCATGCACGTACACGCACGCACGCACACACACACACACACACACACACACACACACACACACACACACACACACACACACACACACACACACACACACACACCCACCCAGACTGGGAACGATACTGCCCAGCAATCATGGAGAGGGTGGGGAAGAGGGAGAGAGAGGGAGAGGGAGAGAGAGAGAGAGAGAGAGAGAGAGAGGGAGAGGGAGAGAGAGAGAGAGAGGGAGGGAGAGAGAGAGAGAGAGAGAGAGAGAGAGAGAGAGAGAGAGAGAGAGAGAGAGAGAGAGAGAGAGAGAGAGAGAGAGAGAGAGAGAGAGAGAGAGAGAGAGAGAGGGGGGGAAGGAGAAAGAGGGGGGGGGGAGAGAGAGAGGGAGACAATGGGGAGGGATGGAGGGAGGGGGGCCTCTCTCGAAGGAGGAAAGGATTGAGAACGAGACTTTGAACCGAGAACTCATGCCCGGACACATGGATATGTACACGCATGCATGAGCTCATGTACATTCACGCATCCCTGCCCCACACCCTTAACACACGGGAAGCCAACACAACACACAATTGAAGCGGAGGAGTCCCGGAGGGGGGGGGGGGAGAGGAGAAGGAGGTGGTGGAGACGAAGGCGAAGGAGGTGGAGGAGGAGGAGGAAGGGGGGGGAGGTCGAAGATGATGACAACGAAGGAGGAGGAGGAAGATGAGGAGGACGAGGTGGAGGAGGAGGAGGAGAAGGTGGAGGAGGAGAGGAGGAAGAGGGCAAGGAGGAGGAGGAGGAAGATGAGGAGGAGGAGGAGGAGGAGGAGGACAGGATGAAGTAGCGGAGGAGGATGAAAAGATGGTGAAACGTATTCACATGTTAACATACACCATACAGCAGATGATGTATGCCTGTGCAAAATCCCGTAGAAACACCTGCATCATCAAATCCCCCTCCCCCTCCTTCAAAAGTGACTGGCTAATTGGGTGTACCTTGTTCCACCAGGTGCTGAGGTACTGGAGGGCTGTCATGAAGCCTAAATCTCCCAAAAATGTACCTCCAGTTGTGCTCCATAAGCCCAAGCAGAAGAAGCTCTGCAAGACTCTCGATTGGGTCAAGATCACCTGCACCAAAAGTTCGAAACACCTTTGAGGAGGAAAAGTAATCCAAAGGTATGCAGATGGCATGAGTGTAGTCCCCAATAACTATAATCTCGAGCGAGGGAATCTGCTTGTCTTTGTAGGGGGGGGGTGCAACGGGTATTTGTACGTGCGGCACCCATGGGAGATAATGACCAAGGTGGAACTGCTGATGCCGCTTGCTATCAAAGATTACCGCCCTTTGCATAGTTGATTGTTGTTGTCTCGCACCAGCAGCGAAACAGACTCACTTCAAAATCCTGTTTATTTATCCCATGGCAGCGTTCCATTTAAGCTGCTGCCTTTGCATTGAGAGGAAAATATTTTGAACTCATTGAACAATAAACCACTTTTCAACAATAAAGCATAGCTCTTCCCAACGACTCCGATATTTATGCCTTTATTTTGCGTCTTTGATAATCAGGTGATGTAAATTGACAATTGATCATGCCCTGACGAGTTGCATCTGTCAAGCTTGTGCCATGAGAGATCCCCATGTGGCCACAGCATGTCTCGAATGGAAGGATTTCATTTCCAAAAACAAATACCGTATTTGTGCGCTCTTGCATTACTTCAGAGTAGTAAAAATCAACGTTTCAAATGTTTAAGGGTACTTCAAGGGCTTCTTAAGGTGGCTGCAGGTCTCCTGCATGTCACGAGACCGAAATCACGACTATTGGAACTCACCGAGAAAGCACGTGGCACTGAGCTGCCAACTGAGAACCACTTCGATTGGTAGCAAATTGGTGCCAGAATCTTCAAAGTCGTGTTTCCCACGATACCGGCGACTGGCTGCGCAACAGGTTTCCATTTCCGAGCGAATGCGTGGTCAGTTAGCAGTGCAATCGCTAAAGTCGTGCAGTAAATCAATAACACTGGACTGAAAACCCTGTATTGCATTGAATCCACAGTAAAGATGAAGCAACCGTGTTAATCAAGTGATCCAACAAATGAGGGCGGTTTAAACATGCTACCCTTTCCGGGATCACCTGAGTACTTGAGCCAAACCAGTCTCAAACCTGGCTTCGAAGTAAAACTTGAAGAAAACCAGGGTTGCTATGGCCGTTGTTATTGCGTCACCCCCACCCCGGGTGTTCTTAATACGTTTTTGAAAGACTTGTTCCAGTGTTGCACTTTCAAATAGGATCGCGAGTCTTACTGATCTTAAACCCATTATTAAAGTAAGTAATAAGATGATTTATTTAGTGGTCATGATACGTTTAATATTGAAACTCTCGAGTAATGTCAAACCCGTCAAGACAACTTCATAAACTTGTCGACAATGATCTTTTCTTCCAGACCTTCGGCAGGGACCTTATTGTGTCACTTCGAGGGAGAATTCAGACAATGCATGATGGAAGCAAATTTTGGTGACCTGAGGCGTTAAGCCGGTCCATTCACTTACAGCGAGAATGACTCGTGCCACTGTTTTTGAGTTCACATTCATGGTTACAGACGTGTAGTCAAGTGGTCCCACGCAGCAAAACTCTGGATTGCGACCCCGTCCCACGAGTCGACCGCGGCGGCTGAGGGTTGAAATGGCCCTTTTCAACGAGATTGTGGCCCTTCCTTCGAATATCCCACATGAAAAGAAGTCCCGTCATCAGATGATCTGAGGCAGAAGTTGACTCTCAGGTTATCGTGTGCGCTCGTTCCTACTATCGCTCGGCAACCGTTTATGTCGTGCACCTGGTGCACAGGGCGTAGTCTTGTTCAGAAGAAATTGAAGTATTCAATATTAAGAGTAAAGCCTATCCTATCCGCGTACCATCAATCCATCATGCAGGGACGCGGTATCCAGGGGCCATACACTCAAGGTGATAGTGAAGAAACTCTTGTTTTGTTGAGTGAAGCCCATCCTAGCTAGATCCCATAAAGCCGGCGTGGGTGATAGCGGTAGAGAAAGAGGGGAAGGAGAAAGGGAGGGAGGGTGGGGGGGGGCACAAACCGGGGGGGAGAAAGATCCGAGGGGGGGGGAGGGAGAGAGAGAGAGAGAGAGAGAGAGAGAGAGAGAGAGAGAGAGAGAGAGAGAGAGAGAGAGAGAGAGAGAGAGAGAGAGAGAGAGAGAGAGAGAGAGAGAGAGAGAGAGAGAGAGAGAGAGGGAGGGAGGGAGGGAGGGAGGGAGAGAGAGGGGGGGGGGGGGGAGAAAGGGAGAGAGCGTGAAAAAGATATGGAGAGAGCTCTCTCGAGAGATTTTATGATGTTTCAGGCCAGACTTGTGGCCCAAGGCCATAGGCAACTTCCAGGCATTGATGTCATTGAGGTATTTGCCCTTACTAGCAGTTACTGGTCAAGAAGGGCATTACTGTGAGTGTCAGCCATAGAGGGTCTTGAAATCCATCAAGCGGGTGTAAAGACAGCTTTTCTCAATGGAGAGCTTGAAGATGAGGTATACGTGACCCAGGCCTCTAGATTTGAGCATGGGCTAGGAATACTGCATGTCGCCCGCGAACGCTTGGACGATCTGAAACAGGCACCTCGTGCGTGTCACAAGACCCTCAATGACAAGCTGCAGGTCATGGGGTATGATGTGTGTAAGAGCGATGCTAGAGTATATGTGAAGTGTGAGGTGAACGGAGAAAAATCATTTGTCTTGATTTATGTCGATGTTTTGCTGATTAATCATGATTGTGTCTAAGGGAATGAGGCCAGCCCCTTGAGATGGAAGTGAGAGTATTGGTGCGGGGAGTTTGCTATAGCTACCGGTACCTCCCGGGCACAAGTACTGTGAGTTAGTGGGCTCTTTGCTGTATATAGCCAACACCACTCGACCTGATATTGCTCAGGCCGTGGGGGTTCTGTCACGGTATCGCATGTCTCCTGCTACAGCACACTGGAATGAGGCTATCCGGGTGTTGAAGTATTTAAAGGGGACGAGACAGCTGGTGCTGGTTCTGGTTGGAAAAGGACCAAAGCTAGAATGCTACGTAGACGCTGACTACGGTGGGGATCAGGATCGTCGCCTTCCCAACACCGGCTTCGTGCTGTCGGTCTTTGGGGGAGCAGTGGTGTGGGGGAGCCAGAAGCAGTAGTGACTGATCAGCTGTGGCAACTTTCCCAGTTAAAGCTGAATTTATGGCTGCAAGTGTGGCCATAGAGAGAGCAAATTAGCTGAGAGGTTTCCTAGAGAAAATTAACTTTGATGTGTTACCATGGATAGTATATTGGTACAATATTGGTTTGTTACCATGGATAGTAAAATTCAATTGTGATAACCAAGGCTGCATTGCCAACCTCAGGAACCCACGGTACTCCAAGTACACCAAGCACATTGCAGTGAGCTTCCGCTTTGCACGTGAAGCCATTGCAGAGGGGCAGGTGGACGTCGATGATAGCAGATAGGTGGAGTCTGCAAGGAATGTGGCTGATTTGGTCACAAATCCACTGACCAAGCATGTGTTTCAGGGACATCGATGGGACGTCGATATCGTGACACTCTGGTTTGGCCAAGTTCTTTTGAGGAAAAGGCAAGGGGAAGTATTGTGTGAGATGACATTGATTAGTGCCTTTCCCTCAGGAGAGTAACGGTGTAAGGTTCAGCCTTAGTGGCTGGTCCTGGATGTAATATTTCTTCCTTCAAATATTCCTTCAGTGTGACTTATTAAGTCTCTTCGGCAGTTCGGATGTAACTTCATCTTCTTCTTACAAGTCCTAGACGGTAAAGCTATCTAGACGCGAGGCTGGTTCGAGTGGTAATACAGTACTATGTATTATATAACGGTATTATCACGAGGTAATTACATTCTAATGCAGTACACGTACACACAGACACGTTTTGGAAGATCAGGCTTATAGGTGCACGCAAGGCAGGTATCGGCACTTGATTGGGACTCTAAATGCACTACGTAGTAAATGCACTACGTATACGGGTGCATAACTCGTTGCCAATTAAGTCCATGCACGTGCATCCCTGTTGCTCAGCTTCACCTAACAGCGTGAGAGCGACCCCCGTTCCACTGACCTCCGGATCCGTGTCGGTACCCTGCAGGAATACGCCAGCCCATAATCGTATAATCTATGGAGGAAATCAGAAGAATGTCTACTCCTTCTGTGTCAAAGGTGAAGCGAGTTCTCCTCGTTGACGTAGGTAGGTTCTATATAGATAGATTACGATCTAGTCTTCACAGCAGGAAAACGTATGCATTTTCTTGTGCTGGCAGAATGAAGTTGGGTAAATTTGGGTAAATTTGGAAGAGGAAATCACACTCCCACAACCCTCTCCACCAAACCTCAAGCCCTAGAACTAGACATAGAAGTCTACTCCTCATAGGGGAGCTTATTTCCATCAAATTCAGATCTGAGTTTCTGTCGCGGGATGAGGAAATGTTACATGAACAACCAACCAATACATGGAGGATCTGCGTACACATGCAGAATCTGCTTACGAGATAACGGACAGCACGCGGTCTAAGGTGGCTTGTCTGTTGTTGCTTGCCTGCATTGATTGTCATCCATGTCATTTTTTATCAAAATGGGTCACCCCTTTCCGCTACTTTCGGCAACAAAGTCTGGCAAAATCAGTTTTCCAATTGGATTGCAATCACATTTTTTGTTAAAAAGAACTTAGATTGGAAACCTACGGGGCATATGCAAGCCTAAAAATCTATTTTCGTGAAATTTCCCTGCTCCTGTAATCCTGCGGCTCTAATCAAGCGATGGTCTTCGGAGCCCATGCGGATGATCGATTGATCACAGCTGTTAAATTGGAAAATTGTTTGGGTCTGATGCGAGCCCCCGTTTTCCGGGGCCTTCAGACAGATGCATTGTTTGAACAACGGCACAACAAACCGGCGGAACCCAATACAATTGAAGTGGTGCGAAACACAGAGCCGATAAGGACAGAAGCTTGCAAAAGTACATGGTTGCTGGAGTCCTTAGGCCTATGAATCTTGATTGGGACACATCGAGGAGCTAGGATCGTGATCACGCTCTGCCGCCGACTTGTCCATTTGTGCTTGTCCTACCCTTCGTGGCCAGACCTTGACTGCAATCGTAGGTGATTAAGGTATGTCATTGAAGGTAATAAGATAAGTGGAAGGCGTATTTTTCCAATTGATGGTTTTCTGTGTTTATAATCGTCAGAGTCTCGTCCTACCGAAGCTTCAGCTCCACTACCTAGGTAGGCGCTGGCTATGACTGTATGACCTTGGGGCGCAGGATCGTGGAGAATAGATCCATTTATAAATTACAGAAACAATGAGGATGATTGTTCCCATTCTTTTGTGTGTATGCTGTCTAGGCACAAGCGCCGTCCGGGAGTTTAGCGTCCCGGATGTAAGGTCACTGCTGCGACAGATGAGTGAAGCCCGGTCCCTGAATAGGGTTTGGATGTCGGTTCATGAGCAGATGCTAATTGAGTCGTATTTGGATGAAAACAACACGATGCTTGAGTACGGAAGCGGGTACTCCACCTTGTGGTTTTCGCAGTTCGTGAAGTATTACTATTCGATTGAGCACGCCCGTGACTGGTTTGATATTGTCAAGGCAGAAATTCGGTCACTTCCAAACGTGGAATATAGGCTTGCAGCTGTGGACCCCGGCTACCGGGGCTGGCCAGGAGGCTTTAGCGAAGGCAACTATGAACAATTTGAGGAGTATATCAAGGCAGTTGATGGGTTCGTAGTTCAGAAATTCGATCGTGTCCTAATTGATGGAAGAGCCCGTGCATTTTGTGCGAAATACATCCTCAAGTATTTACATGAAAACTCGTATATTTTCATTCATGACTATGAAGGCAGGGCCATGTACCATGAGAATCTCGACGCCTATTATACTAAAATAGCTATAGTTTTTAGAGGACAAAGTGTTGTTGTCGCACGCCCGAAGCTGGAAGTTCTGCAGGCCATAAAGGAGGGCAACTTTGTATCCTAACCCTCATTAGGTAAGCTTTGCTTTTCTTCCTGTTTGGGCATCAATGGCATTTGCATGCCAGTCATCTTTTTGTGAATTCAAAGGTTTAAAGATAGCAAGACTCTGTCCTCTGGAGATCAATCAGTTAAGAACCCTGCCTTCAGTGCCTTTGAAAAGTTAGTGATGAGTGAAGTTGACCTGTTTGTAGATGGAACACATCCTCGCACTGATACAAATTTCCAGGGTCCAGACCTGATGTTCTGTAGTAAGAAAAAGTGCAGACAACGGATACAAATTTGTCCTGGATCCTACTCAAATCTGTATCGGTTGTCCGCATATTTCCTACTACAGAACATTAGCGTTCGAGGTTGCTCATGAGGTACAAGTTCTTGCAAGTTCTGGAATCCAGTCTGCGTAAAACATATCGTTTGCAAAAACATTTCTCTTCCTATGCTTCTCCCTGAAAGGAAGAGTTTCCTGAGGCAAGCGGTCCCCACCCACGGACTGGATCGTTATCAACTCAGAGGGACTACAAAGACTGCATGCCTGGTGCAATTCTTGAAGGCATTCTGGGGCAGGGGGTGTTATGAGCATCGAGCTCATAACCCTTATATATCCGTGTAATCTCAGAGTTGTTACATGCATATTGCATGCTGCTACTGATGGTGTAATTAAGCACTCATTTGGATGTGCAGGAGGCCGGGTCTTCATTGAAGTTCTGAAGCAGCTGCAGCAAGGAAGCCGTGATGTGCAGAAGCCATAATGCATGAAGCGCGCGCCAGTTATAATAGTGGCCTGGGCTACAATTTTAAGCGAGCCGTTGTATGCGCGCTGCATGCACTTGGGGGATCTGTCTGGCCCGATGGCAGGATTACTCTGTCTGCTGTCTGCTTGACGCCGACGCCGGTGAGTTGCAGCTCAGTGACTGGAATCCTCTGCATGACATGGTGAGCTTCGGTGTTATGCCAATATCAGTATCACAACCGTGAAGTACACCTGAAGATCTGAAACCCATATGGCATTGCTTTGGGGAATGCGCACCGGTGG
>KV908357.1:350213-365213 GCA_002005505.1 Botryococcus braunii
CTAACGTGATAGAACGAGCCTTAGGGTTAGGTACTTGCTTTAGCTCAACCCCCCCCCCCCTCTCTCTCTCTCTCTCTCTCTCTCTCTCTCTCTCTCTCTCTCTCTCTCTCTCTCTCTCTCTCTCTCTCTCTCTCTCTCTCTCTCTCTCTCTCTCTCTTTCTCTCTCTCTCTCTCTCTCTCTCTCTCTCTCCATTTCTCAGTTTCTTTTTCATCGCTCTGCATCGCTCTTCCTATCCCCCCCCCCCCCCCTTGGGTTTCCTCCCTAAGCTTGTTTTGTTTGTACGAAACGGAGGAAGGTACCTGTCCAGCCCATAGAGCAAGTGAAGAGTCCCGCGAACGGGGTCAATTTGAATTGTGGGGAACGGTGCTATTGGGTACTGGGACCCGGGCCATGTGTTTTCCCGGTACCCAGCGTCTAGCCCGCCGATGTTACATTTGCACGGACGGCGAAGTTCCAATATTCTGGGAATGGTATAAGTCACGCCCATCTGCGTTTTTGTGTGTTTCATGTCCACTTGAAGGGGTTGGGTTGGAAGACCTGCTGTGCTGGCAACACGGTGGAGGGGAGAGGCGGTTAACACTCAGCCTTGTGACCTTTCCGGAGTTATTGTTACAGACATTAGCGGAGTTTTAAATGAGATATATGATGAGAACTGGGATTAGGTTGAGGGAGTTAAGTGGCTTCCTGCCAGATAATGTCGTGCATCATTGATCTCTGATCCGCGACGAAAATATGGTGTACCTAGCCAAGCAAAGGTGACAGATTTGTTCTGTCCTGAACCTACAACCATGCTGTGGGTAGATAAGGTACCTTGCCCGTATGTACTTTGGATTGCGAGATCGGATTTTTGAAGTTCTCCGCTGGCATCTTGCGTAGGACTTATCCTGCTGTTAAGAAGTATTATTGCCAGTCTTTAGATCGAGACATGCTATATGAATGAGCTTCAGTATATTGTTAGACTGCTGGCTGGTTTGAGTTTCTTTCCATTTGTGGCAGTACCGTCCTCGGAGCCTGGACAAGCTAATTTTGCACAAAGATATCGGCGATAACCTCGAAAAGCTGGTAAGAAGTCTGAAAATCTGTATTTAATATTGGACGGTTAAAGACGAAATATGCTTGGACGGAGATGCATACTCTAAGAGATTCTATGAGAAAGTTACAAAGCCAATTGCCCCCAGAGGATGTTTAGCGTACAGCTTGGACTCTTTTGTTCCTGGTCAAAATCCAAAAATGCCTAGCTCATGTAAAGAAGATAAGTTTTAATTTCTTCCCTATTTCAGAAAGATAATGCTCGTTGTATATTCACTCCACGTCATGCTGTACCTCTTGGGATAAAGATGTTCCTTTGTATCCATAGGTGGCGTCAGGAGACTTTCCGCACACACTGTTCTATGGTCCTCCAGGGGCAGGGAAGAAAACGTTGGTGCTTGCCCTCCTCCGGGAAATTTATGGACCGGGGGCTGAGAAGGTAAGCACACCATTGCCATAGTCCAGAATGCAACACACTGACAAAAGTTTACCCCGCTTGGCTTGCACATAGAAAGAATGAATCTACAGTTGCATTTTGAGACAAGCCACAGGTGCCTCTCTCGTGCTTGCCTTGTGAGGCCCTGCTACAAGCACCTTATTTGTAGAAGGGAAATGCTTCTTGATGTTGCTTTGAAACTTCACCAATGTTTTGTTGCGAGCAAGGTCACGACATCAGTTTAGTCAGCTTGTGCGGAACACTACCAGTAGGGGCACCAGTCAGGCTTGCCATTCAGGTCTGTAAACAGAGCATGGGAGAGATAGAGCAGTTGTTAAGGCCATCGGTACTTCTGTGTTCGGTGCTGGTCAGAAGATTCCCCAGATGGGCTAATTCATTGGGCAATATCCGGGATAACCAGATACTTGGGAGTACTTTGATATCCAATTGGCGGATTCAGTCCATTGTGGCTCAATGCGATTTGGTGATGGTGATCAGGTCAGGGGGGAATTCTAAGGGGTGTGTTGATATTGCGGAGTAATTTACTGGCAATGAAGAAGGGGGTCTTGAACTTTGATTCCTGCCAGAGTAATTCAACGACGTTCAGTAATGTGGCCATGCCCCATAGTGCTAGAATTCAAGGGAGTTTACTGCCTTTCAAGTTAAGTGGTTGAACTCTTTTCGGTGTCCATGAATGAGTGGTTGTAGTTCTACGACAATATACAAACTGCACTTTTTGTACATGCATCTTTGCCTTTCCTGCGCAGCAAAAGTTTTTCTTGGAAGACTTACATGTATGCAAGAGCTTGTCGCCTGTTTCTGTTTTGCAGATCGGAAAAGTACCCAGTGTGCGTTTGTGGATTGTGCAGGTCAAGGTGGAGACTAAGCCTTGGAAGATCACGGTGAGGCCCTGCTCTGTCTTTAGAACCGTTAATGAAAGGATATCAATCAGAGACGCATACCGCAGCCAAGACATTGCCATTGAGGACCCATCAGTACCAGCAGAACTCATTTGTTCAAATCATGGAACGATATCCATCTCTTCTGTTCAATAATAAGAAACACAAAGCCCAAGGCAAACCGGGGGAAACAAATCACACCGCCTCTCTTGCTCAATGGCCAGTCTTGTGTGTATCTGCTGATGTAGTTCAAATTCCTAAGCATCCCTTCTGGTCCACCATGGACTTATATGTCCGCCCAGATGACCGGATGAATGATCAGACATGATCTAAATAAGTGCATAGAAGACCTTTTTGCATGCAAACCCTGTCAGGGCAGTTGCTGTATATCGGTGCGTGAGCTGGAGGAGAGCGTTTGAAGTAATGGTGGTTGTTGTGAGGGTGCTGCCCAAGGCATGCTGTAAGGCCAATATGTGATGGTTGCTCTGGATCCAGCGCCTTCATTGCTGATCTCAGAACTGTGTCTTTTTAGTGGTTGTATCTAAGCAAGCATGGCCACCCGTTATGGCCTTTCAATTCTCTTATCTTGGCAACCATGGCCATCCATAATGGCCTTTCAATCCTCTTATTTTGGCAACCATGGTATTCAGTAATGCCAATTTACAGACCAAGCCGCTGATCTCACAAGGAGGCTCCAGGATGTTCCACCATGGCTGCCAGTGACTGGGGTACAATTAGCATTAGCAGTTGTTCACTTCCGTGCATTGTACGCTGTACCCAATATGTTTGCCTAAGCTTACCGCCGCACTTGGGCTGCAATAAGTTTCTCTCTGCTGTCTCAGGACCTTGTCCGCAGTTGTAGCGGTCATTTTGGGACTCGAATGGTACTGGATTTACACACCAGAGATGCCTTCATCACTGTTCTGTGTGCTAGTTTATATCGATCACCATTTGTATATGCCTTCTGTTGGTGTGGCTCTTTACTTTCGTATAGCTGCAGTGTATACCATTCGGTACACATCCATACCGTACACATGGTCAAAGGAATGCCCGTTGCAGTTCTGTATGACATGGTTTGCAGTGTGTTACCAGCAGAAGTGGGTCCCCAGACGTTTTGGTCATGTGCGGTCCCGTCCTCAATAGGTTTTGCACCTTCATGAGTCAAACCAAGCATCTTTCGGTTCCACCAGGTAACACAGGTCATGCCATGTCCCCACCACACTTCCCTTGGGGCCTTGTGCTGTCATATTTGCACTCATTAAAGTCGCACTTGTATTCAAGATGAGGCACAGAAGGGTCCCAAAACAAGGGACAGTCCTCATTTTGCAGCTGTCAAAGCACGAAGAAGACGGTGCCGGCACATTCCGTGCAGACTGTGGTATACTTATGTGGTGATGTGGGTGTGCAGCTGCCAAGCCGCAACATCGAGGTGGAGTTGACCACGGTGTCAAGCAACTATCATGTGGAGATGAACCCCAGTGATGTGGGCAACAATGACCGATATGTTGTGCAAGAGATCATCAAGGTTCACCGCTGTACCCGTTTTTCGTTGGCCTCCAGGACTGCATTCGATGTTCCTTTTTGTTTGTCTGTTTGCTGATTTATGTTTACATGTGGTTTGTTTATTTTTCTGGTTTATCCTAGTTATCTATTTATTTGTTTAGTCGCTTACTTTGAGGTCAGTGTTCATTTTTGTTTGATTGGCGTTTTGTACGTTGTGCAGAATGGCATTGCTATTGGACTTGTCGGGACTGCTCCTTTCATACCTGTGTCCGATGGATTTTACATGACTTGAAAAGCACATCTTGAGAAGTCATCATTTAGGCAAATGTCTGGATATTCTGTTTCTTCTTCTTAACCTTGTCTTGTCCAACTTATCTTGGACGAACCTCAGTTTCAAAATGTCACTGTCAGTGATGGTAAGTTTGCCCTCTCCTCACTTCGGGTTGTTTGGGAGAGCCAATGGAAAATTGTGGGGTATTGATCTTTCTTTGAGGTCAACTGTTCTGAAAAGCCACATCCAAGGGACACACACACACACACACACACACACACACACACACACACACACACACACACACACACACACACACACACACACACACACACACACACACGTAGAGCACTCACGCACGCACGCTACACTGGTTCGCGGAATTATGGGATAGTTCCAGACCGCTACCGCTGCTCCAATTGAATACCAATGCGTGTGGGGGCAATGTAGGAGATGGCAAAAAGCAGGACTCTGGATCTGAAAGGCAGCCGCAGCTTTAAGGTGCTGGTCCTGAATGAGGTTGACCGTCTCAGCCGTGAAGCCCAGCACTCACTGCGCCGCACCATGGAGAAGTACTCCAGCGCCTGCCGTCTGGTCATGACTGCCTGCAACATTTCCAAGGCGTGCTCATGCCCCTTTATGATTCACAATTGAGCGCACCCCCCCCACCCCCATTTGTTTTGTTGGTTGTTTTTGGTCCTGGGTCCACTTGCGGTACCAGCTGGATTTTGCTTGATTTACTTATTCATCTTCTATATTTAGCCATTGCCCTGGCAGGTAAACAACAGGTAATCGTGGTGACGTCAGCACGCGCGTCCAACAAGCGCTGTCCTTAAGCTGACCACGATCTAGCTACCTACGGACATGCAGCATCATAAGGACTCATATGTAGCGCTATGGGGTGTTGGGCAGCTGCTGTTGCACTTGTTTCATGCGTGTTACCAGCTCTGGCTGAGATGGGAGGTCACCTGTACCCGTCAATCTAGCTCTTTGAGCGGTGTAGAAGGTTGTAAACCAGCTTCAGAGCCGCTTGAGAGGTGGAGAGGGTCTAAAAGCACTTTGTGCGGGGTGCCAGGTCATTGATCCTGTGAGGAGCAGGTGCCTGTGCGTCCGGATCCCAGCACCCAGTGAGCAGCAGATTCAGCAAATGCTGACCCACGTTTGCCGCAAGGAGAACTTGCCGCTGCCGGAGGGACTGGGCAAGAGAGTGTCGCAGGTGGAAGCCCGCCTGGAACTTGGGCCTGCTTGATGAAGCATGCCCCCTTTTGTTGGTTTCAAAAAGCTGTGCATGTTTCCTTTTTTGATTTCAAATATAGAGAACAGAAGCTGTGCATGTTCCCTTTGTTGGTTTCATAAGAGGGAAGGAAGTGAGGGAGGTGTGGCTTGCGGTGCGGATGCGGATCCTCGCGTGTGTTCAATGGTGTGTGTTATGGGGAGATGTGGGGTCTGGTTGCCGGCGCACATCTTGTCATTTGTGTTCCATGGAGTGTTTATGGGGAGATGGGGGTGTGGTTTGTTGTGCGGTCATTTTTGTTGTGTCCAGCATTGCGTTCTGTGCATGTCATAATCACCCCAGCTGTGTTTTGCTTGGCTTTTCATTGTGGCCAGGTCCTCTATGACACAGATTTCAGCGTTTCTCACCGTGGGCTCTCTCCATGGGCTCTCTCTTGTTTGTCCACATCTCATCATTCCTTTGGCGCTGGACAAATTTCTCACCGTCGTCTTCTTCAAATTTCTCAAATGTCTCACCGTCTCAAATCTCAAATTTCTCACCGTCTTCTTAAAATTTCTCTACTTTCTCACCGTCTTCTTCTTTATTCGCATGGGCGCTGAGCAGACTTCTGCTTGCCAGAGGCATGATGCAATTGCTGAGCACCACTGAGACTGCCACTCATGAAAAGAACTCATGCCCGCGCGCGTGCATGTGTGTGTGTGTGTGTGTGTGTGTGTGTGTGTGTGTGTGTGTGTGTGTGTGTGTGTGTGTGTGTGTGTGTGTGTGTGTGCGTGTGCGTGTGCGTGTGCCTGTGCCTGTGCGTGTGCCTGTGCGTGTGCGTGTGCGTGTGCTGGTATCCGTGCGCCCGTGTGCATGCTTCCCGTTCTGCCTTACCAAACTTCATGTCAGCATGGGGGTCCTGACACCAGAAGTTATTTGCATTGGAACTGCTTGAAGGGTGCATGTTTGCTTGTGGGGTATATCAGACCCCCCACTCCCTTCTGGCGGAATAGGCAGAGTTGTGCTGTGCACCATTGCATTAAATCAGCAAGATGGGATTTGTAAATTTGGCAGAGCATGCAGGCTTGCATGTATCCGCATGCATGGGAAATCGAGCAATGCAAACCGTTTTAGCTGACATTGCCAAGGCCAGTGAAGACAGTGCTGAAGCACTGGGGATTTGGGATAAATGATTGTTACCCAGCGGTCCCTGGCACTCTCCAGGGTTACCCAGCGGTTCCTGGCACTCTCCAGGGTTAGCCAGCGGTTCCTGGCACTCTCCAGGGCGCGACTTTCTTTGTCCATTTGCAATTGTCGTACTTTTGTGCGAATGCTGTTCACCATGGACCCTACGCAAGGAAAACGCCTTTTGCAAAGGACACTTGAAGGCATACATACCACCGAACACATTCGCTTGAGCATGAGAGCCGCGACTGGCGGCCACAGGTAGGCTGCTGTGGACGGCGAGGAAGTAGGAGAGTAAAGTGATAAGGATGAGGCACTGATATGGATCAAGGCGATTTTGACTTGGACAGACATTTGGATGTGGTATGCAGGCTTCAAGTAGGAATCTGCGGAGGGCCCTGTTGCTGTTGGAGACGTGTCACGTGGCCCAAAACCCGTTCGCAGAAAATCAGCCGGTCCAGCTGCCTGACTGGGAGATGTACATCCAGGTGCACCCCTCATCCATTCTCCTGCACCGAACAAGATCAAAACGTAGGAAATAGGAGGGGGGGGGGTGTGGGGAAAGGGACTCCCTGCATAGAACAAGATCAACCTGGAGGAAAGAGTTTTTCTTTTTTTTTTTTTTTTTTTTTTTTTTTTTTTTTTTTTGGGGGGGGGGGGGGGGAGGGGGGCTCCTTCGTTGGTTGTGAGCTGTAAAAACAACAGATGACTGGGGTTATTTGCTGAAGTCTATTGGGCTGAAGCAGCATGTTTGGTGTGAGGAGGGCCCAACCTAGTTTGGCTAAAGAAGGGCCCAACCTATCCGGCAAGGAGAGGTCGACGCATTAGGCAGCCCAAAAGTCCCTTCCAGATTGGCCAACTGGCAAAACTACTTAGCACAACGTTTTAGAATGTATGAATGTACATTTAAGGATGTTTTTGGAATGTACGGTGTGGGAGCGGGATGCTCTGGGATTGGGACACCATTTGAGCTCGAGGGGCTCCCAGATGGGGTCAACGGTGGTAGTCACTGATCTGAGGATCAAACATGAGGGTGTGATGCTGCCCTGACTTGCTTCAGAGAATTTATATGGGTCCCTGGTCCGCTTCATTTGCGGTAGCTGTTACTGGATGGCACGTTCCCACTATCTTTCCCGTCATGTCACAAGGGAGTCTTCCAAGAGACCTATGTTGTATGTGTTATGGAAAATGTTCAAGCGCAGGAGCAAAGGCATGTGGCAGGCTTGTCCCCAAGCTGTTAAGGACAACTGTTAAGGCCCTCCCCCCCCCCCCCCCCCGGGGGGGCCCTCTCTTCAGGGCCCCCAACACTAGGCACTAGCCAGTTGCAACCGGAGGTGGGCGGTGCAAGGTCTGGCTGTCGGATTCGGCAGTCTGATTTGGATAACTCAAATTTCCAATGTCACCTCCCTACCCTGTGTAATCAGGGTATTCTTATGTGACTCCTATGCATTGAATTGAAAGCTCAAGCTACACTTTCTGACAGACCTACTCTGTGATCCGGCACCCTGATGCCTTGACTGTCTACAGGATTGTAACAATCAGTGGCATACGGTGTAATGCAGGAAGTGAGCAGGGACATTTTGAGTGAGCAGTCACCCAAGCAGCTGTATCTCGTGAGAGGGAAGATGTATGAGCTGTTGATTAATTGTATTCCTGCCGAACTCATCTTCCGCCGACTCACGACTGAACTGCTTACAAAGCTGGACTCTGACTTCAAGTTCCAGGTATGTCCATCCAACTGGTCCTGCGTGTAATGTTTCTGTGTCTCCTACTGGCGGGGCCCGCAAGGAAGAAGCCATTGTGGCATAGTGTGCATTATGCAAGCCACAGTGTGCGTTGTGTGGGTGATATAAATGTTACTGCATCATTTGTGATATTGATTAGATGGCAAGTGGATAGTGTTCTGGCCTGATAAATGTGGGACACCTTGATGAAAGTGCAAACCATGCAGAACACTGTGATAGAGTACATCATGATTTTTTTTTAGCATTCGTAGCTAAGCTTCAAGCTGCAAGCTTATACAGCCATCCACAATATTCCGAATATCGTGCAAGGTGTCCACTGTGGATCGAAAAGTGGATGTTATCATATTAAAGTTGTTCTTGAATAGTATTCTTGCCTGATTCTGGGAAAAGCTGTGTGTCCCAGGTGGCGGAAAATGCAGCTATGTATGAGCACAGACTTCAGGAAGGGCAGAAGGCCATCTTCCACTTGGAGGCTTTCGTAGCACGCTTTATGAGCGACTACAAGAAGTGGTGCATTGATACGTATGGCTGACTGCTCATAGCATTGTTTCCTGAATGGTGTGCGTCGTCTTCCAGCACATATGTATCCGTTGCGGCATTCCCTGTAATGTAACTTGTAGTTACTAGCTACGCATACGTAATCTAGCGTACGGAACGGAGCATCTTTACAACTGCGCAACGCCAACTAACTGTGATTGCACCTTGCGTTGGGACGCGCCTCCCCTCCCCTTGCGGGGGTTTAACTCGCAAATGCTTATGACAAATCTCCCCTGGATCTGGTCCTGGGCGGCCCTCCGTGTTGCTCTCTCCCTGGGGGGATGGTTAGGAAGGGCCGTCCAGAAGGTTTTTGGCGATTGCTGATTCAATGGTGCATTTGGCTTGACAAAATTACGCGCCTGACCCGATGAAGTAGTGTATATTGTGGCAAGCTGAACTTGTGGCGAGTTGTGATATGGTAGACAGACATTTGAGTTTTTGGAAGCTATCAGTTTGTCCTGGTTGCTGCATGGGAAGGTGGACATGTTATCATTACGCAAAGGAAGACATGTTTAACACGTGTGTGTGTGTGTGTGTGTGTGTGTGTGTGTGTGTGCGCGCGCGCGCGCGCGCGCGCGCGCGTGAGCGCGCCGAGCGCGCGCACACACTTGCTCGTACACGCATGTAGACTCAAATTCACAAAGCATGCTTGCATGATTCAAATATGATGCCGGCATCGTTGTTGTTGATTGGGATGCTATCCATCCGTTTCTACTGCGGACAGGGGTCGCAACTTGCTTGCGTGCGACTCGCAAGCCATGTGGTGCTGCCCAAATACCTAAGTTTGAGGAAAGCCTAAAGCTCCTTAGTGGCACAGCTTTACTGTGGTTTAAAGTCCTTGCGAATGTTAAGACTAATCTAGAGAAGACAAGACAGTGGGAGGATCTTGAGGCGTACACAGTGTCATTTGGCTCCAACCGATTCTGTTACATTGTCAGTGTGCAATCTAGACGTATTCGTATCCAAGCACCTTCATCTGAGTGTTGCCCGAGCTCGTCGCCCGAGCTCCTCGGTCTAGCTATAGGGACCAACTGTGATACCGCACGAGCACCTACAACCACTTGCAAATAAGCCTACCTGCAATTCTACATACAACCAGATGCACACAAGCTACCTGGCAAAGGACAATTAGCTGCGGAGCGAGACATGCGGGGTGGCATGCACGTATATTCATGTTTATGTAAGATAGCAGCTGGACCGACTAGTCAGCTGGACCGACTAGTTCTAGTCGTGAAACTCGATTCGGGATCTGGTCAGAGGTGATGGGCCATTGAACCTCTTGAAGGATTTGTGGATATGTTGATGGATACCAATCACACTACATTTTTACCTTTCGCGCGACGAGAAGGGCTTCTGCATACTAGCATACTGACACATGATTAGAGGATAGGATACACTTCATCTCGTGTTATTGAAGTATCCTTTATCCTTTTGTATCCTTTATCCTATGGAGTATCCTTTATCCTTTGGTTTTGGTGTCGATGCACTCGATTTCTTTCCTGTGAACTCCATGGCGGATTCATCTTCATTCCGGTAACTCGAAGTTCAAATGAAGTTCGCGTTACAGTTCAAATCGACCAATCGGAATGAGGCACACAGCCGGATACATCGCGCATGGATCACGTCCAGTAGGTCAGCAAATTGCGCTTGGTGCCAAATCCTTTGTATATCTGTAAGTTTATTATCTGGTAAATGGATAGGTGGCTGCATATTTCCGCATGATGAAGCGGATCAGTAGGTAGAGTGCTTTGGTGTCGCGATTTATATTGAAGAGCGGCTTGGAATTAAGGGATTGCACAAGATTGACATGACAACGAGAGTTCGTTCTCAGTTTTTCTGCAACCATGCTGTTGTGACCGGTGGGTAACCCTTCTCACCGTACCGTTCCAGAGTCGCAAGGTGTCTCCACACCCTGGACGCAAAATCATGAAAGTTGGGGTATTCCCACGAATTTTTAAGCTTGTGTTGTATTCCCTGTCATGGAGTCGACGTGTGGGGTATGCTGGCCATTTCGCTGCTGCTAGTAGATTTGAACTCACCCGAACACCGTCTTCATTTAGCATATATGAGGGAAGATCCGGCTTCATAATGGACAACAGGATTTAGGTGTATAGCATACAAAGAAGGCCTAGCAAATGGGGAGCGTCGGTACACATAGCCTCGTGCTGGAGGTGAAGAACAGCTGGGGGAACCCACGCTCCGCTCTGATTCGTCCAGGACAGCTTGAATTCTCCAGATAAAAGACCGTCTTGTAAGTGGCAGGTGTGTTTTTGGACAGGGGGCAGCAGTGGGCTGGGTTTAGCCCTGGTACAGTCGTTGCTTGCATCCGGTGCATCTGTGGCCAGTCTGGACATGAAACTCATGGACCTCAGTTCCTTACACCAGCCTGATGGACGTGCAGAGTCTCACCTACGGACTTACTCAGTGGACATCACAGTGTTGAGCGAAGTGAGCCCCTGACAAACTTTTCTTTGCATTCACAGATGCAAGCTGCTAACTGGCTCTTGGTGGGCAGGGCAGTATGATAGTTTGGTACCATTAATCTTTGGGTTTGTGGCTGACTCTTGCCTCGTCTGGTCTCTTTAAAATCTTGGAGGTTTCTAGAAGGAAAGGCTTTCGTGGACTTGCCGGTTCAGTTCCTTCAAGGGCCGCAAACATCCAGCATTTTGTGCCCCTGCAACGGGGGAGGGGGTGGGGTGGACTGTCAATCGTGCTGCGTCAAAAAAGCAGATCTGCTCTGTAGGCTTGTCTCCGTGTATCTTACATATGATAGTGCGCCTCCTTGATTGTGTGCCAGGCCATCATACAGCATCCCGAATGACTCCGGCATATGGCGCTGAATTTCTCCAAAGTATGGTGTTTGTCCCGGAACCACTGGGATGAACACCCACGCTTTTTTCTATCCAGAAGATGTATCCCTTGGAGTATTGGGTCAGCCACTGTGCTGCATCAGTCGCTAACGGTGACATGCAGATTGGCAGGTCCAAAGGATTCTGGACATTGAGGAGGCAAAATTCGGCGAAATTGACTTTCTAGCCAATTGTGCAGGCGTATTTTTGGAGACAGGTACGTACGTATGTGTACACCACACCTCGCCCAGGCACATTCCCCTTCTTTGTCTTCCTGCCCTCTCCTCTTCCCCGCCTTTTTCCGCTACCTTCTTTCTCTCGCTGGGCTTCCCTCCTGCCCTTCCTGTGTGTCGACCGCAAGCGTCTTTCCTTCCCCCTGCTCTCCTGCCCTCCCCCCCTCTCCTCTCTCTCTCTCTCTCTCTCTCTCTCTCTCTCTCTCTCTCTCTCTCTCTCTCTCTCTCTCTCTCTCTCTCTCTCTCTCTCTCTCTCTCTCTCTCTCTGCTCATCCTCTTTCATGGGTTGAGCCCACCACCGCAGCCATTGAAGGCCCTCAAGGAAGTTCTGCCAGCCTTCTGTCTCTCAGTCCTAATCTCCCATCTACTTCCCTGGGACCTGCACAGACACATGCAGAATAAGAGTTTTGCAAGCACTACACATCGTCCCCCCTTCAGGTTTCAAGGTTTGATCAATCATATTGAGAGGGAGATTTCCCCTTTAACCCTGCCAGCTCAGGATTCCCTGTCCGAGATGCATGCAAGCTTGCAGAAGCTCGTATTTGCAAAGTATACGCGCGTGCGCGTGCGCGTGCGTGTGCGTGTGCGTGTGCGTGTGCGTGTGCGTGTGCGTGTGCGTGTGCGTGTGCGTGCATGTGTGTGTGTGTGTGTGTGTGTGTGTGTGTGTGTGTGTGTGTGTGTGTGTGGTTGTATGTGTGTGTGTGTGTGTGTGCGCTCGCGCGCGCGCACGCGCTGGGGTGCCCACAGACAGTGACGGGGTGTATTCCTGCAAATATACCAGCGTAGATTTGTTTCTGCAAATTGCTTATCATTTGTGAGTTGTTTATGCGTACCTCCTCATGTGGGCTGCGCCACGAACGTCCACCATTTGAACTGATTGTAACGTGCATGAGACAACAGTCAAACAACAGTGCCCTAGCCTTGATTTTGAGAATTGCTAGGGCAAGTTGCGTTAGACTCACACCCAACCCCTCGACCCAATAAACTTGCCTACTCCGCACAGCTTTCAGGCTACTTAACCCTCAACACACGTTGATCTGTGAGCCATGTTGTGGCAAGTTCGGGACAGTATGGATGTGTGCTGTACCGCTTTCTTATCTATCCGCTTCCGTGTACGTCAGTCCTGGAGCGTGCACAGAGATCTTTTTGTTCCGTGAAAAATCTTATCCGTTTTCCTTGTTATATTAAGCAATAAGACATTTTGTTATGCTGTTCCTATCATGTCATTTTCATTATTAGACTATTGTTTTCTTATTTCCCGTTCCTCTTTTCCTGAGTAATGAGGGATGTATTCATCTTTTTCATTTATCTTTCCTGAGTATGGGGCCTTCGATTGGTGCAGAGGGGAAGCTGCCTCAAACGCCGCCTGCAATCTTCGAGAGGTTGATGAGGGTCAACTACATGGGAAATGTGAACACGGTGCAGACCATGCTTCCCCGCATGCTGCACAGAGACAGAGGCCGGATTCTCGTTGTAGCCTCAGTGAACTTCTGTCTCCGTATGCCCCAGTTGTATGTATTTTGGCGCCGGTACTCTTGTCTTCAAATTTGCTGTTGCAATTGTTGTTTTGTGGCTCCATACATTTTCGTGTGTGCCTCCGTGAGATGTTGCAGATGCCTCAGGGCATTGTTGTTTGTTCCGCAGTAAATCTTGCGTGCATGTTCCGCTTCTTTCAGAAAACGAGATTTCTGACTTTGGTAGGTTATCTCCTCTACACATGTGGGCATTCCGTGCCTGTTGAAGATCTTCCTCTTGAAGATGTTCCTCTAGAGCTCACGACTGACCCTGCTTTTGCAGAGTACATCAAGATCTCCTTGCCACTGGCGGTGGGATAGCAATTCCTTACTGGACGATTGTGTAGATATGTCCATTTGTGTGTGTGTGTGTGTGTGTGTGTGTGTGTGTGTGTGTGTGTGTGTGTGTGTGTGTGTGTGTGTGTGTGTGTGTGTGTGTGTGTGTTTGTGTGTGTGTGTGTGTGTGTGTGTGTGTGTGTGTGCGCACGTGTGTGTGTGTGTGTCCATTTCGTTCAGTGTGTGGAACGAGAAGTATAACAAATTTTCTTCATTTAGAAACTCGGATAATATGCTTTCTTGTAGGATACTTTGATGGGAGCACAATCTCGTACAGCGCACATTGAAAAATCTTGTAAATAAAAGTGCAGATAGTTGCTTGGTTGAACCAATGGAAGACCACGGCGCCACATTGTTAGATCAATGAAATAATCACATTTGCACGGTTGAACAACTGGAAGACTATTTGACTACAATTTGCAGAGCCAGGAGAAACAAGATGCGTACTACATTTTCCAGCACATTCCAGGCTTTGTAGTTACAGATGGAAGAGTACTTGATCTCATCGCGATCGGCCCACATGTACTTTTCACATGTGCATGAAATTGTGCTCCCACTCTCCGGTGTACCCTTTGCCATCCCGTCAGGTGATATTTGACCACAGCTTGCAGAGCCTGAAGAAGCAAAATGCGTACCATATTCTCCAGCACATTGCAAGGCTGTGTAGTTGCACGGCAGAACATCTCATAAGAGTCCCCTGATTAGTAGACTCTTAGAGTCTCCGAACATAAAAAAAACTTTAACCCTCGGTGTCGGATGCTGCAGCCATTCCCTACTATGCAGCGTACTCATGCACAAAGGCAGCGCTGAAGGCCTACGCGGATGCTCTGCGTCTGGAGACCCTGGGGACCGGGGTGACCATTCATGTGGCTCTGCCGGGAGCAGTGGCCACACCCATGCAGTCCAATGTGTCAAAAGAGGTAGTCCTGCAAATTTAAACCCCCCCTTCCCCCCCCGCCCCCCCCGGCGGCAGCTTCCTCTTCTTTTGAGGGACATTTTGAGGTCTCTAGTGTGCAACGTGGGCCCACCCCCGGGGGATGGGAATTTGGAGTGGGGGGGGGGGGGTGGGGAGGACGGATTTCTCCAATGCAGAGTGCGGGAGGCGATGGAGAAATTCTTATTCAGATATGCTTATACAGAAATGCTTCAGGAAATGTCAGAGGTGGCACATTCATGTGCATATGCAGATAGCAGAGGTGGCATATGCATAGGCATATGCAGATGTCGGAAGGGGCACATTCATGTGCAT
>KV908357.1:370213-377713 GCA_002005505.1 Botryococcus braunii
CACACACACACACACACACACACACACACACACACACACACACACACACACACACACACACACGCACGCAGAAAATCCCAAACACACCCAAAGATTCATACCAGGCACGTACAGCATGTATCGGTTTTGGGTGCATCAGGATCCCTCCACGATATTCGTGGAGAAGAGGCCATGATGCTTAGAGCTGGTATTGCAATAAGGTGGATGCATTTAATTTCTCTGCTCTAGTATGTGGGTTCGACTTATGCAGCTGCCTGGGATCCATTGGGCTTTATGTTGCACGAAGACTCCATTCTTATGTTACAGCTATGCACAGCAATTGGTTGAGTAAGTAGCCGCCGCTCTTTCAATTGGAGTTTAAGATGTAATAGACCATGTCTTTCCGTTGTTGCTCTTAAATACAATTTTTCAGTCCGGCTGTCTATTGATGTTCGTGTCTATAGAAACAGAAAACCGAGTTTTCTAGAGTCATGTCCAAAAAGGGAGCTTTTACTTAGACGTTTATCCCTCATGCACGCTTCAGATGGGGCATTAAAGCAGACCTGCAAAATGCCTCGAACGAGGATGCAGGCATTGAGAGGTTCAGTAACCAGTGGTTCCTTCCACACCAGGCTCCACATATTGTAGTTGTAAACTTGAATGGTCTCCATCACCTTTGGTTGGAATTTCCATATCATCTGGCATTCAGGCTGCAGCCCAACACACAAACGGTCAAGCAACTCACACATTTACTCGATCAAGATTCATTGCCCCCCCCCCCCCCTCTCTCTCTCTCTCTCTCTCTCTCTCTCTCTCTCTCTCTCTCCCCCTCTCTCTCTCTCTCTCTCTCTCTCTCTCTCACACACACACACACACACACAAACACACACACACACACACACACACACACAGACAGACACACACACACACACACACACACACACACACACACACACACACACACACACACACACAGAGAGAGAGAGAGAGAGAGGGGGGGGGGAGAGATGGGGGAAGAGGGGGGGGGGAGGGAGAGGGGGAGAGGAGAGAGAGAGAGAGAGAGAGAGAGAGAGAGAGAGAGAGAGAGAGAGAGAGAGAGAGAGAGAGAGAGAGAGAGAGAGAGAGAGAGAGAGAGAGGAGAGAGAGAGAGAGAGAGAGAGAGAGAGAGAGAGAGAGAGAGAGAGAGAGAGAGAGAGAGGAGAGAGAGAGAGAGAGAGAGAGAGAGAGAGAGAGAGAGAGAGAGAGAGAGGGGGGAGAGGAGAGAGAGAGAGAGAGAGAGAGAGAGAGAGAGAGAGAGAGAGAGAGAGAGAGAGAGAGAGAGAGAGGGGGGGGGGGGGGTAGGGGCGGGTGGCAGGGTGGGAGCGATGGAGAGATTGGTGGGATATGAACGTGCCACATGGACACCACGTGGTGTCCATGTGCACGTGGACGAGGAAATGCACAGATCCCTCCACATCTACCTTGCTTGAATTACCTCATACAGACAATGGTACCCAACTATGATAGATGCTGTCAGAAGACTAACGACTCATGATCAATTTTGATTGTTGGGTTTTTTTTTTTTTTTTTTTTTTTTTTTTTTTTTTTTTTTTCAAAATCGGCTGAGTACATTTAATGAAGAGATTTCTGGCTTTCCGTACTTTGTTCCAGAAGATGTGAAGGAACTGAACGCATGAAGTAATGGCCACAGTTGAGAGCATTGTGCCCCCGCTATTCCACAGTCCAAGGTTGAAAAACGACTGCAAGAATGCTGATGTTCTCAGGACTCCCTGCATCACCAAAAAAAATTGTCTTCATTTCCGATTCAGTAGATGGTTTAGTTGGTTTTGTGAATTGCTGATTGTTTTGGAGAGCATAGAGCAAGGGGAACATTTACATTATAGTTCACGCAAGTAGATGACAGTAACTGTTTTTTATGTAAAAGTGGTGTGTGTGTGTGTGTGTGTGTGTGTGTGTGTGTGTGTGTGTGTGTGTGTGTGTGTGTGTGTGTGTGTGTGTGTGTGTGTGTGTGTGTGTGTGTGTGTGTGTGTGTGTGTGTGTGTGTGTGTGTGTGTGTGTGTGTGTGTGCACAGGGATCGGTCTTCGGTACCGTCCATCGGAGTCTCCTGACCCTATCTTGGGATGTAGGATACTATGCCAGGGGCCACCATATACTATGTAACGGGTGAGCCCCTTTCATGATGCATCTTTCATGATCATTCCAAGACTCATCATGGTTCGCTTAATTATGAAATGAGCTATCTGAGCACCATGCTCAACCTCTCCCTTTCTCTGCCAGAAGAGTCCCCCCCCCCCCCCACATGTCAGTGCGGGATTGGAAGGTTCAAACAATAGGTTCCAGTTTTCTCATAATATTTGTAAGGTGTGTGGAAATGTAGTCAGATGGAGACTTCCAATTTGTATTAATCCGAGAACAAAACGGCCACTTGTCTTCGACCCGCGGCCAAAGACGGGCACTTCGTCATTTGAATTATGACTGCTGTGTGCATCTTACAACAAGTCCCGGAGAGCGTGAAGATCTGTGAGCATGGGGGCTAAGGTGGACGAGAAGCTTCAGAACAACGGCTCCCACGCTGCTAGCCACAGGCATCAGGACCGGCTTCACTCGAATAACGAGGGGATGGCATGACACCAAGGCGCTGGTGTACCCAACCAGGAATACAAAGGCTAGCGTTGACAATACCCTGCAAGGTAATGCCAACACGCTGAATTGTGTGCCCCACGTGTAGCACCTGCACATGCTAGACATCTGCTTGATCAGGCTGCTATAAACATAGCGGTGCTCACCAAACCATATTGCCAACAATAGTCACATATATAGCCTGACTGTAGAACTTCCAGAACATTAGGGTTCCTATTATCCAATAAAGAATGTCCCCTGTTTGTCGAGCCCCGCCGAGCTGTTGTCGGAAAGCCTTCTCGACTGATATATCCCCGAATATCAGGCTGACTTCAACTTCAGGATGCTCCAGACGAGTTTCTGCTCCCGGATTAGCATCCGCAGCTGCTGACAGTGGTTCTGTTGAGGACACTGATGGTACCACGGTGGGAAAGCTAGGTGTGGAAAGTGGCATGGATGTAAACCGATTCGGCCTAAACTGCCCTGGCAGAGGCCAAAATACAATATCTACCGTATAGAACGTAAGTTCTCAGACAGATCTCGATATTCCTCAAGTTTTGACCTGTGCATGAAGCATTTTGCAACAGAGGCAATAAACCATCGCACGACAATAAACAATTTCACTCGCTACAACTGGCATGAATGCGGATTCAGCGAATTGTTTGCGAATGACTGATTTTGATGGAGAAGGGAGTTGGACAAGGACGTCGGTTCGAACCCACGGTCATGGACATGACGGAATGTTCAAGTAACAGTGGGGTGAAAATTACTGAATACTGTCAAAGAAGTGGGGTACCGTTCAGTAATCGACGTCCCACTGACAAACGGTAATTCCTGAAAAGGCCACTTTCTCGAGCACCCACAACGCTACGGACAGGACCCACAACGCGACTGCAGGACACATTTCTGGCCCCTACGTTGCGAATCGTAACCGATGCCTTTCGTCACGAAAGTTTCGTGTTGTCCCCTCGGGTGCACTTCATGGGATCAAGTGGACGGCCTACAAGGGTGTAGCTGCAGGGCCTACAGGGAAGGAAGGAAGGACAGAATTACATCAACCCAGCCCAAAGCGCTGATGAGATGGAAAACCAAACACAGAAGCAGCAAGACACCGAGAGAAACCAAACACAAACCCTAAGAATCAAGGCCAAACACAAACCCAAAGAAAGAAAGAAAGAATTACATTAACCCAGCCCAAAGGGCCTGATGAGATGCAGACGAATAAACCAACGGTATATGAGAACCTAGTTGAAATAATATTATGCTAGAACACAGATAACCATACTACTAACTGGATGATGAAAAATGGCCAAGTCATCGCCGCTGACACGCTTGATGGGCCTGGAATGCATCAAATATGAAATTAAAAACCGCAACCTGAGTACCGAGTGGGGAGCCAGGAGCAGAAAGGAAGGGGCAGGGAGGCCCCAGGACACTAAGAGCCGGTTCTCCCACCAGGAAGTGGGCATGGGCGTGGACATTTTACGTGTACAAGTTTGCACCTCTGAGTTCTCCTTGTTTGCAATCTATATGGGCATCTCAAACGGGGATCCTGTATAGGCATCCCAGCATATTGCGCCTCGCACTACCATGTGTGGTGCCTGCAGTTTTTTATGCTGAGAGGTGCGGGGACTGCATGTGTTGGTAGAAATCGTGAAGGCGCGGGGACTGCATGCGTCGGCAGAAAACATGAAACATGATTAGCTAATATAGGAAGGAAATTTTACATCCACAACCAGCCACGGGCCAGTGAAGGGATGACGATATATCGTTTTCTCAGTTATCGTTTTCTCAGTTTTATATAAAACTGTCTAGGATCTGCTATTAGGCCAATTGGGTTTAGGCCTACGGGGTTAGGATGACGGGCTTGAAACAAAAGTTCCTTACCAATGTTTGCATGATGCAAGGGTTTTGTTCCACGGTCTGCACTGACATTCTTGTTGCCGAGCACCTGAAACATTGGGCTGGTCTTTTAATCCCACTCTAGTAACGCAGAAACAAGGGGGAACTTTGGGAATTGCGAAGAAAACACGTCTGTCCAGCCCACATGGCATGTCAGATATGCGCGAAACCATGCGATACGTAGCCTCTTTTAATACATTCTCTGGCACTTCTCATTCTCAATTGGTAAATTTCTTTGTTTCTAGAATCTCTAACTCTCTAGCTCTTTACCTTCCTACTATCGCAACTGCCAAAATATCCAGTCTTTACATGGTTCACCAGCAGGAGTCAGTTCCGTGTCATGGTTACACGACAACAAAACTACGGAAGGGGACGTATCCCTTTCCTTAGTTTTGCCATATGGACAGCCAAGGGGTTGCATTCGACTGGCTGCAGGCAAGTCAAGACACCCCGCGGATGTCTGTATGAGCCTAGCAGGAACTATAAATGACAAAAAGCTCCGCAGGGAAATCGACTCGCTGAAAAAACACTCCATTCTGAACACTCTATTCTGGACACTCTATTCTGGTATAGCTAGAAGAATTTGACAACAAGCGAGTTTAATCAGGGGCAGATGTGGGCATTTGGCTCCTGTATCGCATGTGGCCATGGCTCAAGCGTGTGGTCCCCTTCTGGATTTTGGAGAAGAATCTCATCAACTTTCTTGTTATTGTAATGTTAACCATCTTCAGACAAGCGTCAGCGCTGCTGTGGTTCCGCAATAGAACATCCTCGTCAACATTCTCATTACAGGCCTCGGTAAACCAGCCTCCGGTGGGATTTTTGCCCTTTAGGCTAGATTTACAAAACATATACAGGAAGGTCATTCAGCATGCATGAAGTGTCTTACTGGCAACTGCTCCAAGTGCCAAAGCCAAAAGCAAGCGTACAAGCTTTCCCACGCGACCTCCATCACCACAAGGTGAAAATCTTCTGCAAAACATGCCCATCATCAAATGGGCCCGCCGTCATCTTCATCCATGCTCTGTGTGATCCTCTGTGATGCGCGGTACTCACGATATCCCGCCGGATAAAGTACGAGAAAGGTGTACCACCACATTGAAACAGGTATTGAAAGCAGTACAGCAAGCAAAACGGAACCTCCAGAGATGTTGTAAGCTGCAAGGGGCACCGCTACTCCTGCCATCAAAATGCTCCATGGCTGGCACCAGGCAGGCTTCAATTCCCATACGCTCTCTGGAAGCTGCCTGTTCTGGCTTGCGCCAGGCATCTGCTCACCCTTCAGCCAGTCTGTAGAGTCTGAGACTTGGGGCCTCTCCGGAAGCACACGTACAGTGACAAGACGGTCCTGCCCAGCCACAAAAAGAGTGTTGGTGATTGCATGTTTTCATAAGATATCGTGTCAATGCCTGCGTAAGAAGAGCATGTCTTCGGAATTTAAGTATGCTGATGTTGTCATCTCAATAGAATCATATGACTTTGATCAGGTGAAAATGGGTCTATGTGTATGAATCTGACAAACAAGCACCCACTGTGTATTACCACCAAGCTTGCCCTTGGGATTTTCACGCACAATACCATAGTAAGAAGAGTATAAACATTTTCTAATGTAGACAAAGTTTATTGACATGAAGCATGCGTCCTCTTGGAGCTTCAGATCCTTCAAATATTCTGGTCCGGCATTTGCCCTTTTGGAGGAGTTTCCAAAGAGCCAGCAGTCTGAGCTCCAACAGTTGAAACGAGCTGTCTTAACTGTGACACAATCCAATGACATAGCGGCAAAATGATAGTTGGAGGGTTGTAACATCACACTTTTGAACAGTGTACAAATAGCGGGTAGCGAAGCTGCACGGCCCTGAAGTGAACCAACTATGTAAAGACCATTGTAAGCTCGAGAAAAGGACCTGTGTGAATCTGCGATATTTGAAGCTTCTAGGCTGCAAACTGCTGGGGCACGTGAGAGTTGGCGCCCGAGCTTCGCGAATATTGTTTCGAAACCGCGACCTTGAGCAGTGCACACCTCGAAGGGCATAGCAAGACTCCCCACAGGATCCTAAAAGCGACTGTACACAAAAATCCATCTGCATTTGCTACCCTCGCCCTTCACGTTGGACGATGAGAAACCGCACGAACCCACGCAACTGGAGAGCCTATGACGTTACAGAAAGATCGCCCCACCAGAGATTCCAGAAAAACTTCAACAACGAATGCAACCGTTTCAATGGTTCATCAAAAGCTGAGCAAGTCGGCCACAACTGGTGTTTTAGGTATCGGGGTTTTACAAGACGCCACACCGAAACACAACAAAACGCTTAGTGTCTTCCACGAAGAAACTTTGCACTTAGTGTCCAACAAGGCGAGAGCTGACATCCACTGGACATGCTTGTGTGAAAAGCGCGACGTGCATTCGTATCTAACATTTGCGATGCAGATTCTGCATTTGGACAGCGCTGTGCAGTGCAGTCCGCACCATGCATGTACCGGGAGGTTACATGGTACGATGTACATAGAAAACCACAGCCATGACATTCGCACAACCAATGCGAGGCTATCGAACTCAGATTCATTATCAATTTGAGATATTTACGATAAATTTATTATCTTTCACACTTTCTGTTAGCCACATTCCCGCGGTCAATTCTTGGGGTATCTTACCAACGTGTAATGTGCCCTTCACATCGGTCCTCAACTTAATAGCATTTTTCTGGTTTGGATTTCAAATTGGTCTGCTTGAATAAAAAATATAAGGCTTCATCCTCTTCGGATTACTGTGTCAGAGGCTGGGGTTCATCTCGACAGAAGTTGGGGTCACTTTCTGCACATATGGGACTCCGAGGTGGTCTGGGAGGAATGATGTCCAAAGACCGTACATGCATACTGTGACCATTTAATTGAGCTCTATATTTCATGGAGATTGCTAACGCTGTCCGTGGTCTGACGGACCTCTGCCTCAAAGAAAGAGTCGAGAAAACTATAGGTGTTGTGCTGAGAACTCTTGA
>KV908357.1:385213-397713 GCA_002005505.1 Botryococcus braunii
CTTACTTTTTCACCTGTGCGTTTCATGCTCCCCTGTGAATGTGCTGCCTAGGCCTTGTCTACTATCCAAGCTTACGTTTCTAAAAACCTGAAAATGCGGGCCCGATACGCCGAGCAAGGATCCAGGTTCAGTAAAAAGGCAAGCGCCTTGGTAAAAAGGCAAACCCTAAACCCTAAAACCCTAAACCCTAAAACCCGTAGAAATCACTGCACATGTTGCAGTCAGCAGGCTTCCAAAACCCGAAACGTCAAACTCTTCTGTGATTACCAAACTGTCGTCATTGAAAGCACATACCTGTTAGCGGTCATGGTAGGCTTGGGTGCCACTAAGAATGGCATGAAACCAACGGGCATCTCTCTCTATCTCTCTTGCGCGCGCGCGCGTGTGTGCGTGCGTGCGTGTGTGTGTGTGCGTGCGTGCGTGTGTGTGTGTGTGCGCGCGCGCGCGCACGCGCACATGCGCGTAACGTGGCATGTGGGTCGCATGGTCCAAATCTGACGAGTCAAAAAATGACATGTGGGTCATGGGGATCCCAGGTGACGGCGCAGGTTGACGGCGCGGGCCTGGTGCTCTCCCTGGTGTCAAAAGACTCGGAGGAGTTGGCCCTGGCTGCCGGGGAGTTGCGCCGCAGGTTGCCTGTTGAGGCGCTGGTCTGCGAGGAAACCGACTCTGAGACTTACTACCGTTCCGCCGACCGCCTTTACCACAACTATCCAGAGTGACGCAAGAGTTTTGCCACAGTTCTCCAGGGGTATTATACCAGAGTGACGAAGGTATTATACCACAATGATCCAGAGTGACGCAAGAGTTTTAACAAAATCCCCAGAGTCACGGAGGCAATTTACCGCAACTGTCCAGAGGGACGCAAGTATTCGCCATAATTATCCTGACTGGCACAAGTGCGACAAGTACCACGAGTGTCCCTTGGACCAGGCATCCCAAGCGACTAGCATACCCCGAAGTGAGGCGTAAACCACAATTTCGAGCAATGAATGTGCCAGAGCTCGAGTATCAGAAGTGACGCGAAGTTCTTGTCCGAAGTGGGTGATGAGGGACTACGCGATATTCGCGTGACTGGCACTCTGCGGGGAGCCCTGGCTTGGCTTTGAAGCCCTGGTCTCTGAAGACGCATGTCTCTGAAGACATACATGTGGCCACATGTGGCCCCAATGGGGACTCCAGCGAGGTCAAATTTCAGGCCGAAATTTTTGCCACGATCGGGGACCATCCTGACCCGGAAGGGAAGAAATTTGTGCCAAAATGCCACACAAATTCGACCTCGCTGGACTTCCCAATATATACATGGCATCGACTCCGACATCTCCTGCAGCTGCTCATCGGGCTCTGCAGTGTGCCCTCTCCCCAATCTGCCCAGATGCAGATTATATTCGTAGGGGATCCCCTAGGAACATCCCATACATGCTTGTGCGCCGTCTGGGAAGGCTGGTTATACCTGTCAGGATCTTACCTAGGTAACGTGTTCGAATTCGGGCATTGCGAAGTTCTGGCGGCGGAATTCTGGGGGCGGGCGAGCCACCCACGTTAGCTAGCTTGAGCCGAAGTCAGAGCCATTCTTTGATCCGCTGGGTCAGGACGATGTGACGTGATCAAACCGCAAGGGTGATGGCATGGAGAGGCTGACGGCCCCAATTCGGGTTTGCAGGATTGCCTCTCTAGGCCTCGGGGATCCCAGAGGGATTACCGTAGGTTAAACGCACAGAAATCATGAAGCGCGGAACGCGAAGAAGTCTTAACGGTCGAAGGATCAGGACAGATGCCGTACATCCATGGGTTTTGGGGGGGGGGGGGAGGGGGGGAGCGATTAGATTATATCTCATTGATGCAATTGATGTCGAAGGGGAATCGACAAGAGGAATCGATGTTGCAATTGTCTTTTTGGAGGGATTACCAGTGGATATAACCGCCGGGTGGGGGATCTTTCATGAAGGGCAACGCAAGGGGAATGAGGGGTTATACAGGCTTGCAGCTTTCCGAGGAGAGCTCGTTGTATTTTGTGCATTTGTGAGCTGTAGCAAGTGGTGAGAGCAGGGTGCACCACGAGTTACGCGTGTTGGTAACATTTGGCCATCCAAATATCTAGAAGAGCAGCGCTGCCTGAACTCAGCGGGATGGGTGCGTGCGTGTGTGTGTGTGTGTGTGTGTGTGTGTGTGTGTGTGTGTGTGTGTGTGTGTGTGTGTGTGTGTGTGTGTGCGTGTGTGTGTGTGTGTGTGTGTGTGTGTGTGTGTCTGTGTGTGGGTGTGTGAGTGTGTGTGTGTGTGTGTGTGTGTGTGTGTGTTCGCTGGGGGGGGGGGGAGTGTACAGGATGCACGCGTGCACTTGGCAGAATTTATCCTTTCGATTGAATATATCTTTCGAAAGGATACCTTATATGTTACGTTTCCTTCGAATGAGACCAGGAACTATGTAGTTGCTGGACTCAGCCAGCCCAAGAATAAATTCTCACACACTATCTGAATCTGTTGAACGTAGAAACATGGAATCAGCCTTCTATGTGCGCACAAGTGCGCTCACCTGAGCGCAGTGCAGAATCTTGCAAGTTTCAGTCAACCATGGTTCTGTATTTGACCATTATTGTGACCTCAAAAGGATGAACCATCATCCGCCTGTGGATCATCAGTTTTATTACACGTTTAGTCCATCATGCTGGATCACAGGCAGGAATCACAGCCATCCAACTTCAATTCCTATCCCGAAGCAAGGGGGTTTGGCCAACTGGTCGGAACACAATTTCTTTCCGCTCCGTTGCACTCGACTGACTTGAATGCCGAATTTTCCTATCACTGCCTATTTCTTCCTATGTTACTGCCCATTAAGGTATGAAAATCATAAAATCGTTTGACTCTTGCACCATGGTGGGCACACAATTTCTTTCCGCTCCGTTGCACTCGACTGACTTGAATGCCGAATTGTCCTATCATTACCTATTTCTTCCTATGTTACTGCCTATTACTTAAGGTATGAAAATCATAAAATCGTTTGACTCTTGCACCATGGTGGGCACACAATTTCTTTCCGCTCCGTTGCACTCGACTGACTTGAATGCCGAATTGTCCTATCACTGCCTATTTCTTCCTATGTTACTGCCTATTACTTAAGGTATGAAAATCATAAAATCGTTTGACAACATGCAAGCACGGGATGCTCTCGCCCTTCCCTCTCTGCCGCAGCCCTCCACGACTCCAAGTCCTGTGCAATTCCCACAAATCGCCCCTGCAGTTTGTGCCACCTTGCTCGCTGCCACACCCCGTCCCATGAACACAACGGTACAGTATAAGCAAGGACCGCAACATACACGCCCGCTCACAGACACACACACACACACACACACACACACACACACACACACACACACACACACACACACACACACACACACACGCACACACACGCACGCACTCATGCATGCGCGCGCAGCATCGCGTACCCGCACATGCATGCGACATGCTTGCGCCAAGAGGGGTGAGAGGAGATTACGTTGGGGGCTGCATTTACGGATATGCGCTCAGAATCCCAATTGTGCCTTTCCATGATGCGCCATGCATGCAAGATGTCTGAGTTTGTGCGTTCTACAAACTTTCTGCACGATACAGCTAAGCCTATCTCAAAGCTTGCAAGTGGGGGGGGGGGGGGGGCTTGGGAGGAGAAGTGATACATGGGTATATGGTTAAGAAAATTGCAATTGAAACAAGACACTGCAACTGACCTCAATTCAACCCAAACATCCCGAATTTACTGAGCCAGACAAGGCCATGAAATTCTGAATTGCTTCCTCAGCACAAGAAAGCCACCCTACGCATGGAATTGAAAGATATCGCAATTAATCATAGATAGCCGATTAAGTAAGACGAGAATCGCTTAACTTGCAACATAAACAATCAGATGGCGCTTACTAGGAGGTACTCTCACAAAAACATCACTAACCAGCTGGACTGCAGTCAAGGTGATCAAAAACGTGACCTGCAAGTACGTACTTTGGTGTACCAGTATCTTTGAGACCCACTTAATAAAACAGTTTATTCTCTTGTTTTGCCCCACCTGAAGACAGTCTATGTCTTGAAGGGCAGGCAAAGCGCTGTCAGGAGCTACTGAAATGCCAAGCTCCACGGCTCTGCGCCTTGTCATGTCCCGAGTGCTAGGCGTGCTCCAAGGAACTCCCTATCGGCTGCCAAAGTCCCTTAAAATCAATGGTTCCTTAAATCAATGGTCCCTAAAGTCAATGGCCCCTTAAAATCGATGGTCCCTTAAAATCACCTAAAATGAGGCATAAAGGTATATGTTGCATCTCCCCCTCTCCACGCCCCCATCCCCCCTCCCTCCCTCCCCCTCCCTCTTCCTCTCCCCTTCTCCCTCCCCATCCCTCTCCACACTCTGCAAAGTTTCATTTAGACCCCTTATGATTACGCGTATAGTAGCAGCCGTCACCAAGAAAAGATGAAGACCGGGGTAAGAAGAAGCAGCAGCATGACTGAGGAACGGCATGATGAATAGGACGGTCTATATTGCATGACTTTCACTTTCATGACATGTTCCATCAATGGAGACCGACTTATCATAAAAGGATGCAAGTCCGTGAGGCCCGAGCGTTCAGGCGGCGTAGGAAAGTATTTTGTGACCTACCTGAAAAAGAAATGGGTGGGCCTTGGTGAGTCCAATCAAGTAGAATCCACCATCCATAGAGGGGCCCAAAACCATCTGCAACCCCAGTAACCAGGGTGTTAATCAACAAAATCTACGTATCGAAACCATGCATGTGACCAAGCCCGGGCTTGAAGGCACTTTGGGCCCACAGTTACTTCAATGTCTGCCACACTTTTGAATGCAACTGACTGGCACATCCACAAATCTTGAAAAAAGGTAGGCAGCTGCAGGGTGTGGAAACAAGTGTGATCAAGGCCACTGTGTACCAGCAAACATAAGCTTCCATTCACACATGCTCTGTGGAAGTAATCAAAACCTCTCCTATTGACTCACCCAATGTGCAGTACACATTACTATACAGACAGGAATGAAAGGAATGTAACTCCACAGATACATATAGATGAAATCATACCTCGTACTTCTCCAAAAGCTCAAGGGCTTTCTGCAGGATTGTTGCTGTCAAGTCTGGAATATCAGTCCCAACCAGCACAGCCTTGTAAGCCCAGCCTTTATCAGTTAGAGGCCTAATTTATGCAATTATCATGTGAGATTAAGTCATGTGTTCTACAAAAAGACGCGAAGGGCCAAAATAGATGTCTGTGACAACCTCGAATTAACTGCAAAGCTCGTTTGTTGTTGAGAGTACCTTTGCAGGGGCTGTTGAGAGGCAGTCTGCTAGGCACGTCATCATCCGAAGTCCGAGATCTTTTGTGCAGACTTGCGGAACAAGTTCTACCCATCCATCCTGAAGAACGCAGACGGTCAGGTATTTTGCTGTGATGGAACACGCATGAGCATTGGCAAAACTCCGCACCAGCCCTAGACCCCACGTCCAAGCTCGCATTTGATCTTTCGCATAGAAAGGATCGAAAGCCAGAATGCATCTCCCGAAACCGGCACTGCGATCATTGCAACGCATCCGGACGTCAGACGCATCAGAACGCGCAAGTGGATCAGAGCAAGATTAAAAAACTATCTCGAATCATAGTAATAATTTCACCGTAAGCATTGGCTCAAAGCAGATTCGCAGCAAGAAATGTAGAAGGTTGACGCCTTGTCGTGGCCCATCACAGCCCCAAGACGAGTCTTGGCTAGCCCTGGCAAAGGCAGTTTGGCAAAAACAATTACATGGCTATTCATTTTACGGTAATTACTAAACGCTCCACCAATGTGTAGGTATGAGTGACCATGAAAACCTAGTGAACAACCAGATCATCTGCTTCGTTTCTGACTCCGCATTACAAAACTCGTTTCTTGTCAAGGATCGTGGCTTGATATAAAACACTCACTCCTCAAACTGTTGTCTTTTAGGATCGTTGGTCCTCGAGTTACTACAGTCTCGAGGTACTAGCTACCTTGATCCAGCGATGCTGGTACCCAGGGTCCACGCTGCGGCACATCCCATGTTGCGTGGGGATTCCTTCTACGTGTGGAGACGTATGCTGCGCTAGCGTGGGAGTCTCACACATGCATGCCAAGTGGCGCAACGCCCACTAGTCCAGTACATGCACCAACATTCCTTGTGCACCAGGTAGATATTTAGTGGATTTTCATGCATGTACATATCTACATCTTTGTATATACGACCCAAGTGTCGACCTAATTTCATATATGATAACCTCACGCCAAAGAGTTAATTCCGGCCTTGAGGCCTGATCAGGCGTCATGACGGCCTTGCAGGCAATTGGTTCGTCATTTCAGAGCAACTGCAAAAGGTTGCCCCGTACTTATTAGCACGCTTTGGTTGAACCCAGTGCAGTTTCTGAAGGCATAGAAGTGTCATCACAAATGGTATTTGTTCTCTGCTGACTACCAAAAACCGTCCTCAGGGCTCATTACTAGTTGACTACGTAGGCTGACTTTCCCTCATGCATATGCATGTACCCCACGTGGTAAAGGGAAATCCAGCAGCAGCGTTATAGCTGTGTGACGAGGTCGGGAATGAGAATTCCAAATGGAGGAGCTCAGCTGCAGCAAAGCACAATAGTTCGTAATTTGGTGTAGTTGGACTGCCCTAACGGGCCAAAATCCATATTTCTAAAACCTCATATATGCAAACACATCCCCTTCTTCAGTCTCAACCCCTAGCCAACATTCTGCTGCAAACACTCACACTCTAATTGAGTTTCATAAAGCTACAGACTTTATGAAGCTTTTCACAATCATATGAGAAATATATATTAAACACGGACTGCATTAAGCACGTTTAATTTCGTTTAGGCCTAGAAAGACCCTCATGACGGATGATTCTTTGTGTGTCTGTAAAACCCTGCTCTGAGGTTCAAGACGCATACAACGCTTATAATCACAAGACACGTGCACAATAGGCTCTGCTCATGATCAACACAACAGCGGAGACGCCTAGGCTTTCCGGAATTCCGAAGGTTCAACTTAATTAAGTGGGTCCTGTGGCCATGGGTTAACGCGTGAACCTAAAGCTCGGCTTCTAGAAGACATATGTTTTCAGAGTAGCAACGGCCATGACACTCGCAACAGTGTATCCCCATATGAGGATAGAATCTATGCATAGATTCTATCTCCCTCCTATTAATGACCAAAGATATTTTCCCTTAATCACAGGGCTTCGCTACGGCGCCATAGAGGAAGGCTCCAAACATGTGATCAGCTTTTGCTGGAAAGCAATTTGTAAGCTGACGTGTGCCTCCGTGGAAAATGCACACGCTTACAGAGAGATTAAACGACTTGATTCTTATATGACATATTTGTATAAATATATTTCCAAAGTGCATTTGGGCCATAAACCACCTCTTTTTACTTTTTAAGCAATTCCTACTTCGAAGGATTCTGTCTATTCACAAAACTCTGGACGTTAACGTTTGGGGCCTCCCTTCGACAAGATTAATTAGCCAAGTCATAGACCACACTGCACATGTGCAATGTACGTATGGATACATATGTAAATGCATGTGAAATGTACATATGTACATATCTATCCAATGATCATGATCAACGCATATCCTACGCATGCGTGGAACATCCACGTTAATTAGACCTCCAAATCTGGATGTGCACTTGTGCCAGATGTGCCAGGAATAATCCTGGCACATCTGGAGGTCTAATTCAGTAGAATTGGCTTTTTATTTGGCCATCTGCCAATTCATCACCTCAATTCCCAACATTTTTCATCTCTCAAAACATGTATAGCATCACATCCATCAACCGCTCGTAAGGTATCTGACAAGACTTCCCAAGACCGGCATGTACGTTGCTGGAAATCTTGGTAGGCCCATACTAAAAGGATGAGATCAGAGTTTAATGTTCAACCCTGCTCAGGAAAACAAGCTTCTCTAAGGTATATTGAAGATGCTGTTCATGCTTTAAGGTAAGCTTACCATGCTCCGATTCTGTTCACTCAGTTGAATAAGCCCTTTTGACTAAAGCTCGCTGTACACGTGTACACTAAATTGAATAAGCCCTTTTGGCTAAGGATTGCTGTACACGTGTACACTCGTTTGAAAAAGCCCTTTTGACGGATGCTCGCTGTACCTCGTGAGTGCACTCACGAGATTACTAGCTTGCAGCGCTGGACCTGTGCCTCTCTATGCCCGAAGGGATGGCAAAGAATGCACTCTTTGCGATTGCATCTTGCAGGATCATCGCTAGAATCTATGACCATCAATGGCCGGCAAAAAGGCCTATCAATATTCCCATGCATGCATTCATAGGGCCATATGGCCGTGATACACAGCTCTAGAGATAACCTTGACAAATGTGTAGAAGATTTGATGCAACCTGAAACATTCCGGCTTTCCTTAAGTCACGAGTGAGCAACTCCTTGCAAAGATTACGGTTGCCTTGAAAATTTCCTGTCTCGGGGCCAGCTACTACCATGAAATAAGATGACGCCACGCCTAACGCCATGTATGCCCCCCTAGAACCAGATCAGCTGAATCGCACCATTTTCACTCAATATTCCTGGATTGATGTATTATTCCAGGAGTTTTGCATCTTTTGCTTCAATGACTAGAGCGCAGACGGCACGCAATACATCTACACCCATCACACACACGCGGCTTAAAGTTGCAAATCTGGCAGGGGATCTGTGTTGCCGTAAGGCCTAACGAGCCAGACACGTCTGCAGATGCAGGCATCCTACATAGAACTCTCACAAAAAAGCCGGATCCGAAAGGTGCCAGACGTCCGGCATTACGTTGCAGATCTGTCCAGCATTCACGTAAATCGTTCAACAAATTCCAAACTTTTGGAATGTGTTAGACCATCACTCAGTTTAGGACAGCTCGTGCAACGCAGTTCGCATTGTGACGTTGCTTGTGCAAGCATTTGGCCGTGGGCATGCATGAGGTAAATACATAGGCATATATGCACTACATATGTAATGCACACCTCATTGAAGGGATATGCATCCTACATGAATCCGGGACTTATTTTTGGGCTAACCCAGGCCCACATTATATACCTGGCCAGGTAAATACGTATATGTGAACATATACGTGTACGTAACTATTTAATAAAAAGGCCAAGGCAAAATGTGAGATAGTTACATCATCCCTGGTCAACAAAAGGGGAAGAGAAGCCCCAAGGGTTGGGTCCCAGGAAGTGAAACTATCAAAGCACGCAGGTATCTGCTGCAGCTGTGTATGAAACTTGACATCCACAGAGCGATAAACATTGTTTCATCACAAGCCAGCATCAATGAGTGATAATGATTAAATCAGAACCAACGAGCCACAGAGCCGCCCAGCAGTATACATACACGAACTAAGGTGCTAGCAGGTGCTAGGAAGGTGAGCCAAGGGCTTGGCTCACACGATGACCTTCCCAGTTGTGAGCAAAGTGGGAAGGTGGTCAAGCTCGGGGACCAATGTGAAAACAAGGGATATGACAGCTATGGAGGCAAGCACATGAGCAATTATCGCAGCCACCTGAAAAACGATGTCAGAGAAGCTCAAAGGGCGGGTTGCGATGCCCTTTTGATTCACGAAGGCCGTGCGGCTGGCAATCTCCCGCTTGATGCCAAGAAAGAGCGGCAGACAGCATCCAAGGACCACCTGCCCATTACCCAACACGGCCGTCTTTCCCTGTGCGTGCGCGTGCGTGCGTGCGTGCATGCGCGCGCGCGCGTGTGTGTGTGTGTGTGTGTGTGTGTGTGTGTGTGTGTGTGTGTGTGTGTGTGTGTGTGTGTGTGTGTGTGTATGGGTGGGTGCGTGTGTGCATGAGTGCCTGCATGCGCATGCGCAATGTGTAAGATATGCTTTGTTCTCGTCTCGATATGCGTTGTTCTCCCCCTTCCCTCCTCCCCCCTCTCCCCACCCCAGCTCTACTTTCTCACATGGCCCGGGGTTTTTCCCTTCACACTAGATCTCTCGATCTCACACGTCGTACCACTTCCAAGCCTTCACTGAGCATGAACACCCTGCTGTTTGCCAGTAGACCCACCTGGCACACACAGCGGCAGGCTATGCAGAGATCCACAGTGCTCATGGGTGTTGTACCAGCAATCAATGCGCTGGGTATCCAGCGGTAAACGTCTTGATAGTGAGCGGTGATTTGGGGTTGCAGGGCACATAGCATCTCACACTCCTCCTGGGTGTCCACCAAATGTAAGCAACAAGTCTTCCCAGGCCATGCATGAAACAGGAGGCCTTCGTAATGTATATTTTAAGATTCCGTGTGGCTTGTCTTAAAAGTGTGGCCTCTGTAAAGGGGGACGCCTATTATACAGGAGCATCACTTAAAAGCAGCATGCTGGCAAAGGGGAAAATTACACAATGGAATACACAGTTATAACTATGGAATGGAGTGGGTGGCTACGATGTCCGAAGTACATACATAGTACATAGATCATACATACATAGTACATGGTCAGTACAGAGATACGTACATACATAAGTAGTACATAGTTATAACAATGGAATGGATCTGGTGGCTTCAATGTACGAACTCATACAATTTTAGGACTTGCCAGAATGGGTCAAAAGACAGCATTTTATCGCAAGATATGGCATTCTGCCTCTGAACTTGGATATCATGCAGGTGATATAACTGTACATATAGATGCTCACGCAGCGGTGAATACACCCAAAACAGCATGCGCGCACCCAACCCCCGCCCCCCCCCCCCCACACACACACACAGACACCCACACACCCACCCACACACACACACACACACACACACACACACACACACACACACACACACACACACAGACAGACACAGGTGACAAAGCTATGTGGAGCATAAGGAGAAGTAGCGCATGGCACCTGGTTCCAATGGAAGGCGGTGAACATAAGTATTGTCAGCAGCATAAGTGCAGGAAAGAAGCCAGCTGATGACCAAACTCCGGTGACAAAAAGATTTTGGAAGACACGCTGGTACTGCATGAGCAGCTGCATCAACCCATTATTGAAATCTTTCAGCTGACTGGTTAAGAAGCATCCTTGATCTCATGGGCACACCATCTTTGCGCTTGGGCATGCCACATGCACACCACTCGCTTATCTAATGTGACACAGAAAAGAGAGAAGGACCGGTGAGCATAGGTAGGACAATTGATGAAAAATAGAATTCCCTCTGTCCTTAATGCGGACATACACAAGCAGGACGTCCAAGGAAATGTCACTTTTCATGTTGGGGGGCCCCTAAGAAGCACTGTAGCAGTGAGATGGTCATTTACATGTATACAGTCAATCAAGAAGACAAAAAATAAGAATACGAAACATAGCAATTGGATAAAATGAATGTTTTGAAGAAACTTTGCCGGGTTTGAAGTCTGTCAAGAGAGAGGAGCGACACCCACCATGTACACGCCCATTACCGACGACGGCGTCTTCAATCCGCTGAAAGACAGTGGAGGCAATGAAAGGACAAGAATATGAGAGTACAATCTGAGAGAAACGATTAGAGGACTGCGTATGGCGTAACCAAGTCCCGGTGCCATTTTTAAAATGGTCAGACATGCCACATTGGCCATTACCCCAACCGTAACCAAATAACGCAGCACAAAAGCTGAGTATGTCTTGAATTCACCTTTCCATGTGAAAACCAGCGAAACCAAAACGGACATGCCGAGCGAGAAGACATCGCTCCGCCGGCTATTGAAGCAAGTGTAAACACGGTATTCCTGCTCAATTTTCGGGTCCTTGAACATCAAAAAAACGATCTCCTCTTCTTTCGACAAGTCATACACATTGCCGAGATACCAGTGCTTCCTTAATTTGACCCGCACTTGCCACGTAGACCCCGCATCTGAACCCCGAAGATCTTCAGTGATTTCTGTGGTACCCCCAAGGAGGACTTCACGATGCATGCAAGAAATATGATGATTTGATGCACTATGACCATGATGGACTCCTGAACCTTCGCAACTCGTTATACATGCAACGTGTTCATCGCTAGATGACCGGCACCCTGGCGAAAGGGCAGCCTCATCAGTTCCCAACGTATCATACATTATCAAGCAGATATTGTTTTCGAACCTCGTTTTATCTTTGAGTCTTTAATGTGTTTTTGTTGAACCCAGAACCTGCTCTCAAAGCCTCCGAAAGGACGTATTGCCAGTACGGTTTATGAAGAAGAGCCCTACACACGTTTGCAGAGCGTACAGGACATTGTGACAATCGGAGCCAAAAATATGACACAAATGAGATGTACAGACCGGACATGTGGTGGAAAATCCGGCCATGCCTGGTCCATAGAAATCACGTGCTCGCTAAACATCCGAATGCCTCAACGCCCAGATCAGCAGCAAATCACGAAACTGTATTGCATGACTAAGATTCCTCTTGTCCTCTGGTTGCATGCACACATAAAGCCATTAGTGTGTGACCATCTGTGAAGCAACGGAATTCAGAAAAAC
>KV908357.1:415213-418135 GCA_002005505.1 Botryococcus braunii
CTCAGTATCCAGTACGGCATTAGGACAAACTTAGAATAAACTAAAGAGTTACGGAAGTAGTATTGCGTCTGCATGTACATATCAGGTATACCTACGTAGGGTCATGTGTGCGAACACTGAAGTTTAGCCACTGCGCGGGTGCCACCAAGTTGTTGCATCCCACAGCGTACCACACAAAGACACAGAAACACATGCGAACACGCACATAACACACGAACACACACACACACACACACACACACACACACACACACACACACACACACACACACACGCACACACACACACACACACACACACACACACACACACACACACACACACACACACACATATATATATATATATATATATATATATATATATATATATACACACACACACACACCACACACACACACACACACACACACACACACACACACACACACACACACACACACACACACACACACACACACACACACACACACACATATATATATATATATATATATATATATATATATATATATATATATATATATATATATATATATACATATATGTTTAAGACAAGTAGCGGCGATTGGGGTCTGATCGTATTCACCTTTAAGAATTACAGATGTAACCCTTACTGCAGACATTAAAGTTCGTCCCTTTTGGCCATGCAAATCTTCTGGAAGTTTATCAATGTCTCTGACAAGCTCGCCTAAAGCCTCCATGATTGCTTTCGTCGGTTTATCAATGATTGATTGTTTGGCATGGCTGGTTGAGCGTGGTTGAGCTTCAACGGTTCTTGCACTGCCGAGCAGCTCCAAAGCGGCTGGTCGCAGCTCATCGGGCCCTTCGCACGCCTCGAGGGTCAATCTTTCGACATGGGACTCATGAAAGCCGGGTCCCCCCCGGAGATTCCCGTATAAGGACTTGTTAGGAATTAATCTATCAACGAGCTCCTTCAATGTTTCCAAGAGCAGCTTACGGCAACCATCTGGACACCCTTCTGATTTGTATAAGTCAAGTAACCCCCTGATGACTCTTTCTTCCAAAAGAGCTTCAGGCCATCGATCGTCCTTCATTAAACATTTAATAAGCGAGGTTATCAACTCTATATCGAATGTCATGATATACACATCACCTCCGACCTCAGACCAAGGACACTTCAGCAATTTTACCTTCCGCTTCACTTCGAAGAATAAATTCACGCATTCCCATATGGCCTTCGCTAAACCAGCATCTATTACCAGGGCAGCATATCTAGGATCTTTCTGGAGTAAGGCCTTGAGGGTATTTCCGGCCTTCATCCTATGTTTTGGCTCTGGGGATGATAAACTGCTCACAAGCTTCTCTGATGTAGCTTTCATCCTCACCAACTCCTCGACATCATAATCAGTGGGTGGCTGGCTTGACATGTTTTCGGTGCCGTGTCTTCACTTCCTGGTTAAATATGTGTGCTTGTTTGTGATCCTGGCAGTCAGAGTCTGAATATTAATATGTACATTTAAACCCTTCAGGTTCGGTTCGCGCGCGCTAGCGCTCTCTCTCTCTCTCTTAGCGACTGGTTCTGGCACTCAGCAAGGGCACATAAAGGGTCTCGCCACGTGAGTCACGTAAATGGCATAGAGCATACAGGGTCCAAACAAAATAATTACGAAGGCCATGGTATAGATTTGTAATTATAACGACAATTTGACAGAAAAGTATAAACCAGTAGTCAGAAACCCCCGCCTGCCGGCTGCGAAATCTATATTTTTCTTCGGAAAAACGTGGCCTTTCAAATGACTTATTGGTTGCTACTTGTGGAACATCAATACACATGAGTTAGCCCTCACCCTAAATCAAACTTCGTCACTAATTTCGTGATAAGGAATCACAATATTGCCATATGCGAATATTCAATGTTTGCATAACCTTCCAAGGTTTCCAGTATCACTTCTCACTCACCAGAACGCTCACGACGCAGCGGCTACTTATTGCCTCCGGCTTTTTGTTAATTTATGTATGAATATGCAGCGTCCGTGAACAGGCACGAACACCAAGATATAAAATATATACCCCGGATGATAGAAACGTTAACGAGGACAGAACTTGGCTCGCTCTACAGGCTACTTAAGTTTGCGCCACGTACTACAGATTATCCAGGAAGTCAAGGGGAGACTGAGCTCCAGCTGGAGGATGAAGCTTACTTGGGTCTAGAATGGCTATCAATGTTGCAAGGAGCCGTTTCGGTCCCTTACGCGACAGCAGGGCGTCAACCCGTACAAGTACGTACGTCTGTATATTGTCGCTTTATATTCCTACGACTCGTAAGCTACTTGTCCATTTATACGGGGCGAAACGTCCGGCTGTGCTATATTGGGGGTAAAGTGGCAACGAAACCCTAAACCACCCTGTGCCATTCCTTTTTTTAATCCCTAAACGTGTCGTCTCGTGTTGGCACCACAGCCCCCGTTCCCCGTACCACATGTACGGTACTGCACTGCTGGTACGGATATGTTCGACAGACCCTCTCCAAACCCGTTGATACAGCCACCAATGAAATCCTGCGCTATTCACCTCTTGCCCTAAGACAGCCCTGGAAATGTTTTGTAGTAAAATACGGAACCCACCCCAAAACCTCACAACCTTGTATGATGATAATTATCTTTACCTATAATTATCGTATAAAAAAATATTGTAAAACTTTTACTCGCTGCCAAACTTATTGGGGGCCCCGTGGCCATGAAACCCTAATCTAACCGTGCCAGTCCATTTGGAAGACCTTAGAGTCTAAGGCTTAGACGATCCTCTCCACGTTGCAACCATCTCCCGTTCCCTGTTTACATTAAATCAGCTTTACGTACAGGTACGGCGAACCCAACGCGGGAGCCCGATGGAAGGCCAAAACCCTAGGGTTACCAACTTCTTACCCCAATGATACTTTATGTTCTGACAAAAAGTACT
>KV908357.1:426343-438843 GCA_002005505.1 Botryococcus braunii
TCAGGGTACTGGAAGGAGCTGTCAGGTCTAATGCTGGAGCATGGGCTGCTGACAGTCTGATTCTGCGTGCTCCACTGTGCAATGACACCACTGGCCAGCACACCATGGGTTGCTGCTGTGCATTTGCCCTGGTAAGTCTTCAGGGTATGAGAACTGCTGAGGCTGGTCAGGGAGAACTGCCATTCCCACCCGAGTAGCTCCTCGAATGTGTTCCACAAATTGGACATCTCTGCTCTCTCTCCAGATCCCCCTCCCATATAGACACGGTATGCCTTTGACACTGGAGAGTAACCAGTGAACATCCCAGCCACAGCCTTTGGTGCAAATGCCCCCTCTGCTGATCAGGAACGTGCACAAATGTAAGGCATCCCCATGTGCGCAGCAAGGATACATCTGGTTTATATCCCATGAACATTTCACAGGGAGATAGGGGCCTGCCTGTGCTGGGTCCCATATTTAGGAGGGTGCAGGCTGTCTCCAGGGCTTCCTTCCACATAACAGGGCTTGATGCAGCAAAATTGAGGAGGGTTCTGGTGCGCTCCTTGATGGTTCTGTTCGCTCTCTCAGCAACTCCATTCTGCTGAGGGGTATATGGGGCAGATGTCTCCAGCTTAGTGCCCAGGGATGCACAAAATTCCTTGAACTTGGCATTTAAGAACTCTGTGCCTCTGTCACAGCGGATGCACTTCACTGTAGTTTCCTTCTCAGTTTGCCAATACAAAATTAGGTCTCTGACAACAGCTCCAATTACATCTTTTGACTTCACTGGCAGCACTGCCTTCCACCCAGATGCCTCATCAGTTACAGTTACCCAAAAGCGTTCCCCAGTAATGGCTACTGGTGATATGGGGCCCACAGTGTCAATGTGGATTCTGTCAAGGGGTTTCTCAGCAGGTCTAGAGCTTTCACCAAATGGGGGACGTGCATGCTTCCCCTCAATGCAAGCTTCACAGTACTTAGGACACTTTTCACAAGGGGACAATAAGGTGTCTAGGCCAGTAACCAGTTGCTCACTGCTCAGGCGTTTCATCCATGGATCTCCTGGGTGTCCCAATCTGCTGTGCCACAGGAAACGTTTGGCACAGTCATGGCTTTGAGCTTTGGAGCATTTCTTCTTCAGAGCAGCTGTTACTGAATAAGGAACCTTCACTGGTGCTACTGGGAGGCAGTTATGGATATAATACAGGCCATTCTCTGGTTTCACAGGCATCTGCCAGCCACTCGGTCCTGAGACAGCAGTGAATGCTCCCAGTCTATCTGTAAAGAACCGGATTCCATCACGCAGAGCAGCAGATACTGATAAAATATTGGTGGTGGCTGAGGGAACACACTGGACATGATGCAGCCACACTGGAACATGCTGAGAGGACATGAGACATGCTGACCCAGTAGCAACAATACCCCCAGTGGCATCAGATGTAGCGAGCAGCAGTGGAATAGGGTGGTCATGTACTGTAGGGGCATGCAGCAGGGAAAGGTTGTTCACAAGATGTACAGACGCTCCACTGTCCACAAGCCACGACTGTTTGGACTGTTGGTGTCTACTGCCATCCAGCACATTATATGATACCACGTATGGCATACCTTCTGAGGGAGGAGAAGGTGGGCCTGGAGGAGGGTGCAGCAGTGGGAACGCTCCAGTGCCTGGGAATGCATGCTGCACGCTTGGAGGTGGCTGAGGTGCTCCAGGAAACTGCCCTTGGGGCCACATGGCAGCCAGTTGTTGTACAGCTGCAACCACATTGCGTTGTGTCTCTGCATCCCTTTGGCGTTTGCGGCAGTCTCTCCAAAAATGGCCTTTCCTGTGGCAGTAGTTGCACGTGCCTCTCACTTCTCCCCTTGATTCTGTGTCTGCTGGCCGTCTGGAGGGAATGGCTCCGCTAGTAGAAGGGGCTGGGGCTGCCTCTAGTTGAGCAGGCATTGCTTTCATCACCATGGCAGGCTGTTCTCCATCATCGTTGTAGCCAGATGCCTCTACTGTGGTGGAAATGAGAGCTGCCAGCTCATCCAGGGGGTAAGCTACTGCAGTGGGTAGCAGCCCGGGAGGATTGGCTGCAGCTGGCAGTCCCTGCACTATCTGAGTGGCCACATGACCATCCAAGAGGTCATGTCCATTGCGTTTCAAGCAGCTTTTGAGATTTATCATTCTGGACACATACTGAGAGATTGTTTCTCCACGTCTCATCCCTCTTGACATTTCCTTCAGCCAGTCTGCATTGGCTTGAGTGTTGTAACCACCAACAAATTTCTTGCAAATGAACAGATATGCATCATATGCCGACGGCTTACTTGACACTTCCCCTAACCATTCCTCTGGAACTGACTCATACAGCAGAAGCATTGCAGCCGCATTATGGATAGTCCCAGGCATGGCTGACTGAATGGCAGGAAAAGAACCCTTAGCACTATTGGCCGCAGTAAAGGCATTGTCCCATACCACAAAATTTGTGCCATGACGATCCAGCTTAATATGCACCTTGACTTGGGTGGCTATGACCTTGGGAAGTACATCTCCCTCACCCTTTGATGTACTGGGTGTACATGGCTGTCGTGTGGGGGACGATGTAGACGCCTCCTCTGTTGTGGGCTCCTCCTCTGATGGCTCCCTTGATTTAGATCTCTTCCTCGCCATGTTGCTCGAATGTCACTCAGTCTTCGTTAGGTTCTGAACGCTGCGAGTCCCCGTCTTCGTCTCCGTTATCTGGGTCCGTGCACCACTCCTCTGGGCTGAATCCTTTTCTGCTGCCCAAAAGGGAAAGTAGGAAGTCCTCGTCAAGAGTGGCGAGAGCACACTCCACTGCTGTGTAGGCTGCCCTTTCTTCCCAGTATTCGGGTTTGCTGGGTCCTCCGATCTGTTGTAGATGCCGTTCAAATAATGCTCGCGTGACGAAGCCTGGATCCGCGTTGATGAATGAACACTCCCACGCAGTTACTATGTAGGCTGGGTATGCAGAGAATCGTCGTCTGAACCACTGAGGCTGTTCGACTTTACCCAGTCCGTACGCGCGGCTGACAAAATCCTTCACCAGGAATGCTCGTTCTTCTGGTGTTCTCGGTCCCGTGTCTCCTCCAGCTCGCCTCAGGCTATCGTATGTAGGTGGTGAAGGAGGTGGGGGTCTAAAAGGTCTTTTACCGCCGGTCGACATCCTTCCGCTCTGCTTCGTTCGTCCCATCGTAGGCTCGGAACATGCTTTCAGTTGCCCAGCTCAAGAGTTGGTGGGCCCATAACCTGTACAATTCTGGGCGTAATGATCCCTGTATGTCCCGGCACGAAGGGTGTTAAGCTCGGTCGGGTCTCTTGCTGTGTGTAGGAGAGCAAGCAGAGCCCGACTATGTGTTGACACTTGTGGCAACTGATCAGAGATAAGCACCCGGAGTGCTCTTTCAGTCCCAAACAAGTCATTACATTGCTTCTTGCTCTCTCTCAATGCCAAGGAATCCAAACTCCCTCTTCTACGCATCGACAGATAGTCCGCATTACCATTGTTCGATGAGCCAAGCATTAGCAACATTCTAATACTCTTATCTAGACCTCTTCCTAATCAATTGTTCATACAAGTCACACTAAGATGCAGCACTTTACCTGTATGTCCCGGCACGAAGGGTGTTAAGCTCGGTCGGGTCTCTTGCTGTGTGTAGGAGAGCAAGCAGAGCCCGACTATGTGTTGACACTTGTGGCAACTGATCAGAGATAAGCACCCGGAGTGCTCTTTCAGTCCCAAACAAGTGCCGAGCCCTTCATGCCTGCTGCCTATATCCTTTCTAGCAAGAACGCGTCAAATTGCATTACTCTCTTTCTCCTAAGTGGAATCAGTCCAGATCAATTATGGCAGAACTCTAGAGTTCTGCCATCCATTACTCAACCTCTGAGATTGTTCACAGTGATTGCTTTAGAGAAGCCTGGCCACTATTACTCTTCTGAGGGAAAGTCACTAATTGTTCTTTCACTATTATAACACATAGCCACTAGTACTCAAAATATGTGCCCTGATCTTAGATAATGCAACATTTGCATATTTTGACTTGACAATTGCATATTTGTTCAAACAATTTGTTACACTCAGCTGATCAATTGCCCTAGGGCCAACATGACCCTAGGGAAAGGCCTTCATGACAATGACCTCATGGATGTGATTAAATCAATGAGAAACGTTCGAGGGCTTTAATAAAGGAAAGCCAATACCTTCTGAGGGACATATACAAATACGTATCGCAAACTTTTCAAAGAAGTTTACATTTATCGCTGACAGCCCTAGCGGCCCAGACACAGCGGCCCAGACACGCCCTAAAATCAACACACGCTTTCCTTGCCATTAAATACAAAATCACTCTAGGTTCGTTAAGATATGTAAGTCATTCACACAACTGTCACATCATCATGTGAATACTTTACTGACGCAGGCAGCACACATTTAATTAACTGCGTACGTGACATGAACATGCCTACGATTACCCAGATATGTGCGGGTTGTTCTGCTGCATGCAAAGCGGAGGAATTCAAATATCACATTTCATACGTTTATGCCACACCCGGGCTTGGTGATGTGCACGGGCGTGTGTGGATCTCGAGCGAGGATGCTCCGACGGAGACCGAAAAAGCCTGAACCCCAAGGCTTTGAGTTCCTAATCATTAATGAATATTCCCAGTACCTCACACCACCTCCCCTCTCCACCCTTTACCCAAAACGGTGTGTGTGTGTGTGTGGGGGGGGGGGGAGGGAGAGGGGGGTGGGGATGTTGCCCTCTTCTCTGGTCAGGTCTAACAAATCCGTCGCGAGGAGTTCCTCCGGGGGAGGAACCCCTCAGGACGAAATTTTTTTTGTAGAAAAAACTTTGCAGAACTCTGGTTGGCTGCACGAAAGAGCGAGCTCGAGGCAACCAGCAGTGGTTCCCTCACCAGTGCAGCATCCTTGCGGACAGTAACCATGGGCACTGCTCAGCTGGTACCAGGTGGTACCGGCCGATACAGCCGCTCTGAATATGGCCACACATTAGCCAGTACAGAACGTAAATAAAGTTGCCAGAACTGGAACTCCGATGCACCACATTGTTCTGCAGCAGCTTACGGTTCTAAACTGACACTACAGGTTCAAATCTTCTAATTGATGCACTATCAGCATCCTAGTAGATCTAGAATGGAAGGGGAAAATCGCGCATTGAGCACTTATATGATTGACTGCATTGGAAGAGGCTATTTGCGAGCAATAATGTTGACACCCCGTCCTTTCAGGAATAATGTGCAAGGAATAATGTGGGCACCCGGTCCTTTAAAAGACTTTGAGAAGCCTAGTTGCTTCTAAAGCTGCGGCTGAGGTTGGTGGTGAGCACCACCCAGGCGCTGATTAAGCAATGCGACTGGTTTGCCAACGAAAACCGGGCCAAGGAACGTCTACACGGCCAAATTAAGGATTGCATGACCCCATTTGTGGCCTCACGTACCCCAAACAACCCCGTTCTCCCTCTCCCCACCGTCACTAGCTAGGGCCTGTCTCTCCCTCTCCCCCCCCCCTCTCTCTGTTCGTGTGTGTGGGTGTGGGTGTGTGTGTGTGTGTGTGTGTGTGTGTGTGTGTGTGTGTGTGTGTGTGTGTGTGTGTGTGTGTGTGTGTGTGTGTTGGGGGGGGGGGTGGGGGCGGGGGCTGTGTGTCCTTACAAGGCGCGTATGCACGGGCACACCTATGCATGGGCATGTGCGCATCTGTGCGTACATCGTAGGCGTTCTTTTTCCTCCCAAGCGTGCCCAGCATACGCAAACCCACTCACTTGCAAAAAATACAAATCTGGTCCCCAGCTAACAAGCTTTGTTGACCTCTCAAGATGTTTGTGCAGGTCAATTGGTAACACAATTCCCCTAAGCTGCACTCTGTCAGCCTAGGGACCATGTCATTGGAAGAAGGTAAGACGAATGTGCAGTACAGCAGAATGTGCAGTACATCCACACCACAGCACAGTGTGCATTACGTACAGATAAGAGCAAAACGTGCAACAAACATATAATACAGCAGACTCGGCAGTATGTGCATAGTACAGCAGACAACATGCACTACGTGGTGCAGCATACGCGCTCTGAATAGCAGAACGTGCAGCACGGCATACAACATGCAGTACAGCAGATCCAGGAGTGATAGAACCGGGAATGATGCAGTAGACACCCCGATGCGCAATGCCATGATCATGCCATGTATAGATGACACGTGCTCAGCATTAAAGGAAGAAGCAATCCGTTTCAGCCCTTCCCTCCTGGGAACTCTCCCTCGTGGGCCCTCCTCCCCCCACCCCTTTCCACAAAACATGTTTACCTTTCCTGTGCTTGCGAACTGGGACGATTGTGTGTCCTGCAAAAGACGGCTAGAGGACGAGAAAGAGGAATTGCTAAATTGACCCTGTCATATAAATGGCATGCTTCCGTTCCTACATTTCCCACACCCCAAACGAAGGGGGGAAATTATAAACAAAAAGAATACCGAACCTTAAAACAATAATAATAAAATGAAATAAAATAAAAAAACCCCACACAACTAAAAAAAAAAACACACGAACGGAAAGAGTGGCTAGGAAGTGCTCAGGTATATTCCCTGGGCGCCATAAAGGTGCACGCACGTCTTCCTGTCTCTGATATACAGGCACGTGCTGCACGACCCCTATCGGGGGATCGACTGTATGACCCCTGGTGAGACATTTCCTGCCTGACTGCAAGTGAGGAATGTACTGCATGACCCAGTGGTTCGAGACTTACTTTATGACCCGTGGGGAGGGATGTACTGTATTGACCTAGGTGAGGGATGTACAGCATGACCCCTGGTGAGGAATGTACTGACCCCTGATGAGGGATATAGCACATAACAGCTGGTGAGGGATGTACTGTGTGACCCCTGGCGAGGGCTGCTCTGCATGACCCCTAGTAAGGGATTTACTTCATGCCCCCTGGTGAGGGATGTACTTCATAAATCCCTGGGGAGGGATGTACTTCATGACCCCTAGTAAGGGATTTACTTCATGGCCCCAGGTGACGGATGTACTTCATGACCCCTGCGGAGGGATGTACTGCATCGACCCTGCTGAGGGAGGTACCTCATGACACCTGGTGCGGGAGGTATTCCCTGACCCTATTTCTTCAAAGACCATGTTCTTCTAAAAGACCGTAAATCCTGACCGTGAACCACGCGGCCTTCTTTTTCTGCCTGCTCTGTAATCAGTAATTGAGCGGTCGGTGATAACCGCGAGAAGACGACAGAAATTGCAATCGGTGACAGTCACTCCAGAACCGACGGCTGCTAGTGCAGTTGGAAGAAGTCACTCCAAAACCGGGGCGGCTGCTAGTGCAGTTGGAAGAAGTCACTCCAAAATCGACGGCTGCTAGTGCAGTTGGAAGAAGTCACTCCAAAACAATGGCTGCTAGTGAAGTGGGAAGAAGCCCCTCAAAAACTCGCGGCTGCTAGTGCAGTTGGAAGAAGTCACTCCAAAACTCACGGCTGCTAGTGCAGTTGGAAGAAGTCACTCCAAAACGACAGCTGCTAGTGAATTTCGAAGATTTCACTCCAAAACCGACGGCTGCTACTGCAGTTGGAAGAAGGCACTCCGAAACCGACAACTGCAAGTGCGGTTTGGAGAAGTCACTCCAAAATTGAGGGCTGCTACTGCAGCTTGAAGATGGCAATCACTCCGACGTTTGCACGGCGCTTCGCAAAAGGCACTTAAAAGTCAAGGCTGCTAGTGCAGTTCGAAGAAGGCACTCAGAAACCTACGGCTGCTAGGGCAGTCAAAAGAAGGCACTCCAAACTCGTGATTTCTTCTTCTTTAAACCCACAGCTTGCCACCTTGTAGCAAGGAGGGCAGGTGGTCCAGTTGGGGCACCATTGTGAAGAGGGTTGTCAGGAGAGCCACAGCCGCCATAAGGTGTGCGTTTACGGCACACACTTGCATCACGATCTCAGAGGGACTGATGCTCCGTGTCGGTAACTGCACCAATTGGGCAAAGGCAGTCCGGCTTGCCAATTCGCGCCTCAGGCCCAATACGATTGGAAGCGCACACCCAAAGAGCACCTGCAGCCCCCTATCTGCATGTTGAAGGGCGTGTCCTGTCTGCAGCACAGCTCCTCCCCCCGCCCCCGCCTTCCCCGCCTCCCAAAAACACACACACGCATTCCCCAGCACCACAAACACTCACACGCACACACACACACACACACACACACACACACACACACACACACACACACACACACACACACACACACATGCACACCCACATGCATGATTACATGTATTGTTAATGTCATCCTCACAAACAAGAGGAAGACCATTGGCCCGTCAATTTTCATCAACTGAATGCTCTATCAGTCTTTGCAGGTCTCCAGAGACCCTCCGCATTCGGACCCGCAACCCCCCGCAACCTTTTGCACCTTTCTTCTGTCAATCCACTTCTTTGATCTCCGAAAGCACATGCCCAACTTTAAAATACGATCCCACCCCCTCCCTAGATCATGCACACCTTCCTCCTTAACTTCTTAAACCTCCTTCACAGACCCACCTGGAGAATTTGGCGGCAGGCCACACAAATGGCGACGGTGCTGACCGGGTTCCCGCTCGGCCGCAGGAAGGCCGGCATCACCTCGTATATGTGAAAATAATGTGCTGCAATCTGCGGTTGCAGCGAGCACAGTATCTCGCACTCCTCCTGTGCATGCACACGCGGTCCAGAGTCGGACCTCTAGAACTAAAAATAATCTATAACTCCTCAAAAACTGACCAAAGCTCAGCAGAAAGATCCCCTTCCCCACGCACGCACACAGACACACACACACACACACACACACACACACACACACACACACACACACACAGACACACACACACACACACACACACACACACGCACACGAACGCACCCACTCATGCATGTACGTATGTACGCACGCACGACCCCTTCCATGAAAACAATTTTGGGCTGGGGAGGGGGAGGCTGTCGGTTCAAAACAGAAGGGGAGGATATGCCTATCTGAGAGGGGGCGGGGGGTTCTATTTCTGAGGGGAGACACTGAATGGACCAAGGAGGGAGTGAATCTGGGGTTGTGAAGTTCATTGCCCAGTTCGAAAGTGTGTGAATCGTCTCTCAAACAAAAGGGCTCAGATCAAAATACTGAATCCCCTTCGATTGGGCGAATCTTTGCAACTTCAGAAGGTCTGGGCTCTTAAATATTGATTCCCCTTGGACTTTCATATTCCTCGCAAATCTGCCTTCCATACACCTCGAGGAGTGTTCACATGCAGAGTACCCAAATACAAAGGCACTGTCTAGGTCCCAAATACGAATGCACTGATGTGGGGCTAAGTAGGGATGCACTGCTCGAACCACCACGGATGTACTCTGGGAAAACCAGAGAGTCCAAGAGTCCGAGTACGAAAAGTCCCACGGTACATGAGCTGTGCATCAGAATAGCAGGCACATCCTTGCCGCACCCGTAGCGTGGCACATCTCTGGTAAATTAGGGCAGACACAAGAATCTTGGAACAACTCATTATGATGGCCTTTGGTATGCATCGCACTTTGAAGACCACCAAAGTAAAAGAAGCGTACCTGATTCCAATGCATGATGGAATAGAGCAGGACTGTCAGGAGCATAAGTGCAGGCAGGAAGCCTCCAGGAGACCACAATCCCATGGCAAAGAGGTTTTGCAGAAAACGAGAGTTGTGCACGATTACCTGCACACCGCCCAGGTACGACGCGTGTCAACACCTGCAATAAGGAGAGATTGGAGGCGGCCTCTCCCTCAGTCCTCCCCCCTCCCCTTGGGGCTCTTTCCCCCCTCCCTCCCTCCCTCCCACCATCCCCCCTCTCCCTCTCTCCCTCCTCCCCCCCCCCCCCCTTCTCTCTCACTAACCCCCTATGCGCGCGCGCGTGCGTGCGGGCGCGTGCATGCGTGCGTGCGTGCGTGCGAGAGAGAGAGAGAGAGAGAGAGAGAGAGAGAGAGAGAGAGAGAGAGAGAGAGAGAGAGAGAGAGAGAGAGAGAGAGAGAGAGAGAGAGAGAGAGAGAGAATCGTGTGATATGTATGCCGGGAGTGGGCGTGCCCGCCCGCATGCATGGGAGTTGTGAATAACCGAGCCTCTGTTGCAAATATGCTTGCCGAGCCTAAACACCATCGGTTTCTGAGCGCATGTGACACATGGGGGCGTTTAGTAAATACACGATATGGAGTACATATCATACTGCTCACAGCACCAACAATCGAGGTTTGACTTGTTCGGTAAAAGTCACAGAAATCACGGCTGAGTAGCAGACAATTCCTAGTACTGGCACTGAGTCAAGTTTGCAGGCTTCAAAGGGCTTTGTGACTCGGTGTGTATGTCAAGATGGGTTACATGGTGAGCAGCAAACACCATCATTGTCAATTACATTCGGTGCATCTCCACTAGGGACCTTGTCAACTCTATCAAGTGTACTTCCATTAGGCAGTAGCCAAATGCATCAAACCGAAGGTTGGCTCACTCACTCCAGGAAAAGAAGAAACGCAGATGAAAGGACTGTAACAGAGTGGCAGTAGCAGACTCACCCAATAGGCCCCCCAGCTTGATGATGGCGTCTTAATGCTGCCATATGACAATGGGGGCAGGCAAGCCATCACAATATGCGAGTACCAACTGAGGGACAGCACAACAGCCCTTCGGTAAGGTCGAGCAAGGGCAGGTGCCATTAGAATAATGAAGAGACGTGTCAAATTGCTGACAATGCCGATGAGAACAAGCGTCCTCAGGAGTCGTGCTTGTACTGTGTGAAAATCGCCCTTCATTAAGTAGACCAAAGCCACTGTTGTGGACACGCTCAACGATAGCAAGTCGCCACGCCTGCTGCTGCGGCTGAGGTACTCATTGTAATCCTTTTCAATAACAGGATCAGAGAACATTAGGAAAATGCTCTCTTTATCTCTTGCAATGTTATTTAAGTTTCCCAAGTACCTCTCATTCCTTGTGCCTCCTCGTCTCGGAGGAAATGCACCCTGCCCCTCAAGAGCCGCAGTAATTTCCATTACACCACTAACGGCTGTCCCGTGATCCATCCCCTCTTTTTGAACACTACGAAACCCTTTCCCCAGTTCTGAATAACTCTTCCCTCGACGGCCCTCCCTACTGAGTCTCTGGACTGATCTCTCGTCACAGTCCGGCTCTGAGATCATGCCGCTCTCCCAAGCCCTTCAAAAACTTCTCTCATGTAGCTTTCAAAACGTAATAAAATGAGCCACAAAGTCTGAATGCCAACAACGCCCTCCCCGAGCGAGGGTCCCATCTACCCGGGGGGTCCCATCTACCCGGGGCTCGAATATTTTAAGACCTATCGTCTACCAGAATTCTTTTTTTGATTCTTTATAGCCCTCTCTCGTGCATGCTATTTCCCATGCAGTCTCCCTTCATGTCAGCACGAGAACCGTATTACTTCTAGGGTTCTCTTCAGGCCCGTCAACAACAAGATACCGTTTCGCACACCGGGATTTGCCGGGCGATACAATCGTATCGTAACAACTGTAGCAATTCAGATCGGGCCGGATTCGATTTGGTGGGGCCGACCGGCCTACGCCGCTGACTGGGGGTCAAACAGGGTGTACCTGCCAGGATGCCAGGATGATTTCGCATGAATTCCAGTGTGACATAGATGATCGACAATTTAAATAGTGTACCAGCACTAGTGTACTAGCAACACCACCCTGAATCCACCGTGCGTCGCACAATGTGTTTAAATGTTTGATTGTACAGTAGGCAGACCCATGCCCAGCAGTGCAACTCCCACACATTCCCGTTGATAACCAGGGGCAGACCCCCACATTTGCATCAAGAAATTTATGGTTGCGACGCTACCTCTTGCGAGGCCCACTCCAGAAGTTTCAGGCCGATTGGAACGCCGAGTACATTTGTCCCCGTTCCCCGTTTCGTTTCCGCCGTTGCGTGTCTCGTATTTGGTTGGCTACCTCGGGTGGCCCGCTTTTCTTATTTCGGCTAGCGTGTGTTGTGGACATCTTATCATGCCCTCGTGGCTGGACAGATGTAACTCTCTTCAGGCCCAGTCAGAAAGGACCCCTGCTGGTAAACTACATAAGGACTCCTGTTGGATATGAGGGGAGAAATGATGACATCGTCCTGTGTTTAAGGAGGCCACTTTGCATCACATTATGCCCAGTGTGATGGACAGAAGTATCTCCTTGCGCAATCGCAGGAGTGACAGTGCAGTCTTGTCGCAGAATGAAGTTGCATTTTTAGGGGTTAAGGGTATGTGTACACTGATGGGTACCGGTAAGACCGAAGGAAGTCTGCACCGGTATGTAATATTCGAATAATGAATTCACTTTTCCCTTAAATATTCCCTGCATGGACCGGCACAGGGGCACGAGGCCCAAGTCCAAAGGGAACCCTCCGGAGGAGCAGGCAGAAATTGTGAGAACTGATGGGTATTGTTTCTGCTGAGGACCCGGAAGATGACAGGCAGGTGACTATGGAGGCCAAAGCAGGTTTTTG
>KV908357.1:441343-451343 GCA_002005505.1 Botryococcus braunii
TGTAACGTACAACCTTGCGTTGATGGCAACCCGCATCTAAACGGATTGCAATGGTGACTATGCAGCGCTGACTGGCTGCATTCACCTGTGGCAATATGGTGCTTAGTAGTGCCAGATTGCTACATATTCATCGATATGAATAAAGATAAATGAGCTAATAGTTTCTGAATTAATTACTCGATGCAGTTACCATTGGTCAACCAGAAAGGTTGCGCCCAAACATTATTGTCTGATTGATTAATCGCGCTGACTCTTGTAAATGGAGTAAACTCCATCGCTGATGCGATGTCATGATTTCCATTTCCGAAGTGATCATCAAGACATCCCATGGATGATGTAGGGCTTGGTAACATTGACCTTCCCACAAACAAAATCCACTTCACCATTAACATTAAAGGACTAAATAAGTAATGACAGAATAAACAAATGCGTGGCTATTGGGCAGGAGCCCAAATTGGATTATCAGCTACAGTCCGACGCAGGAGGAGGTTGACTCTGGACCTGCCACTCCCACAATTCGGAAAGCATCGCTGCTCTACCCGCAATTTCCAGAAGCACGCAGATATACATCCGCTGCAGATGTGCAGCAGGCGATGGCGTGTACTTATTAAATCCAGCAGGGAAATGACGTGTACTTCTAATATGCAGCAGGGGATTGACGTATACTTATAATACGCAGCAAGGGAATCATGTGTACTTCTGAAACACAGCAGGGGAATGACCTGTACTTCTGATATGCAGCAGGGGAATGACGTATACTTTGGATATGCAGCAGGCCGACGGCGTCTACTGCTGATAGCCGACAAACCGATGAGGTCTGCTACTGCTGGTTTTCACTCACTAGTGAGCGGCCTCTGATATCGCAAATACATGGCCCACTGGTGCGACGCATATGCCCAAAATGTCTTCATAATTGTAGCACACTCCAACGAATGAACAATTCTGAAGGGGCGCGAACTTCACCTCTACAACCAGGGAGAATTCAAGCGATTTTGTATCCAAGCTCATACTCGAATTTGTATTCCCTCTGGACTGCGCAGACCACAAACAAATATGCGGTAGCTTCTAAACCCATGAAGCAGCACTATAACACTTTTAACAAGCGCTGCAGCGGACTCGGCATGGGTTACCACAGCAGTGGGGAGGTTTGTACAATCATATGTCAGGTTCCTCCCTTATCTTCTCATCGTCCCCCCCCCCTCTCCCGCCATCCTGCACGTGGCGTCGCCGTACGCCTGTTCAGTACCTCAAGACCAACCATGGCCCCACCCGCCCCACAGAAGAGCAGGCAGGTGGTCGAGCTGGGGAAACCACGTGAAGATAAGGGCTACAACCGCCAGGGTTCCGAGGAAGTGAGCGTTCACGGCCGCCAACTGCATCAGAACGTCTGACACGGCGAGGTGGCGCGTCTCCAGGCGCACCTCCTTGGCAAAGGCTGCTCTGCTAGCCATCTCGCGCCGCACGCCCAAAATTACCGGCAGCGCGCACCCAAAAACCACCTGCGCGCCCCATGCCCCCCTCTCCCACAATCACTTTGCAGGTCTGGGAGCCCTTCACGACCTGATAGCCCCTTGAGCTTCTGATAGTCTCTGGAGATCCGACAGGGTTTGAGATTGATTCTGATAGCCTTTGCAGCTGCTGATAACCTCTGAAGTTTTCGTGAGCCTTTGAGTTTCTGATGCCCATTTGACGAGTTTGCTGATAGCCTTTTGAGGTTCCGATAGCCTTTTGAGATCCCAATAACCTTTTGATGTCCTGATGGCGTTTGAGGTTCTGATTACCTTTAAGCATCTGATAGCCCGATAGCTAACTCATACACCAGTACACGTGGGTTGTATTGCCATTGCAGACAAACAAGCTTCAGAAGCAGCCTGTCGGGGACACCATCCTATCAGTAAACTCCATCCTTTGACAAGCACGCAGAGTAATAACCTCTAGAGACATGAATAAAGCATAAACCCCCCTGATTATGGAAACCTCAGGCCATCCGCATGTCACTCTTTGAAACCTCCAAACTATTTTGATATGTCGATCTTTGAGCGTCAACTCCAAAAACAATACTGCATTGTTGAACCTCAACCTTGATGAGGTTCACGTAGTGCCTCAGCCTTCACAAGCACAACGTTGTTTGGGTTAACCCACCTGCAGAATTTGGCGGCAGGCCACACAAATGGCGACGGTGCTGACCGCGTTCCCGCCCGGCCGCAGGAAGGCCGGCATCACCTCGTATATGTCATGATAGTGTGCCGTTATTCCCGGTTGTAGCGAGCATAGCAATTCGCATTCCTCCTGGATTGTCCCAAATTAAAATTACGAGCAGTCCAACCATTCTGATATCAAGTATCTATACAGGTGCTGGACATATGTCTGCCCAAGCGTGACCGGATTCCCCTTGCGATGTGTACCGCTTGTGAGGACAGGCAGCCCGCAGGACGTCTGTGTTAAGTTGTGGTGTCCTCGTGAGGGCGTTTCACAGAGAACGTGGCTCCCGCCGATTTGAAGACAATATCTTGGCAGGATTTGTGTATATGCCATATCCTTCTGTGTCAATTTCACTCGGAAAGGCATATGATCATATGACCTGATATATGTGCTCTTGGGATTATATGCCATATCTTTCTGTGCCAATTTCACTCGGAAACGCATATGATCATATGACCAGATATATGAGCTCTTGGGTCCGAGGGGTAGAAAGAGGGGTTGAAGACAAACTGGACAAACTGGACTGGACAAACTGAGGTGACCAAGCCCCAATAGTAGCTGGCAAGATCTCGCTGCCACTGGGTGGAGGAAAGAGGGGGCTGTGCACCGGGTTTCTTCCCCCACGCAGCCACGTGAGGGGAGAAAACAGTACAATCAAGCGTAAAGCAGTACAAGCAAGGGGAGAACTGGCAAGAGTGCACGAACACACAAACACACACACACACACACACACACACACACACACACACACACACACACACACACACACACACTTCCCCCTGCCTCCCTCCCTCCCTCCCTCCCTCCCTCCCTCCCTCCCTCCTCCCTCCCCCCCCCCCCCTCCCTCTCTCTCTCTCTCTCTCTCTCTCTCCTCTCTCTCTCTCTCTCTCTCTCTCTCTCTTCTCTCTCTCTCTCTCTCTTCTCTCTCTCTCTCTCTCTCTCTCTCTCTCTCTCGCGCATGCACATAGAATGCGGACTGCAGGAGTGGAGCCGTACCTGATTCCAGTGCATGATGGAGAACATGAGAGCCGTCAGAAGCGTTAGAGAGGATAGGAAGCCGCCTGGGGACCACAAGCCCATGGCAAAGAAGCTTTGCAGGAAGCGTGAGTTGTGAAAGAGAGTCTGCACCGATCCCAAGACCAGCTCGTGTCAGTCTCTTGTCAATAAGCCTAAAAAATGCCTTTATGCCTTGAGTCATCAGCATGAAATAGCCAAGCCTTAGACTTAGCCTTTTGGCCCATCTACCATTTTGGCCTGTTGCCAGACTGTTGGGAGCCCAACGTATAGCTGTATACACCATCCTAACCTTATGCAGGCCTTTTGTTAGCCTTAAATCTTCCTAGCCTGACGTCAGACTTTTGTCAGCCTTACATCATCCTAGCCTTACATCAGACTTTTGTCAGCCTTACATCATCCTAGCCTTACATCAGACTTTTGTCAGCCTTACATCATCCTAGCCTTACATCAGCCTTTTGTCAGCCTTACATTATCCTAGCCGTTTGTCAGCCTTACATCACTCCTGGCCTTCCTTCGGCCATCTGGCAGCATCATGTCATCCTAGCAGTACACCAGTATTTTCTTGACCTGTACATAGTTGTACGCTCATCCCTGATGTTTGCCAGCGGTATCTTGCTTAGAGTCTTCCAGCCTCGATCAGCATTTCCGGCGCCGGGCCAAATTGTAAATCCTGACCGTCCAAGCCCTGCCGTGCTTTTCAGAGAGAGAGAGAGAGAGAGAGAGTGAGAGAGAGAGAGAGAGAGAGAGAGAGAGAGAGAGAGAGAGAGAGAGAGAGAGAGAGAGAGAGAGGGGGGGGGGAGGGAGGGAGAGAGAGAGAGAGAGAGAGAGAGAGAGAGAGAGAGAGAGAGAGAGAGAGAGAGAGAGAGAGAGAGAGAGAGAGAGAGAGAGAGAGAGAGAGAGAGAGAGAGAGAGAGAGAGAGAGACGGGGGGGACAGGGGGAGGAGAGGGCGGGTGGGGAACAGATACGACCACATTACATCAAAGCTTTGCACATATATTTATCACAGCTGGACACTCCGACAGCTCCACAAACAGCATTGTACAATTTTAAGAGCAACCAAACTAGCTCTTGCAAGAGCGACCAAACTAGCTCTCCCTTCACACATAAAGCCAGGCTGCAGAGTGCTGTCACCTGGGACTTGTGAGCGGCGTTCAAGGTTTGAAATCAAAGGGAAAGGTAGGGAGAGGGAGAAGGAGAAACAGAGAACCAAGACGGACATTTTTGGTACGTAGGACATCTTGTGATAGTATACAAAATAACAATAATTACCCACAGGGGGTATTGAAAAGAGAACTAGCAATCAGTAACCTTCAGCAACAAGCTTCAGCTGTTGTTCTACTCAATTAAATTGACCGAGCGAACTCACCAAATAGATCCCGATTTTACTTGACGGCATCTTGAGGCCGGCGAAGGCTAGCGGGGGTAGGCACGTCATAACAAGATGCACGTAAAATCTGAGGAATAGGATCAACGGTTTCGACATTGAGTTGGCAACAAGTGGCGCCAGTTTTATTGTCAGGAGGCGAGTCAAATTGCTCCCGATTCCGAGTGCAATCAGGATCCGCAGTACGTGTGCGGGGTACGTCACGAATTTCCCCTTCAAAGTATATAACAAAGCAACTATTGTGGAGAAGCACAGTGACATAACATCACTGCGGCGACCGTTGATACGGCTGTATGTCTTATACGCCTCCTCAATGCCAGGATCGAGAAAAAGTAGAAATATAGGGTGCTTTTCTCTGCTGATTTCATAGACATTACCTAAGTACCAGCCATGACTTCTTCCCGTCTGCCGGCGCAGGGACAGATTGTCCATGGCAGCCCCACCGACCTTAACGTCTGCAGTTCTTATGTCCGAGACTCAGTAAGGCCCGAAAATCCAAAAGCTTTGTCATGATTTCATTTAATTTGAAAATTATTTCTGAATTATAATCCAAAAAGAGACGTGGTGGCGACCTAAGCATTATCTCGATGGCTCACTCGATCTCTCAGTCATCCACCTGCTTATTTTTTCCAGGCTGACCAGCCAAAAAGACGCGCATAGAAAAAATCAAAATGCACTGATAACGCAAGATTGATGGTATTACCCCTAGAGGGCCTCCCCGTCCCTGCTCAAGCCGTGAGTGTTACTGAGGCATTGGCTCGCAACCGAAATGGGCAGGTTCCACTGCCACGGCCATAACATCTATATGAACAAACTTCTGCAAGGGTTTTAAGTTTGAATGTCGAAGCTCCTATCAAACCCGACTGCGTCACGAGCTGTAGCTTCCAGTGTCCGAATCCGAGCAAAAGGAAGGTGCGTTGGTTTGGCCACACCAAGGCGACGGCGATCCTCGAAAAGGGACCCTTTTCCCCAGAAAAGTGCTCCCAACAAAATCTGGATATCCCCGTCTTGCTTCGGACGTTATGACGTGGAAGTCCGAACGTCAAAGAGGCAGCTGTCGAGCTGTGACTGTCCCACTGGAAATTCCACTCTTTTGATGAAATTCCTGGGAAAAACAGGTTCCATAGGATCGAGGGTTTTTTTTTTTTTTTTTTTTTTTTTTTTTTTTTTTTTTTTTAATATAATTCGTTTTCGAGGACCAGGAGTTTCCAGGGAGGAAGGAAGGAAGGAATTACATCAACCCAGCCCAAAGGGCTGATGAGATGGAAAACCGAACACCGACGCAGCAAGACACCGAGAGAAACCAAACACAAACCCTAAGAATCAAGGCCAAACACAAACCCAAAGTACCGAGTGGGGAGCCAAGAGCACAAAGGAAGGGCATGAAAGCCCCAGGACACAGAGGAAGGGGCAGGAAAGCCCCAGGACACAGCCCAAGAGTGGGCAAGGGCCAGCAAAGGGCAAGACACAAACCTAAGACCGAAACTGAAAACAATCATAAATGAAGTTAACCACAGACTGAAGGTCATCTTGCCAGACGAACTGACGTAACGACCGAAAGGGGGAACGAAAAAGATGGGGGTAACGGTCCCGGATCGGCTGAAGGGCCGAACAGGAAAAGACAAGGTGGTGTTCATCACCCACCAAACCAGCCTGACACTGATCACAGAACCGGTGGGAACGGGGGAGGCCCCGACGACGACCAGCATCAATAGGAAGGTTGTGAACCCCCATGCGGAATCGATGGAAAACCCTCAACTTGGAAACACTCATACGTAACCACAAAAGCCTAGAGAGAGTGGCGCGGGACGGACTATTAAACCACCTAGAGTATGTGCAAAGCTGAGCCCGCTCAGACGGGCAGAGACGAGGAGAGACATGCAAGCCCTCCCAGGGTTGGCGGCCATGCCGACGCAAGAGGTCCCGAAGGGACGGCATATCAATCGGATGAGGGGCTTGACAATCTATCTGATAAGGATAGCCAACCTTAATAAGGGCCTTCATGAAATACCCTGCCCAAGTGGGAGTACGGGTAGTGACGCCATAAAAGCACGAGTCGCGAAGAATCAAGGCATAAAGATGATCATGAGGCAAAGACACCAACGAGTTCCAAAAGGTGGCCATACGCTTCAGCCAGTGATGAGCGAGGGGTTGAAGCCCCAACTCAGCTAACAAAATCGGAGTGGCCACCGAGGGGCGCACCCCTAACAACATCTTCAACATGACCAAGTAACTAGACTCTAAGAGCTGAACAGAAGGGGCCGCAGCCGGTGAACGAAAAGAACGCCATCCCCAAATCTCACATGCATATGACGCCGTGGGCACAACACACATGAGAATCAACTTAAGAAGAAGACCTATAGAGGCCGCGCACTGCAGGTTACCATACTTACGCATAAGGGAGCTCCACGTGGCCCACATTTTACCATTCAGCAGGCCAAAGGTGCCCCCCACACCCCCAACCGAGGATAAAATAACACCCAAGTATTTCTTAGTATATACGACGGGAAGCATGACCCCGTCACAAACCCACTGAAAGGAAGGGGGCGACTCGGGCGACGATGGAAAGACCATGACATCGGTCTTAATGGGATTAATACGCATATACGAAAAGCCACACCAATGAACAACGGCGTCAATGAGTTGTTGCAAGCCCTCTGCCGTTTCAGCAAGAAGTATCAAATCATCAGCGTACATTTGAGCCGGGACATGAGTCCCATCTCGAGTTTGGGGACCAACCCCAGGACAAGTAGCCCGAATCTGCCTAAGGAGCCCATCAGCATAAACCGTGAATAACGTGGGACTAATCGGAGACCCCTGGGTAACCCCAGCACCCGAAGCGTGGAAAGATCCAGCCATGCCCCCAGCAACAACCGTAAACCGAACACCATCATACGTGGACCGTACCGCGCGGATAAAACCTTCAGCCACCCCGAGGCGCCTGAGGGCCTCCCATAAGTAATGCCGAGGAACACGATCATAGGCTTTAGATAGATCTAAGAAACAGCAATACAACGGGGCAGTGGGCGTAGCTAAGTCAACAAAATGCTGTAGAGTAAACAACGCATGTAACGTCGAGAACCCAGGGCGGAAACCACATTGCTCAGGACAGCGAAAGCGATTTTCTTCTAAATACCGCACGAGTCGGGTGTTCAACAATGAGGCATAGAGGCGAACTAAGGGGTCTTGCACAGCAATGGGGCGATAATTCGTGGTATCAAGCACAGACCGGGAGGAGTCTTTCAGGACCGGGGTGACTGTGAGGATGTCATGGTCAGGGGGCAGACACCCCGCGCCTAACATAGCATTCAAAATTGCAGTGAGGGATGGGGCCAATAAGTGAGGGGGAGCCACCACCTCCGGGGTCCTACACTGTTGCGCAAACCGAAGGAACTCAGAGGGGAACCCACCAAGCCCTGCTGCTCTACCGGGTTTCAATGCCGACAAAGCAACTTCCACCTCTACGGGAGTGAAAGGCCTGTGAAGATCACTAAGGACCTGCACAACCTGGTGTGGAAAAGCCACCTCTGAGAGGGGTGCATGATCCACCACCGAAGAGCCCTGGAGGCCTGCGGCAAAGGATTCCCATGCAGAGGGATGACACAGAGGACCTGGGAGCGGGGGTGGGGAGCCATTGAGCAGGCGCCAAAACCGGCGGGGCTCCGTATGGAACATTGCAATAACGTCTTGAAGCTGAGTCAGGAGCCAAGACCTCTTTTGAGATCTCACGAAGGAATGGTACCGGCGTTCCAAGAGAACCACTGGGGGAGCCCGCCATCCTAGCTGCCTACCCAACCTCTTCCACTCCCGTTTTAACGCAAAACACTGGTGAGTGAAGAAAGGCTTCCACGGCGGCCGAGAAGGGGGACTTTCCCGCCGCGACACCTTCATATGCGCATGTGTAGCTGACCGAGAAATGACAGCCATAAGAAGAGAAGATGCCCCAGGGAGATCACCCGATTGAGCAAGTTCTGCGCATGTACGTAATGAGGGCTCCTCCCCTTCTAAGGCATGCACATAGGCACGACGGTGGGTCCCTTTCCACGTGACACGAGAGACCTTATGGAGTGGGAGAGGAGTCGATGAACAATGCAAGACTGGAATCTGAAGAAGAACATGGAGAGAATAATGATCAGAACCTCGTAAGTCAGCTTGCACCCGAATACTCGTGACATGAGGAAGAAGGGGCGCTGAGACTAAGACATGATCAGGACGGGTGCCTCCCCGAGGAGTGGGAAAAGAAGGGGGCTCATGGAGATCCCCATCGACCCGCCCCGTGCAGAGAACCAACCCTGTTGTCGCAGACAAATCCACTAAACGACGGCCATGTGGATTTTGGCCAACCGGCACTGGGACAACTGAAGAAGACGACGTGGATGCAAAAGAAACTCGAGCATTGAAATCACCCGCCAACACCACTGAACCATCGAGCAAAGCCTCCTGAATGCGACCCTCAAGCTCAGCCATCCGATGAGGCATGGGAACCTCTTGGAGACGGGGAGAGCCCTCGGGGGGAACATACACCCCTCCCACATACAGAGGTGGGGAATGGGCACCCATGAAAGTCACTTTAACCCACAATGAAGAAGATGTGGAACCCCACAATTGCGCACTATACCCACTATGATCCCGCACAGCAATCAGCATACCAAGACCCCTCTTGTGGGGGAGGGGAAGTGGAGAAAAGGAAGGAGAAGATAAGGATAGAAACACCCGATAACCCCTAAACAAAGCTGGGTCATACGCATGGGAGAGTGTTTCCTGCAGAAGAATCACATCATGTTCCCGAAAATAAGAAAAATAATCATGGAGAGCAACCTTCGAGTCGGTTAGGCCATTCACGTTCCACACTAAAATGGATAGCCCAATGTGGCCCTGACACCCCTATGCATGATCACCGGGAGGAGTAGGGCCGGACGCCGAGGTGGGCCCCGGAGAAGCCACCCCCTCACCAAGGCCACCAAGGGGGGGTGAGGACCCTGAAATGCCTCCAGCCTGACCCAAAACAACCCCCCCACCCAATCTAGAGTGGGAGAGAGGAACAAGGGTAGGTGCCCCACCCTCCTTGACCTTGAAGAGGCGGTCACCCCTCCAGAAGACGCGCCACCCAGCATTCCTCAAAGCTATGGCTTCAGCAGTGCGCTCCTTGCGTGTTGCACGCTGGGCGGGGGTTAAATCATCATCCATAGTGATTCCATTAAGCCGTAGCTGCTTGGCATGTTTAAACGCCGCGTGTTTCTGCTCCACGGTTGCGAACTTGATGAGGATGGGACGAGGTCTTTGGGCCTGCGGGTTCTGTCGCACCAAACGATGGCACTCAATAATGCCATTATTTTCTGAGGTCACACCACCAGAAATGAGGGACTTAACTTCGGTCAACGAGTCCCGTGGGACTT
>KV908357.1:456343-458843 GCA_002005505.1 Botryococcus braunii
TTCCCAGCAATCTCCTACAGGAGCTCCTGGACAGGACGCACTTCACTTCCCGGAGCAGCCACAACGAGCTGAAGAGATGCCAATATAGTACAGCAAACATGTCTAGACTAACCACCGAGGTGTACATGTCTGCAGCCTCACAGGAGAGGCCCTTTGACTAACATTTGTTCAGGTTAAGCCACGGGAACTCAACACAGTACGTAAGGTGGTGTAAGTTAAGTCTTGGAAAGGACAAAACACAGGCCCACCCTAAATGTGCAGCAGCCCCTGCCCCGTGCCGGTGCAGGAGCCCCAGGCAAGAGAAAGGTGGACATGTGATTTAACTGGCGAACACGGGACATGTCGACATGCGCAACCATACATCCATATCAACAGCCTCATACCATCATTCCCCTCCTCTTGTTTATATAAAAATGCTCCCTCCATACACATACAAGTTATATCACCAGGGCACGCAGCAGTTTCCACCACTCAAACATAGACCCAGACGTTCATACCGACGCTCATGTGAGTAGTGGCAGATTGAGTGTGACAGTTCGTCCTGACATCAGTATAAATTGAGGTCTACCTTGACATCATCTTTTGTTAGGCCTGGGACGTCCACGTGCAATTCATAGCCTTTGTCAGTTTCCTTCACATCAGTTGCTCCGAGGCTGGCTCCCACTTTCGGCGCCGGTGTGACTGAGCCGGACAGGAAGTCGCGATTGACATCGCCCCAAACGCTCCGAGACATTGCATTAAGTTCCTGAAACGGCCATGAAGGCTTCCTTAAGAAATACGCAGTCATTCTGGAGCTGCTTGATATCAATGGCAAAATCAAAGAGCTAGAGTTTAGGTCACAATTAACATTACATCAAGCATGTAAATGAAATAATAGAAGTTTGAATTATAAGATACTGCCCGGAATACGCAAGGAACATTCGAGACAGTCCCCAAGCGAAAGGACGATCGAGGACGCCACGGAGGCACTGACGTCCGGTGGGGGAACAGAAGATTATTTCAAAGCTTGAATGTAATTGATTTTCAATTTAACCTTTCAATCGTGCATACCTCTTCCATTTCCCTGAAAAGACTGTTGATGCGTCTGGGAACCAGACCAGCAAACGGTGACGCCGAAGATGGTGCTAGGTACACAGCCTGTCTCGAGGGTCTGTTTGCAACAGCGCTCCCAGGCTGACTTGAGGGATCCAATGGGAGTTTCTGGCTGGTGGTACTATTTTCTTGCAGGCCATTGGTAGCCTGTGCCAGCGTACGAGGCATGGCACGAGCTAGATCAAGAGACGGTTTCAACTGCTTCAAGCACCTCGAACTCCTCATCAAAGACATTTTGCAGCTTGCAGGTGTTGCACCAATGCAAGAAGACATTTAGCAGACTACAGCAAGAGTGACTGGTTCGATTGGTTTACTTTTGTTATGCTATCAGCAGCTTGGAAGCAGAGGTTTAAATCGCCGTATGGAAGGAACTGGAACCGACTGACGTGTACCTGGTGACGCGCCCAGAAAATACCAGAAGCTCGGAGAACTCTCTAGACCCGCCTAAACGTTCGGGGGCTTTCCGAAAGCCGCTTTCGGAGATTTGTCGGAGAGTGGAAGAACTTCGTCCGACGGAGACTCCAACGAACTTGAACGTACCATTTGAAAATCGGATGCCACGTGACGCCAAAGGGCCGAAACCCAAAAGCATTACGTGAAGGACATCTCATCCGGGTGTAATGCAATGCATGAGTGCTTTCGAAGTTATAAATGACATTTTCTGACATACGTTTTTGAAACCATATAGTTGTTCCTTTAGAAATTCTTTATGTAGTCCAAGCTTTTGTGTTCGGGACGGATTTTCAACGAGCAGCACACCTTGGAGGTCTTTTCGACGTAAATAGTCTCGCACGTATAATTTGTGAGCGGGCGTGTAGAACGGAGAACTAGTTTCTTTAGTTTTAATTTTATTCTTTGAATCATATCTTTAATACTAATCTTTAATTTGTCGCGGGTGCCTCTGCTTCAAAAGCATCCGGAGAGATGACGGTAAAGAAACTTGGCAAGCATACTACAGGGATAGAAGCACTACAAGGAGCAGACCTGTCTGGGAAATTAGCCATCGTAACAGGGGGTACGCGGACGCATGGATGCTGTTTGTTAGATTGCGACTTTCATATCTGTGAACCACAAGGGTGTGGGGGGCGCGGGTGTCTTAAGTTCCACGACAACTCGGAACCCATTATCGCCAGGGAGGTTAACATTGATGGTGATTATTGGCCACCAAAACCTCTAAACGGGCAGAATTTAACGGTCTGCACTAGGGGGATGCCTGCCTAGGCTGTGTGATTGTACGGCATCACAACGAACCTCTTGGACAGAGTTTCTTCAATCACCCTTTCAGAAACAAACAGAACTTTCCAACAGAAATAACTTGGACCGGGGCTGTGTCGATTAGCTAGACCACAGTAGGTCATGAAGAGAGCCCTTTGGCCCTTTTTTTTTTTTTTTTTTTTTTTTTTTTTTG
>KV908357.1:463843-481343 GCA_002005505.1 Botryococcus braunii
TTTATCCACATTGCAAGTCAGGTGCGGAAGGGGGATGATCACCTATTTCCATCAAGGCAGTAATCTGTAGAAATGGCCCCACAAGCGCAGGACACAGGGCACGAAAATCCGGGCATTTTCTCTCCATCCTGGAAACGTAAAGACTGACCTGCAGCGACACACATTTTTCTCAACGGGGACTTGCATGTCGATCGTTGCCGGGCTTCTTTTCTACGACCGCAATGTGGAGCAGGGTGCTGCTTCGCAAGTGTGGGCTGCAACCGCACCAGAGCTGGAGAACCAGTCAGGAGCCTACATCGTCAACTGCCATGTACGCTTCTCTTTGAACTGCCCACTCCCCTACTCTCCTCCGCTCCCCCCCCCTTCTCTCCCTCCGTCCCTCCTCCCCCCCCCTCTCTCTCTCTCCCCCCCCTCTCTCTCCCCCCCCTCTCTCTCTCTCTCTCTCTCTCTCTCTCTCTCTCTCTCTCTCTCTCTCTCTCTCTCTCTCTCTCTCTCTCTCTCTGTGTGTGTGGGTGTGTGTGTGTGTGTGTGTGTGTAAGGGGGGGTGGGGGTGGGTGGGTGGGTGGGTGTTGGGGGGGGGGATGCGATTATATGTAAGTGGGAGGAAGGGGGAGGGAGGGAGGGATGGAGAAGGGGGGGTGGGAGAGGGAGAAGGAGAGGGTCAGCATGTGTGTGACTGGGCCCAATTATACACATTGGGGCTCCCATGGTGGAACAGATGAGGGAGCGCGGGCGGTTTGGAGGGAACGATACCGCTCTTTTGTCTCGGAGGGTCGGAAGTTGGAAAGTTGTGTTTGGTGGGTACCCAGAAAGTGGTACCCAGAAAGTTGGAAAGTTGTGTTTGGTGGTAGCCAGAAAGTGTACCCAGAAAGTTGGAAAGTTGTGTTTGGTGGTACCCAGAAAGTGGTACCCAGAAAGTTGGAAAGTTGTGTTTGGTGGTACCCAGAAAGTCGTGAGGTTGGCCAGTCGTGATTGATACCTACCTCGGGAGTTCCAGACATCCCAATTGATAACCACATAAGAGCTGCTGCGATGTTCTGTGAGATATTTTGGAGGGTATATAGGGTATATACCCAAGTGTGAATGGAATATCCCCGTCCCCCCCCCCCCCCCTGGGGTCACAAAAGCAGGTGTACAGGCACACTTCCGAGTTACATGAGGATGTGCAGGTTAAGAAACCCGTCACCAAAGCCGCCGTGGATGATGACTTGGCCAAGAAGCTGTGGGATGAAACAGAGAAGCAGCTTCTTGCCCTGGAGAATAAATAACCTGCTCATGCTCTGGAAAGTAAATACGGCTCTAGCGGATATTTGGGTTTCTCGTGTGTGCGCTCTTGGATTTACATTTTGTGACAGCTCTAGGTTTTGATTCCGCTGTTGAAGAAATACTTTGCAAAATGTTTGAATGGATCCATTGAAACATCTTGCGATCCGGAGTTACCTCTGAATTATTCATTTTGCTTGGTATGTTTGTTAAATCTCATTGAACTGGGGATAGGTCTGGGAATAGTTTGGGCCGGATATCCTAAACTAACATCGATGGTTGTTTCTCCTCAACCTCAGCAGTGAGCTTGTACAGCATTTTGGAGGCGTTGTACTCTACACTAATCTCTGAATCGAACGATCCGTACGCCCTTGCGCGGGCAAACTGTTCGGCATTATCGTTGTCCATGGACTCATCAATAAAGGACATAGTCATCAACCTGGGGAAATGAAGCTTCGAGGCCCCAAAGTCCTGAGATCCGTGACTGAAGTGATGTACAGCTATTCAAGTTGATTTTGTCTCTGAACAGAATTCGGCGAATCATTGTCTATAGTTAGTAACTAACTGAGAACGTTTAGTTAGTAATTAATTATTGATTACAGCTGATTTATTAACTGATAACGTACACAATTAACTAGGAACGTTCTTGGAATTCGAATTTTCGGTGGGTGACTTCAATAAAGTTCTTGCAGATAATGATGCGAAAGTCACATGAGCATGAGGTCTTTGGCAAGCCTCGAAGCACTTGCAAGCGTTCATTCACATTAATGGAGAAGGCTCCAGGCGCTGTAATGAGGCGCGTTGTTAACGTTGTTCCAATCAGTGTGGAGGTTTGCAAGCAACTGAGGCACACTGCATTTCTAATACTGTAAATGGTGAAAACGTTTTATTCCATCCAGTGTATTTTTCCCTCAGTTTTCTTTTGTTTTGTTTTTTTTTTTGGGGGGGGGGGGCGGGGGAGGGGAGGGTGAGAATTTTACACTCGAAACTGACAAGGCATAAACTGAATTTTACACTCGAAACTGAATGCATGGTGTCACCTCCGGGTGACCATCAAGATGTGCAAGATTGAGCAGATTGTTCAGGATTTCACTGTGATACCTTTTAATGATCATCCGCGTGTGCAGGGTCATGCACATTTCAAATTTTTCTGATACCTTTCAACCATGCCTGTTGCTTCAGAAGTCCAATCTGGTAGTGTGTCCAGCAGCCGGACTTCCCAGCTAAACTAGCACCAGCAAATTTCAGTCGAAAGGCGACATGTACCCACCTACACCTATTCACACAACCCATGCACGCACACGCCAGCGAGCACGCTTGCGCGCGCTCTCCCCACCCCCCCCCCCCCCCCTCTCTCTCTCTCTCTCTCTCTCTCTCTCTCTCCTCTCTCTCTCTCTCTCTCTCTCTCTCTCTCTCTCTCTCCTCTCTCTCTCTCTCTCCTCCCTCCCTCCCTCCTCCCTCCCTCCCTCCCCCCTCCCTCCCTCCCTCCCCCCCCCCCCCCCCCCCCCCTCCCTCCCTCCCCCCCCCCCCCCCCCCCCCCCCCCTCCCTCCCTCCCTCCCTCCCTCCCTCCCTCCCTCCCTCCCTCCCTCCCTCCCTCCCTCCCTCCCTCCCCCTCCCTCCCTCCCTCCCTCCCTCCCTCCCTCCCTCCCTCCTCCCTCCCTCCCTCTCTCCTCCCTCTCTCTCTCTCTCTCTCTCTCTCTCTCTCTCTCTCTCTCTCTCTCTCTCTCTCCTCTCTCTCTCTCTCTCTCTCTCTCTCTCTCTCTCTCTCTCTCACACACACACACACACACCACACCACACCACACACACACACACACACACACACACACACACACACACACACACACACACACACACCACACACACACACACACACACACACACACACACACACACACACACACACACACACACACACACACACACACACACGACATACAGAAATCCAGTCCATGGTGTTCGACTCTGCACTATGCGGGCGAGCTGAGTGCGGATGCTCCAACACAAATGCCTGGTAGTTCAACACCAAATTTCAGCCTCCCTCAGAGAGATCTGCCTTCTCCCTCCCTCCCTCCCTACCCCCTCCCTCCCCCCTTCATAGCTCTCACACTCTGACGGCTTCCCGCCGCACACTACCATGTGTGTACAACAGGGAGATTAACCGTGTTCTGCCGCTTGAGATCCATATGGATCCTTTCTGGCATATCCAAGAAACGAAAAGGGAACAACGTTCTTGGTGTTAACACCAAGAACCAGCAACGTGTCGAGGAAATAACTTATAACGGTTTTTTCATCAATCTTTGAGCCAGCATGATGAGCAGGCAGAGCAACAGTTCCAGCAGCAACGCTGGCACTAGAACGGGGCCCTAGGAGCCGCCCCTACGAGGGGCCCCACGGGAGGGCCGTCCCGTACGGGCCACAATTCAAGCAGGACAGCGCAGTACGGATCTGACGTTCAAATCTGGGAACTTTTACGACGACCAGGCAATATAGAAGTAATTTAAAGCTCGGCTTATATCATGGTGCTAGAAAAACTTTCTGTGAGATGCTTGGGAACTTGATCGAACATGCATCTGACGTTGACCACAGAGTCGTCGTGCGGGTCGCCATGGAGTGGGTATTGCCGGATTAGTGTCAGCTGAGATGACGATGACAAGAGTTTTCAAAAATTAGTAATACTTGGGGTTTATGGAAGGATCGACGGGGCCTACAGTTTGCAAAGTGTAAGTTCCCTGTCAAGTGCCGGACGTGGCGACTGCGTTGTTTTGCAGATCGGTAGCAGAGGTGAACTTCTTCTTCAATTGTATAATTCAGCCATGAATGGTCGATGTGGGATATGGAACAGATGTACGCGAGATCTTGCGAAGTATACCTGCCCAAGGTGCAACCTGCGCTATTGCTCTCTGCAGTGCTACAAGCGGCACAGCCAAACATGCACGGAAAATTTTTACAAGTGAGTAGTCAGTATCCCCGATAGATTGTACGATGTACAACCGCGAAGCTGGCATGAGATGTCAATGTCCTGTTAAGAGCAAGCAATCCCAAGCAGAGTATCACTAATTGTAAAACAACCCAGACGGCCCTGAACAGTGGACCTAGACAAATAAACCCCCTTCCATGTTGCCCCCACCCCCCCGGGCTTTCTTCGAAGCGTCCATGTCCCAAGTGGGGAATGCCTTGCCAACCTTCAAGTGTGTTTCGTTACTTGATACGCAGCATCTGGAGAATGGATCCCATTCATGTTTGACGCCATTTACAAAGCTGGGACGCCCAGGAGTTTGAGGTATCCTACAAGAGGTACCCACAACGCAACAGCACTTTTCCTGTCTTCTTAAAGTCCTCATGCCGGCAAAGCAAGGAGAGTCTGAATCATAGGCGGGAGGTTTGTGCTTGGAATTGGTTGTTTGCATCTCACAGTTGGTGGACTGAGGAGCCTTTGGAGTGGCAGGCTGAAGAGGTACAGAGCACGGTCAGAACATTTGACGTAGACATGCTTCCATGCTCTAGCGAGTAACCTCGACATGCTTCGATGCTCAAGCGGATACCCTAGACATGCTTCTTCCATGCTCAAGGGTTTCACCGCCATTGCACCACCCACCACATGTTCTGAGCACACCCACATGTCATCCTTCCCCGGTGAACTGTGGCCATCACGGTACCGAGCCACTCCAGCTAGTGCCATTCGACCTTGCCAAATGCCATGTTGGATAAGACAAGAATGGCCTCTTCTGTCTATGCAGGGAGCAAACGGAGGAGAGCTTGAGGGAAATGAAAGCAACTGACGAGGACAAGAAGCGCATGGTGGAGATCCTCAAGCGGTTGCACCTTCAGGACTCCGAGCAGGCTCAAGACCTGGCTTCTGGGCCTGGCAGCAGTGATGAAGAAGCTGCTGGGGAGCCCCTATCCAGGGCAACGCTTGAGCGCCTACGGAGAAAGGTCCGGATAACCTCCTTGGGCAGTACCCGTGGCTACGGACGAGGTTCCAGTCCGAAGAAATGCCGATGCACAGTGCCATCAACAAGATCAAAGAAGTTTTTCCAAAGCATGAGAGCACATTCTTCATAGTTCTTAGTGGGCGATGGGGGCCTTTGAACTTCCCTTAGAGAGATTGCATTTGGCTTTTGAACATAAATTTCCTAAGGGATTGCTGATGGCAGTCTATTTCCCATAGAGTTGATCACGGCCTCTGAACTTCCATGGATATGAATATGTCATCAAATCACATCAATATTGATGTTGACCTGAGAATGTGCAGAACGCGCGTGAAGAGTGATCATGGCTGTCGAAGTTGGCTGAGTTATAGTTATGCTTGTTGTTGCAGTCGTTAAGGAACACATTTGTCAGGGGATGGTAAGGTGCAGCATTAATGGTCCTTGTACTCAATGCCCTGCGTGCTTCCGCACTCTCCTCCCTGTCTCTGGCTTCCTCACTTCATCCGGTCGCCTTTCGGTGCTGGCCTGCATGTGCATGCATGCATGTACACACTCCATCTCCCTCCCCCAACACACACACACACACACACACACACACACACACACACACACACACACACACACACACACACACACACAGAGACACACACACACACACACACAGACACACACACACACACACACACACACACACACACACACATGCACACTTCCTCCTCTTCTTTTCGCCGCCCCTCGAGCATTCCCCGTGGAGAACAGGAGTGGCCACCTTTGGCAATGGACACTGTAATGAGTTTTGTGGAGGTGGCAGGTCGAATCAGGAGAAGATTTTGACGTCGAGCACGAGATGACGCCCGAAGAGAGGGACAGGGTCCTTCGGGATATTGAAAGGCAGCAGGTGCCCATGTCCATTAACAGCTGGCAGCCTTGGTGGGACCTCCCAGGGGACCCTGCTCCCGCCTGTGGTGCTGATGGAGCCCCACTTGTTGCCACCCTTCTGGCACCGTCTGAAGGTAGCCCAAACGTCGGCATACCATATCGATGGCGATGTTCTTTCCCCTATCTCCATCTCTGAATGTCACGATGATTTTGACCTCTACTTCTGCATATAGGGACCATGTAGGGATTTGTGAGGGAAACTAGCTGGGTGGGGGGGGGGGTGGGAGGGGGATTTGGTTGGGAGGGGAAAGCTGGGTTGGAGGAGGGTTTTTCTTCTGCATGTCGATAAGGGCGTGTTTTTACTAAACAGTCGCCTCCCCCAATTCTTCGCCGAAGGACTCCCTGAGCTGGTGGCACAGACAAACAGAGGACACTCTGCTAATGTGAAATCATCAGCAATTAGTAATTGGTCGTGGCGCCAAGAAGCACAGGGTTTGCCTCCCCTTCAGTTCAATGAACAATTTAATGGGTGGTCTCAAGTTGAGCTGAAGTTGCGCATTTTTGAATCTCGCTTAGCTAGGTATTAGGCTCAAAGAGCACAGGGGATGCCAAATTTGGCATTGCCAACTTTCGCACTTGCCAACCATTGTAGTGGTCCAAAGAAGCACACGAGGTGCGTAAATTGGAATCGTCAAGCAAAGGCTGTGGCCCCCTTGCAGGACACTGGGGATGCTAATTTAGGCAGAGCTAGCAATGTAGTGGTCCCAAAGAGGACAGGAGGTGCTAATGTTCGGCAACAAAGACCGGGTGGTTGCCATAATTGGCACTTCCTAGGCTTGTTGGGCACAGTGGGGAGAGAAGGTTGCCTGCTTTGGCATCAGTGATCCTGGTGGTGGGCTTAAAAGGGAGTGAAGGTGACGTTGGAACCCCTGCAGGGAGTGGTGCAGCGCAGCGGTTGCCTAAATTGGAATCGTTGACAAAAGCGTGTCCATCTCCCCTGCTCCACTGGCAGCTGGTGGATCTGCTGTATGCGTACTGCCTGGTCATGAGGCTGTACAACGGTGATGTCTCTGTGGATCCGGAGGTGAGGGGAGGCCTTGAAAGGGCCCAATGGCATTGTAATCCAGTGAAAGAGGAAGATTGGCGGAGCAAAACAAGTGGAAACGAAAAGATGGGGAACTGAGGAAGTTGCGAGGGGAAGAAGGGAAAAGAAAGAGGCAAAAATAAACCTGGTTATCACTCTCAGGCATTGAGAGCATCACTCTCCTCCCATTTCTTTGTCCATTGAAAGAGACAGCAAGAATATGTGTTGAGGTCTCAAAGGCAAACGCACCAGCAGCCGCAGCAGCAGAGAGGTATGATGATGAAGGAAATGAAGAAGGGGGACAAGTGGGAGGGGGGTATCGTGAGAAGGATTTGAAGGTGCAGGAGGGCCAGGGGGGGGGGGGGCAGTGATAAGGGGGTTTGCGAAGCAATGTACATGCTCGGAGTCCTGGAATGAGCTGAAAGCCAACGGTTGACGGCTGAGAGGTTAGGGGGGAAAGGGTGGGGGGGGGGGGTGCGCACAGCCAGACATGACAGCATTTCGTGCCCTTCCCAGTGCTTCGTCAATAGTGCGCACATCTTCATTGCCCCGTTTTTTTAAAAGTTAATGTATTTGTTAGCTTGCCTGGCTGTTTGTTTGTTTGTTTTGGTTATGTATTCCCGTTTGTATTTTTTGTTTGTTTGTTTCTTGGCTGTTTTTTTTTTTTTTTTTTTTTTTTTTTTTGGTTCGTCCGTTTGTTTGTTTTGGGGAATGCAACATCACAAGGCTTAAGGATTAAATTGGTGCATGTTGGGGGGAAGGGGGTAGCGGATGGAGATTCAATGTTCAAAGAAGTACTCTGGCTGCAGGAAGGCATGTGGGAAGTGTAGCTTTTGGCCCTGAAGCCCCCCTCACTCCTGTACTAGGGCATGCAAAACTGAGTGCTGGCCATCCTGTCTGGGATCAGGGGGCAGCTCAGCGGTTTCTAGATGCATCTGCATCCTTATTGGGCAAGGTACCGCCCGCCAGTCCTGCGGAGGCGGTACTATCGTCCACGGAGCGGGCTTGCTCAGCGGGGCTGCTGGGTTCCCGAGGGAGAGCCGCTGCTCTTGCAGTCCTCCGTGATGTAGTTTCCATTGCCTCTTTAGGCCGCCAGGCCGTACTCCGGGCGCTGGGCCAAGCCAAGGATGTGCTTTCTGCCTTACAAGGGCCCCACGCTGGCACACAGACGCCAGGGCCGGCCGCTCCGCTGGTCCCCAACGAGGGACCGCCTGTCTCCCGGCTGGCAGAGGCCCGCCGCCGCCGCATGGCACTCGCAGACATCGCAGGGCCAGCTTTTCCGGGTACCCGTGACCCTGGTGGTTTTCCGGCAAGTCCGCTGAACGGCGAGGCACATGGAGTACCGCCGGTGTCCCATGGGGGACCAGGACCGGGGCACCGCAATGGCAGGGCAGCGTCTGAGCCTGCGGATGGCCGGCGCGTGGATCTGGGGGTACGGAAGATGCTGTTCATGTTAAGTTGGGCGAACGAAGCATTTGATCAAACGTTTGCGGATGTCGCTGCCGCTGTGGAGTTTGAGGCGGAAGTTTTGACACCGACCGCAATTGGCGGGAGGCACGCTCCCGCGGGAGCAGCTGGCGAGGCGTCCAAGTCCATTTTGTCAGGACTCAGGGGACCGGGGTCCAGCGCCTTGGGAGGAGGGGTTCCGCCGGAGAGCATGACCCAGCCCAAGCAGCACAGCGTGCAGGAGCGGTCCCCTGTGGGTACCGGGGTACCCTGGGGCCCCGGCAAGGAAATGCTGCGGACGGAAGCCGTTAAGCACCTGGTCCGCGCCGGTACATTCTTGGAACCGACTGGCGAGCGCATCCCCTCATTGTCGCTTCGGTTTCTGGACGGAGCTACAGGAAGGGACACAAAAGAAGCAGATGCAAATGCTGGCATCTCGCAGCCTGCGGGAGGTCTTGTGGGTGCGGTTCATTCGGTGAAAGGCAGCGGTCCCTCGGGTGCGGGCAGTCCCGTGGATGTGGACGGTCCCGTGGGTGCTGGGGGGTCTCTTTATGGGGTGGGTCGTGCGGAGCGGGGGAGGAGAGGGGGAGGTGATTTGGCAGTGGATAGCGCCAAAGCCGATGAGGCAAGAGTGATGGGCCGCACACAACAATCGGCACAGGGTGAGAAGCATGAGAAAGGGCGAGGCCGGGTGTTGATCGAGGAGGTACCTGCAGAGGAACCTGCGCAGTCTCCCGTGGGGTCTCAGCCGCCGAGCAGGGTACTGATAGAGGAGGTGCCTTCAAGGCAGCCTTCGCAGCAGGCTCCCAGGCCCCCAGGCCCTCCACAGCAAGGCAGGGCCCTGATAGAGGAGGTACCTGCAGGGATGCCCGCCAGGTCAGATCGGGGGACTCAACAGCATGGCAGGGCACTGATAGAGGAGGTCCCCACGGCGGTCCCTATGGGATGTCGCCCGCATGCTCAACAGCACGGAATGCTCATGATTGAGGAGGTACCGGACGAACAGCAAGAGCTTCCTCCGGCTCCCTTTATCGTGGGTAGGTCTACTGATGGGTCATTCCGTTCCTCCCAGATGACAGACGATCAAATTGGCAATTCACAATATCGAAGGACGCTTGGCGAGCTCGATGTGTCAGCGGGAAAGTCTAACGAGTGGGGCAATGCGGATGTGATGGAGCCTTTCCCTGCACAGCCACGGCCTGGCGCAGCCGTGGCTCCCCCACTGGGGACCTTCCAATCGGGGTTCAAAGGCATTTCTAGATTTGAAGAATGGGAGTGAGACTAGCGTCCACTAGGTGTGTATAGCGTGTGGTGGATGGGTGTGTGTTTGTGTGTGTGTGTGTGTGTGCGTGCGTGCCTGCGTGCGTGCGTGCATGTGTCTGTGCGCGCGCGCGCGCGTGTGTGTGTGTGTGTGTGTGTGTGTGTGTGTGTGTGTGTGTGTGTCTGTGTGTGTGTTGTGTCTGTGTGTGTGTGTGTGTGTGTGTGTGTGTGTGTGTGTGTGTGTGTGTGTGTGTGTGTGTGTGTGTGTCACGATAGGTGGGCAGCCACAAGAGTGTTCCTTATACTCATTAGGTCATGTTGCGTCGCTGGGGGCTTGTCATAGTAAGCAGCGCGATTGTAATGGGGTTTCTATTATATTAAACTGTGTTGTGGGGGTGATACATGTGGTTGGTGTTGCATGTAAGGGGTGCTACGTGGTGCAACAGCTCTAGTAAGGGGGTGTTGGAACTGCTCATGGTGCTTCAGTGAATTTCTCTTTAGTGAGATTCTCATGCAGTGTCTCTACTTGCAAGCCAATTGGTGGACGTGCAAACATGCTAAAACGATGCCACTGCAGTCCAAGCTTGGAGGGGCAGGGAAGGGGGCGTCACAGTGTTGCCCAGAGGTTTTGTTGAGGGACGTGTTATTTCGTAAACATTGTGCCTGCTTTGTTATTTCGTAAACATTGTGCCTGCTGTGTACTTTCGTAAACATTGTGCCTGCTGTGGCAGAGTCTATGCAAGCCAGCTGCACCCCTTCCCCCCCCCCTTCCCCTTTCCGATCCTTTCTTGATTTGCAAATTGGGAAGTCTTCCCGATTCCAGAACAGTGGCACGCGTGGAAATTGGTGGTTATCTTGCACAAGTAATTATCAAGCATGTAAGACCCGCAACTTTTTGAGAGCAGAGCTACAGACCCTAGGGTCACAGCCCCATTTATTTTGCCCCTATATATGCCATGGTGGCTGGTTCTGGATTTAACATTTCTTCCTCCTTCATTCCATATTTAGTGCAATATATGTCTCCATTACAGTTTTGGAAAATTAACGGTTATTCTCAGTATAGGAGGGGTCCCTTCAGGACCATCAGACGCTTTTGTCTTGTACCCTGACCGCCAGCTGGCCTGCGGCCTGCGGTTAGACAATCGATCCCTGTGTGATAAAGGACCCTTCGAAGGTTACTAAGGTCCACACCGGATTAGCCGAGGAGTTCTCGATGAATCAAGATCACTCCGGACATTCTCAGTAGTCCCGGACTACGAGTCCGACCCATGGAGTTGCTCCAGTGGAGTCCAGGCGGACCTAACTCTGGAGTCTGGAATCTGGGACCCAGAGTCCAGGTCCAGACTAGTCTGGAGTTACTCCAGCCTTTCCGAACTCTGGGCTCCGTACCGGACCGGCAGGACCGGACGACGTGGGCCACGATTCGTGGCCCACGAATCGTGGATGCTTCCACACAAGTCTAGCGAAGTTGCGACGTGTCCCGAGGACACCTCCGGTGTTTCTATAACGTTCTACGACCCTGAGATTTAAACCCCATCGGCACGCCGTCGTTGGCATTCAAAGAATACCAAGCGAATTACTTAAACTTGCACAAACAACAATATGTCTTCTTGCGTGATTGCCTCTTCTGCTAGCACCAACATGTCCATGGTGAAGTCTTCAAGGAGCTTGGCTTCCTTAAAACCTGCGATGCGGTATGCTTGTGCAATGCCACGGGCGTTGGCAACAACGAACAACACTGCGCAAGGGGTGACCGACGGCCCCCTTCCAGCACCAACGGAGTCTAAAAATCAAAGCTCTACTGCCGTCATGAATGCACCAAGCCGGAGGTCCTTATACGTGACTCCGTACTCGGCATCTCCGTTCACGGGGCTGCTCCCCAGACGGATCAACAACCTCTTCAAGGAGATGGAAGAGGTAATTAATATATGTGCTATCCAAACTCTGGTGTTCCGTTAGAGGCCCGAGTTTTGAATGTGTCGAGGTTGTGACAGCCGAGTAATTCCTTCTCGATCATATATGTCATCACAGCATATTTACATCGAAAGTAGGACGTGAATTGATTGAAATTTTCTTTTTAAAATTTCGACTGAGTTTGGATATAGAGTTTCCATGACGTGGTCACGCGCTGTAAGCGTTCATATCCGACCACAGCACAACTTGGAACATGATCACTTGTTAGATGCATGTAGAGATGTGACAGACCTAACCATCAAGGTTCTGAAGGTATTTTTGAATTATCAGGAGATTAATGCAATGACTCGTGATGTTTGGGGCGACATCAACCGTGACTTCCTATCGGGACCCATAACTCCGACAGGTGGAGCCAGCCTTGGCGCTACTGACGTTAAGGAGACTGAAACAGCCTTCGAGCTGCACGTGGATGCTCCAGGCCTCACAAAGGAAGATGTTAAGGTGCCAGCCAGGACATGTCTTATACTCTGCCTTGTGAACATCATCCGAATGAGCTTTCATTTTGGCTTCTTGTTGAAGGGAAATGGGGGTCCGTGCTGGACTGGTATACAGTATATACTTGTACTGCTGGACTCGGATACAGTATACACAGGAGTGGTACTAGCTTGTATTTCATGTTTGAAATTCAGTTGCGATACGACTGTGATTGAAACAACAAGGATTCCTTATAGAATGTGCTACATATATACTTGTATACAAATATGGCGACGCCGGTCTGTACACAACGGTTAACCATATATCATGGAACAGTTAGCCAGGCTTACATGTACATGTACATGTACACATTTGTCATGAGTTACAGACCTCCAAGACTACCTCGGGGAACATTATGCTAGTATGGTGTCCATTAGCTGACAGGTATGTAGCATTCATGGCGATGGGTTTATGAGTAGTTACTGCGCAGATATGCATATCATTGGGCATAGTTTCCTCAAAGCAGTAGACACCTGTATATCGCAATAGATGTTGCTTGACATCTTTGAATGAATGTTTTTTCCAGGTAGCGCTGGACAAGGATGGAGTGTTGACAATCAGCGGGGAGCGTCAGACTGTCAGTGAAGAAAGCAAGGACAATTTCAAGAGGGTGGAGCGTGTTTTTGGCACCTTCACGAGAAGGTGAGCAATCCCTGGTATCTTTCACAGGCACAATTAAAAAATACCCACTTCCCCTGTCCCCATATAGAATCCTGGGTGGGAGAATTTACTTCAGAGGCCTGCAGAGTTAAGCATGTACACATATGTGATGCTACTTCATTACTTCTTCGAGCAAAATCATCATACTCTATCAGCAAAACTTGTCCTTCATGAGAATTTGCATGCACTCTTCTAACCTTGTCTGAACATGGTTATTGGACTGTTCAATGTTTAAGTTTCAAGGACTGAGGGGGTGTATGGGATGTACAACCTGTACAGTGAGTTGTACATCTAATTTTACCTAGCTAGCTACATGTGGCATGTGCAGACCAAGATGTGCATGGTGGTCTGCACATGTTGGACTAGACTATTGTGAATTGGTGTTGTATTTGAGACTTGACTTCCTCTCCATCTTCTCTCCACAGCCCCCTTTCCTCTCTCTTCTGCAGAAGAAAGACAGCTGCGTGTGTGCTGTGTGTGTGTGCTGTGTGTGTGTGTGTGTGTGTGTGTGTGTGTGTGTGTGTGTGTGTGCGTGTGTGCTGTGTGTGTGTGTGTGTGTGTGTGTGTGTGTATGTGTGTGTGTGTGTGTGCGTGTGTGTGTGTGTGTGTGTGCGCGCGTGCGTGTGTGTGTTTGCGCGCGTGCGCACGCTTGCGTGCGTGTGTGTGTGTGTGTGTGTGTGTGTGTGTGTGTGTGTGTGTGTGTGTGTGTGTGTGTGTGTGTGTGTGTGTGTGTGTGGGGGGGGGGGGGGGTGTTGAACCTCGGGATGGGTGCACGGGTGGTGATATTACTTACCTTCTGATATCACCTAAGAAGGGGGAATTGCTTGTGAATGTAGTCCGGAATCAAGTAATTGCAAGTATGTACTCCTAGCAAGTGGGGTGCACCAGGCGTTCTTCCCGACTTTTGCAATATTTAGGAATTTACCAGCATATGATGCAGGTAAATTTCAGTTGCTTACTAGTGACGCTCCTCCTCTTTTAGCCTGAATGGGAGTTTCAATTAAAACGCAGGTTCCAAGTTCCAGAGGGGGTGGAGAAAGACAAGATTTCTGCCAAGGTGGAGAACGGTGTTCTGCGTGTTGAGCTGCCAAAAGCCGCTGAACCGAATGAGCCCCACGAGCAGTGCATACTTGTGGAATGATCCAGTTGCAATGATAGCTTCTAAAAGACCCCAAACCTGCTTGTTATGATGCCCTAGTGCGTATGCATTGGCTGAGCGAATTTGCGGCCCCAGAATAAACGATACAAGAGTCACTGGAAATTTTCTGTCTGGCGAAAGCCATATTCCCTCCCTAACAGTGGAGAGGTTTGGTCTGATGGGGCACTCATGTGACCGTTGTGCATATGCATCTTCCTTGCTGGTGCCTCAGCAAGTGTACTGGTCAAGAGCCAATGTGTCTAGACAAACTGTCAGATCTGTGCCATCAGCCCACCCCGGCTCTGTGGCGGAAACGGTATTTGGGGTAATCCGCAGACCAAGTGGGGGGTCTTGCCCATTTTTTTAAAATTGCAATTATGTGGGTTGCAATTATGTGGGTCAAGTAGTGCAACAACATGGCATATTGAAGGGTATAATTCAGGCAGATACATACTTTTCTGGTACATTCTTTATAGAGTGGCGTGAGAATCTGGCGTGTTGGGACAGCTCTAGATCTATTTTGTTGGAAAGTTTTAATCATACTGCGATAGTTTGAAATAATTATCCTAGGATGGCAGCCCACTTGCTCAATAGCTACTGCCTGTTCTGGCTTGTAGTTTAATTTGTTGTTGTTGTTTTTTTTGGTTGTTTTTTTTTTTTTTTTTTTTTCCTTCAATTGGTCTAATTTTTCAAGTACATGCCTGGTTCAAATAATTATGTTAGTGACAGATCTTAGTGATCAGGTTTTATCATTCAGGATTTATCACAGATGCACAGCTCGAAAATTAGAATCTGCACCTAGTCTTTAGAGTTTTGTAGAACTGCACACATGCAGTTGCTGTTTTTGTAAAAGTTTGGGTTGGACTATGGACCTGCGGACAATGCATGCAATTTCTGCAGTGTTCATGCGCGCGCGCATGTGTGTGTGTGTGTGTGTGTGTGTGTGTGTGTGTGTGTGTGTGTGTGTGTGTGTGTGTGCGTGCGTGCGTGCGTGCGTGTGTGTGTGTGTGTGTGTGTGTGTGTGTCTGTGTGTGTGTGTGTGTGTGGGTGTGTGTGTGTGTGCGTGCGTGCGTGTGTGTGTGTGTGTGTGTGTGTGTGTGTGTGTGTGTGTGTGTATGTGTGCGTGCGTGCGTGTACTAGTACTGGTGGGGAGTAGCAGTACACAAGGGCGAGTCCAACGGCTCATGGCTACATTCATGTAGTTGCAAGGTTGCAATGCACATATCTAAAATGAAACACAAAACAAGAACAACACAAAACATGTGCACGTGCTTTGCGATGTAGTGACTGTACAAGGCATTTGACAAGTCCGATTTCAAGCGATAGGCAACATGTTGGCTGGTGTGCACCATGCATCATTGCAACTCATGTACATCTATAGTCTTAAGAGCCTGCAGGGTGCACGCAGTCTGCTCACCTGTGCAGGCCACTGTTAAGATAGTTTGGGAGACCAAGGAGGCTTGTAAGGTCCCCCTGTTGGCAGGGTTTCAAAGGTGTTTAGTTGGGAGAAAGGTAAGTGTGTGCTGTAGCCCGCACACAAAGAAACACTGGGTGTATTTTCAATGGCACACCTACCGAGTCACAGTGCATACCCACGCAGTCCCACTTACTTGGGGTACACATGACGCCTTGCTGAAGCCCGATGCAGTTGCCAGGGTCGGCTTCGCGTACCAATTCCAAAAGGATCATATGAATTGGAATTGATGCACTGTCCGTATGGTAAGTTAAGTGTCCGACAACCATATCGGTCATCATATTGAGACCTGTGATTCACAGGCTGCCGTTTTTCAAAGGCTGTGAAAACCTCCAGGCAGTAGATGCGATATCTGAGATATCTGATGTTTGGCACATTGCAATGGTTTTCGAAGGCCGGGACCGTGAGCTGATCATCACGGAACCCACACGTTAGCTTGAAGGAACCGAAGGGACTGCGCAACCTCCCGAAAAATGGCTTTCGTCCCCCTCCGCACCGTGGATAATGTGACTGTCCCGTATGAATGCATTGAGTGGGTGGCAGACAAGACATGTCATAGAGAGATACTGGTTTGTGGCATTAGGATCTTGCATGCATTGCGCGTAGCTTTTCCCATGATTTCGTGTTGGGCAAGTTGAATCGGGGTTTGTGATCGGGACTTTCGCTATTTCAGGTCACGAATGGAGTGAGGACGATGTAGATCTTGTTCTCGAAAAGTTTCCTCCAGATAGGTTGATATTGATGACGCCTATCTGTGTGCTGCGCTTTGATATTGTTGCTCTAGCTAAGCGTCAATTCCAAGATGGCATGCTCGAGAGCACTAGACACGGTCCTCCCGCAACTTATAAGCTGTAACGAAAAGATCTTTCACTTAGTCGTCTGCATCCAGTGTTAGAGGACGTGCAAAATGTGGAAACGTTCGGACTTCCGTTCGCTGTCGGGTCACACTCTCAGCAACACTTCAAGCAAATTGCAAACTTAATCAATGGAGATTAATGCCTACCTCCTAATCAGGTTTCTCTCTTTTTGGCAGCTTAAAACCCTTATAGCCGCCAGTCCAGAAAGGAGATAGGACTCCAAAGCAGGACTTCAGTGCAGCCGGGTAGGTGCTGGAAAGCTCTGTCAACAGTTGAATCTTAACCCATGCCATCAGGCCTTGGGTCATGACATGAGGTTGAGGAACAGAAGCCGCCAGGATTATGCTTGGCTCCTTGTGGTTATTTCAGCGGCAGTGGTGAGTGTCGGTCTCGTGGGCTGGACCCTCCTGAACCAAAGTGACTCAGTGAGGAGGGGGTACACACAACTGGTGGGGCCTGCCAAGGCCAATGCGCTTGCGCTGGCAACCAAGTATGCTCTGGAAGCTGCTGACCGAGCTGTTGCAGGGGCCACTGAGGTATGTCGCAATACTTCCTGATCTTTGCACTATCCCAGTACCCTTGGGTGTGATACTATAAGTATGGCCTCCTAGGGCTTTCCCACAAGCTTTTTAGGCCTTTCTACTCTGTTTGGCTTGGTGAAGATTATGCAACCGATTCAACGGCTTTTGTGCCGTTCCGGGCTGTACTTGTGGATCATAACGTGATGATTCACAAGTACAGCATGAAATGTGCAGCATTTAGTCAATGTTTTTCCTTGGGTGTATGAGAGTATGTTGGAGGTTTTGTTGAAATGTTTGAAGGGGGATGAATTCCACCAGCGGTGACAAGGGGCTGGGGGAGGGGGAGGGTATGTGGATGGCCAAGAATCTGCATGTTCTGTTGAGGACATCTTGGTTGGGTTGGTGAATGTTGAAATTGAGGATATAACTGAGGAGTGCAGCACTGATGATTGATTGAAAGAAGATCCGCATGAGACCCGCATGTCTGTTCCCTGCACCCACTTGCATTGGTCGTGCATTTGCCAGCCCCCAGAGCAG
>KV908357.1:486343-491343 GCA_002005505.1 Botryococcus braunii
CTGAGGGCAGGCCACAAAAGTGTTCTTTTTGCTGATTCACCATTCCTGCTTTTTGTTTTCGACTTCCCGCTGTCGCCTTCGTTCCATCCCCGTAACCTCATTGTGGCTTTTGTTCAATCCCGACAACCAGGACTAGCAGCGGCATGGTTGCATGAATGCCTCCGCCATCATGAGAAATACAAGTTTTGGATATGCGTGGCTGTGCAAGGGACACCAGCCCTCAGAGGTTCAGAAGGGGGTGGGGGCCTTGCTGAACTGCACGAACATGTGCACGCATGCTGCATCCATTGGATTGCTCACACTATGCTTGCTCAAGCTGTCTCTGAAGCCACAGATATTAACCAACGCTGGCATATATATTAAATTTTACCAGTATTCGGCACCTGCAGGGGCACGAGGCATTGTTGCGGATGCGCGTCTGAAGAAAGTTTGCTTGTCGGGTGTCTTGGCAGAGACCCATTTGGGAAGGAGGCGTTGTGGGTGAACAGGGCACTGCCTGAGATGTAGGTGTTGTCTGAAAAACGTGGCGGGTTGTGGGTGGCCAGGATATTGTGAATGCGGTCATGGCCAGCGCCCCTCAGCACCGGTATTGGAAATTGGTCATCCGTATAATGATGCGCAGGGCTGAGGGCTTGAGGGCGGGGGCTAATGGGGTCATCAACCCAATGACGGTGACCTATTCTCCACTCTTCCTTCACCCTGCTTGCCGATTCTTTTTCCATGGATTTTTTTTTTTTTTTGCTTTCCTCCGGGATCACCGTACCGATTTTCTTGGCACCCCTTCCTCTGCCGCTCTCACTTGCAGATCTTGTTTCGGGCACCTTGCCAAGGTCTTGGTCTTTGCCTTTGCCAAGGCCTGGATAGAGCAATGTTGGGGTGTGTGGTTCTGTCCATTTGCCCCATGTCCCAATTTACTTTTGCGTGTTTCCATTGTGTGTCTGTGTGTGGGTTGGGGGGGGGGGGGGTTTGCTGGGTGGACTGGAGACCTTACACCTTCTATTTGAAAGTTGATGCGATTTAAAGGCTGTCTTCCTTGCGCACAAAGCGCTGTCGTAGCATGTAAGTAGGCCAGGCCACCAGTGTCATGGCGGTCTATCACTGTGTGTGTGTGTGTGTGTGTGTGTGTGTGTGTGTGTGTGTGTGGGGGGGGGGGGGGTGGGGTGTGTGTGTCCGTGTGTGTTGGGGGGGGGGGGTCGGGGAGGTTTCCTGGGTGGGCTTGACACCTTGCACCTTATAATTTTGGTAGTTTATGCAAATTGGAGGTTGTCTTGCTTGCGCGCAAATTGCTGTGGTAGCATGTAACTGGGTCAGGCCTCCAGTGTCATGGCGGGCTATCACCAAGTGATGACCACGAAGTTGAAGAGGGGGGGGGGGGACGGCTGTTACAGATTATTGGATCGACAGGACCTGGAGTGACTACCTTGGCTTTTAAGCAGTTTGCTGGCAGCCTTCTACATGAGTATGGATCCTTCGTTGGTGATTGGATGGTGAGCTCCGTCCTCTCTTGCATTTTTGCGGACTGCCACGGATCTGTGTGCAGAGAAGTTAGGCCAGATTGATGTATTTGAACAGTTGAATGAATGTCTTTCACTCGACTCTCCAAGTCCATGGAATGCAGTGGAAACAAGCAAATTGGGGCAGTGTCAAAGGGACAAAGCCTATGTGGAATGTCAACTAGATGGTGGGTTTGATGTACAATTTGTAAAGAGGGGAAAAGACCTTTCATATAACTGACCTTTCATGGATGGCTGACATGCAGGCTTAGTGATCTTAATGGGTATTGTGTGAGTCATGCATGCATCCATTCGTTCACTCTTTACTCATTCACCTTGTTTGCTTGGGTGACATACGTGCTGAAGTACCCCGGGCTGTATCTTCTTCAAAACATGGATTGGAGTAATGAACAGTCTTCATCCCTGCATTTTGATCCTGCATTTTATCCATTTTCAGTGACATCTACTGTGTACATTAGCTTGATGGCCCCGCTCGACTTGGGCACTCTTTTTGGTTTCTCGTATTCTCTCGATGTACTAGATGCATTCACCACACCCCCATTGATGTGTTCTGACAGGACAAGTTCTCCTCTTATACACGTATGCCTTTGAACATACGCAAGTGCAGCCCACAGCTGTATTTTCAAGACTGGGTCAGACACAACGCAGAGTTCAGGACTGAGCCCGCATGAAACTTTTGCTGGGGTGGTATATGATTCTTGTTGGAGCAGGCAAGGATAGTTTCACGAGGGCACATGGGTGTTGGTAGTGAGGGACAGGCGATGCATCCCCACCGCCTCCCTTCCCCCACCCCCCCCCCCCCCAACTCCAAAAAAAAAGGAAAAAAAAGGGAAAAAAAAAGAAAACAAAAACCCAAAAGAAAGAAAGAGGAAAGAAAAAAGAGATAAAAAACATTGGAATCTGTCTTTCTGATTGAGACTCATCATCCGTTGCAGATCAAAGGTACTCGGGCGCGGGTGTACGGGCTCGGGGACTGGTTTGTGCCATGTGTCTGGGACGACCACGCGTGCCACACGCGAACGGTTGCGAATGCCCGCCGTGGGATCATCCCGCTGTCTCTTGCGGGGTACCACCATTACGCAGGGTCCTGGCTGCACACAGCGCGGCCGCCCCCGTCTCCGGCGATCCCGCAGCAAGCGCTGCTCCCCACGGGGGCCCTTCCGCCAATCCCCCTGGGGGCCCTGATGGTCGCCCCAAATCTGCATCTGAGTGAAGACGGTCCACGGGCGCAGAGCCCCGCCAGCGGGTCGCGGCTCCGCGGTCGGGCGGCAGGCGGGGCGGCTCCGCTGGGCGGAGCCACAGCGCTCTCCCCCCTGGCGGCGGCTGCTGCCCGGGCCGCGCAGGTGGCTGCCCAGGCCGCGCACGCGGCCTCGCAGGCCGCGGCACGGCAAGCGGAGCGGGAAGTGGCTGCCGGGACTGCCACAGGGAGAGGGGCCCCGGCGGAGTCCGGGGCGGACCGTGCCGCCCCAGCAGAGGGTGTGCGGGCGGAAGTTCGACGGCGACGTCGCGCCCGCGATAAAGCTCGTGGGATGCCGAAGGATGTGTCGGGGACCGCTTGATCATCACGTGTGGGAATCTTGTCACAGGCAAAAGTCCTAGTTCTCAGCTTCTGCCCGTGTTGGCTTGCATTGAGAGAGATGCGGAGCGGTTGTATTGCGTGTGGGAAGGGTAACTTTGAGCTGGAACTATCAGGCGCTCATTGCCCGCCACGCGGTGTTTTCCTCGACGTTCTGTGTTTGCTGATCCAGCCGATTGGAGGTTACCTGCCTGAATATGTCAGGGCGGGTCGATTTGGAATGCACAAAGAGACGCTCTTGTTGGCCGCGATTTGGGCTTGGGGGAGGGGGGGGGTGGAGGATTGGTAAGAATCATGTCTCTCGACAGGTGAAAGGCCGTGCTGGTCCATATGGGCCATGGCTGTGCATTGTAATGTGTTTTAGTGAACATCTGCTCTCGATTTGTGCATGTACATGTATCCCTCACTCCACTCATCTATGCTTTTGGGGTTGTGGGCAAGGTACTCGAATCACTTAAGTAACCCCCTTTTGTCTTTTCCCAGTGCTAGAACAAAGGAGGGGGGGGGGGAGACGGAAAGGGATGTCAAATCTTCTGAAAAACGCACGTAAAGGTGCCCTATAAGGTAAACCAATGCAGGGTGGACGAGATATGGAAAGTTCTCGTGGCTGGCTCTTGACTGCACGGAATGTACACAAATGGATAAGTTTTCGTTTTTCTGGCCCTGTCATTATGTGCTTCAGTGCCCATATGTATGTTTAGGTCAGCAGGAGCTTGATGTCGTGGGGAAGTATTTCTGTGAAGCTTTGTAGGCAACACAGGCCTGCGTTGCCTAAGGAGGACGCCCCATTCACCTTTGTACATTTGTGTCCCCGATTTATGGGAGACCGTCGGACGCATGTGTGGGGCCTCGAGGGGAACGGGATTGGCTCGCTATTCCGTTCAACCGTGGTCGGGTCACACGTATTCGCCCAATGAGACGACAGTAGAGTGCCCTGTGCGTGAGATCTTCAAAGTCTTTCCAGCTGCGAGAGACTGCATGTTATAGCAAATTGGCAGGTGTGTGGGACAACAGCATGAATTGCAGTATTATTTGCAGGCGCGTATTGTGCAACATCGCTGTACAAACTACTTTCATTACTAGTTCCTCCAGCGGTGCAGGACTTTTGTGCAGCCTTTGACAAGTGTGTGGGACAACAGCGCCGGTGCGTGAGATGCACATGCTGTGGGAGGCCCGCACATTGAGCCTCGTGAGGACTTACATTATGGTAAAGGCTGCTTGAAAGTTGCTTCTAAGGAATTCCCCGAGCGTGCAGGGATGCGACAGGGCTGCTGTCGTGAAAGGAAATAAAAAGTCGGCTTCAAGTTTTGAAGCGTTTGGGACCAGGACGAGGCCAAGATGGATTCTGATCGGATTCAACCCCGCTAGCGCAATGTCCGGTGCTTTTGACGAAGGGCGAAGGGTTGGATATATCCATTGATGTTGGACACATGTCAACATGTTTGTTTACCAATTGCAAGCCTTAGTGCTGACTAGCCAGCTGGGGCGTTGTGGATTCGCAGTTTTTGAATGTACACACGTGAGAAAAGGATGTCTACTTTGCATGGATCGATCAGGAGGAGTGAGGCTTCACATAAGGTACACTAGGCAGAGCTTAACATGCACCGCGTGAGCTTATGCTGTGTTTGCTAGGAGAGCAGCGTGAGTTTTGGGGATTCCACTTCGAAAGGCGAAGGTGAGTGTGAAGGGAGCACGGCAGCGTACATGTGAGCCTGATCAGGATATCATGATATCGGCACCAGGAGATCTTTTTCTCTCATCTCTAATATTTTGTTGGTCTTGCTAACTTATAAGTATAAGTGTAATTACAGATCACGGCGTGGTGTCCGTGTGGCTTCTCGTGGTTGTTTGGGGCATTCCTTAATGGGCTCCGGGCAGTCAATATCTTTGATAATCATGGCGATGTTGAT
>KV908357.1:496343-516343 GCA_002005505.1 Botryococcus braunii
GTTTTCAGTGGGAAGTGCAAAGTTATCTTTAAATGCTTTGATCGTAGCGTGTGTAGGTAAGCAAGTTTGAATGCACACACGCACGCACACACACACACACACACACACACACACATACACACACACACACACACACGTGTGTGTGTGTGTGTGTGTGTGTGTGTGTGTGTGTGTGTGTGTGTGTGTGTGTGTGTGTGGGTGATGTGTCTTCCCCCCACCGCATGCATGCATGCACTCAAGTGCGTGCGCGCGCGCGCACACACACACACACACACGCACACACACAACCCCACACACACACATACACACACACACACACACACACACACACATCCACACACACACACACACACACACACAAACACGCACGGACGGACATAGCGAGAGGGGGGGGGGGGCAAGGTATATTGGGCACCATGTCTGACTGCGCAGGCTCATCGACGATCATCCTGTCTTCCGAAACCCCATACTTCCTGTCCGTTAAAGTGTGGCTTAAAGTGCAGGCCATTGCCTTCGACTCGGACACGCTGCCTGCGACGCCATCGGAGAGTGAACTAGAGGCAGCACGTCTGTTTCGGGAAGCGATGGTACACCTTATCAGTCTGCTACACGGGGTGGCCCTGCAGCACCTCAGGATCGACTGGGATCTTGGCAACCTCACCAGGCATCAGTCCTACAGCCTCCCGCCTCCGCTGGTCTCCCCGCACGCCGCCCTCTTTCCTCTCCCTCCCAACGCCTAATTCCAACCATTGCTTACCCCTGTCTGTGCTCGTGTGTGTGTGTGTGTGTGTGTGTGTGTGTGTGTGTGTGTGTGTGTGTGTGTGTTTTCATTCCGGCCTTGTAAATGAGTCGTGGTTCTTGTTGGCATTCTCCAGCGTCAGAAGCATGCCCCCTTGGAGAAAGAACAGGAAAACAGAAAACGAGCTAGAGGCCAGGTCTTCGATGAATTTCTCTTGAGAGATTCATTAGAGATTCTCAAGACATTCTTGAAGTTGGTTCAGCATATCAATTGTAACCGCCACTGTTTCTCAGTGTGACTTGCCATCACACGCCCTCCAGCTCTTCGTAGTGGATCTAGATCCTAGACAATTGTATCCTCATCCCTTCAGCCATAGTGACTGGTTTTGGATGTAATATTTCCTTCCTTCCTTCCATACTTCCTTCCTCTTACACCTGGCATGTATGACAGCTGAGGGAGAGGGAGGGGGGCTTCAGGACGGGTACGCGCTGCTTCGACAGGGCATCAGCTGGCCCTTTCGGATATGTTATGACGCCTCCCTCCGCTCCCGTGAGCTCCAGAGGGGCATGTACAACCGGTGGGGCTTCTCAACCAGAGCATTTGTAGGACGACAGTATATCCTCTTTACTTTGTGTGTGTGTGTGTATGTGGGGGGGGGGGTGGGGGGTTGGGTGTGTGTGTGTGTATGAGAGAGAGAGAGAGGTGGGGGGGGCCGGGGAGAGAGAGAGAGGGGGGCGGCGGGGGGATTTGTGTGTTGCAATTTTCTCATCTTACCGTTGCCCTTCCTGACAGCTTTAAGAAGTAAACATCGCATCACCCCCTAACGCACGCGCAGGAATTCCTTCATCAATTCCTTCGACCCCCCCCCCCTTTTCCCCGGCCACCCGACGGCTCCCTTCCCTAAACTCTTGAATGTGCTGTCTTGAACCATCTGAGAACCACTTTTGAAGCTGGTCCTGAGGTGGTTCAAGATTTATGGCAAGCACTCTCGGAGTGCACGGCAAAGTGGCTGCTCCTGTACCAGGAAGGCGGGAAACATTGTGCTTCACGAATTGTAGTTTTGGCCTCTTGCCAATAAACTTTAGGCTACTTTTTGAGATAGGTCTTTGAACTTGCCGCCTTCGCCTCCCTGATCCCAGGCTACATTCTTCTGTTCTGGCTCCAATGCCATCTCTTAGACACCCTTACACCCGTGCTGGCTCCCATGCACTCTCCCAGACTCCCATAGACTCGTCCCTCTTCCCATGCACTCTCTTAGACCGCCATAGACTTGTCCTTACTCCCATACACTCGACCTTGCTCCCATACACTCGTCCTTGCTCCCATGCACTAGTACTTGCTCCCATACCCGCGTCCTTGCTCCCATAGACTCGTCCTTGCTCCCATACACTCGACCTTGCTCCCATACACTCGCCCTTGCTCCGATACACTCGACCTTGCTCCCATACACTCATACTTGCTCCCATACACTCGTCTTTGCTCCCATGCACTCACACTTGCTCCCATAGACTCGTCCTTGCTCCCATACGTATACTTGCACCCATACACTCGTCCTTGCTCCCATACACTCTCCTGAACTCCCAGAGATTCGTCCTTGTTCCCGTACCGCAGCTCTGCCTACGTGGAGGGCCGGCGCAAGCAGGTGCATGAAGATATCAGTGGTGGGGGGACTCTTGGAAGCCGAGCAGGAAGCGTTGGGGGGCCCCCACCTGTTTGGAAGGAGCCTGTCCTTAACTGTGGACCGGTCCGGACTGCCCCGCAGCTTCTCCGCAGTTACAGGGGTTGCGGACGTCGTTCTCCCGCACGACGACCCGTCCACCAGCTCCCACCTTCGGCACATGGAGGCAGTCATGGCAGCCATGAGCCGCGGTGTGGGCCCCACGTGGGAGACATTTCTCCTGTAATATGGGGAGGGGAGGCGTGGAGACCTTTTAAGGGAAAGCGGGAGTTTTCTTTTGTGGTATAGGGAGGGGAGGCGGGGAAACCTTCCTTTCGTAGTATAGGGAGGGGAGGCAGGAGACATTTCTTTTGTAGTATAGGGTGGGGAGGCGGGGGACCGTTCTTTTGTAGTACAGGGAGGGGAGGCGGGTGACCTTTCTCTTGTAATGTAGGGAGGGGAGGCGGGGAGACCTTTCTTGTGTGACACAGGGAGGGGAGGCAGGGGGACCTTTCTCTTGTAATGTAGGGAGGGGAGGCGGGGAGACCTTTCTCTTGTAATGTAGGGAGGGGAGACAGGTACCGACCTCTTTTCCCTATCACAAACCATTTTATGTGTGCAGGACTGCAACGTATATTGCCTAACGTATTGCTCTGTGAGTGTAGATTTAGAATTTACATGGAGTTCTATTTTCCTGTTGCTGCTCACATCGACGTCCGGATGGGGATCCGCGTCCTTTTCGTTGTGAAATTATTGTTCAATTGTTGTATGAATGTACATAACATCGTTGTTTTCTACTTCAAGCTCTTTTAAAACCTTACTGGACGTGCGTAACAATACAAGTTTAGTGAGGTCTGGGGTTTGCAGGGGTTTACATCCCAGCCGCAGCTGAGAGGGTAAACATAGTGATGGGATTCGTGTACCGCGTGTACACGAGGCGGCGGTACGAAGGAGGACTGGCGGTGGACGGTCCCGCCGTTGCTGGTGTCTACAGGCTGCTTGCAGACGGCATGTCAGCGTATGAGCAATGTCGCAACCTTTGTGTGAGCATAACACTTCCTTCCAACCCATCTGCAAGCGACCGGCTCTCTCTTAATTTGTTGATTTTCCAGTATGTTGGTTTTTCATGCACATGATCATGTATAGACAAGAGCAATGCCTGAACACATCATGTGTGTATGGCATCTTACAACCAATATCTGCAGTGCTCGGTGGGCTGTGAGAATGCCCTGAGCTGTGGTTAAAGAAAGCAATCTGGTTTATGATTGTGGTGGATGTTGTCAGGTCTGAGAGACTATTGAAGACTGCACATCAGGATATTCTGGCTGTTGATGTTTTCAACTTTTTAGGTATGCAATATGTTGAAGCATACAACTAGTATTAAATCCATTCACAGACTGCAGGCATAAATTTCCAATGTGTGTTATGTACATTCATGTGTATGTGTATGTGTGTGTGTGTGTGTGTGGGTGGGGTGTGTGTGTGTGTGTGTGTGTGTGTGTGTGTGTGTGTGTGTGCGTGTGTGTGTGTGTGTGTGTGCGTGTGTGTGTGTGTGTGTGTCCCCCTCCCCTCTCTCTCTCACTTTCCCCTCCTCCTCTTCCCCGTGTCCGTACATGTGTGTGTGTGTGTGTGTGTGTGTGTGTGTGTGTGTGTGTGTGTGTGTGTGTGTGTGTGTGTGTGTGTGTGTGTGTGTGTGTTGGTGTGTGTGAGAGTGTGGTCAGGCCCTCGATGGTATTGGTGCCCGAGGTAGTGGATTGGATATCATCAGGCCACATCAATGGTGAATACTCTGAGGGAGTGGATTGCATGTATTCATGATCATGTGATCCTGATGATATGCAGTCCACTGTTTTGGTACTGTATCTGGCTGTGAAGTTGCTCCTTCGGAGTGCTTCAAGAGCATAGTCAAACTGTTGTAGAAGGTCGTATCTGCAAGCATGATCCTTCTTCTTCATGCATGTTCCTTTAACTCTCTCAGGACTTGTAAGCCAGTATTTATATAATTCCCGCCCTCCGCATTCTAAAAACTATGGGGTATTCCTGCTCGGATTTAATGCGGAAGCACTCATGGTATCATCATGTATTTCTCCATGTTACCTTAACTTGCTGAAACGTGCGGCATACTGTTGGCCATGTTAGGGGGATAATGTTGAAAGTACATCATTCAGGTTGAGCAAAGAGAAGGGTACCCTCAAGGAGAAGGGTACCACCGGGGACATCTCTTATATATGTGATCATTTCTGGCACAATTTCATTTATAGCACGGGGAGAACGGGTGGCAATGTGGATGGTGGTGCAGGAGGTTCCATTTCCATTCCCGTGGGCGCAATTAGTGTTGTGGTTCCTCATTGCGCACACACTTATAGTACCATTTGTGATAGGGGCCGCCATTCCCCAGACGTGGTTGGCAGTCATCCTCACCATGCTAGCCGTTGAGGTGCTCCTACAGAGAGAGTTCACCTCCTGGCTCGAGTCTTTCCCTCGTCCTGCCGAACCCTCCACCCCCCCCCCCCTTTTCTCTAACCTCTCTATCCTCTCCCTCGTTCTGGCTCCCAACGCTGTCACGCCCCCCCTCTCTCTCTAAGACCACATGGATCTTCCCAAATTGTATTTTGCCTTTAATTACATCGCTCCATGATGTAACAGGTTCTGTGTATGTGTGTGTGCGTGGTTGTATGTGTGAGGGGCGGAGGGGGAGGGGGAGGGTGTTGATCTGTGTGTGTGTGTGTGTGTGTGTGTGTGTGTGTGTGTGTGTGTGTGTTGATCTGTGTGTGTGTGTGTGTGTGTGTGTGTGTGTGTGTGTGTGTGTGTGTGTGTGTGTGTGTATGCGTGTGCGCGTGCGTGCGTGCGTGCTTGTGTGGGGGGGTGGGGGGGGAGGGGTGTTGATCTCTCTCTCTCTCTCTCTCTCTCTCTCTCTCTCTCTCTCTCTCTCTCTCTCTCTCTCTCTCTCTCTCTCTCTCTCTCTCTCTCTCTCTCTCTCTCTCTCTCTCTCTCTCTCTCTCTCTCTCTCGCTCCCTCTCCCTCTGTGTGTTTGTGTGTGTGTGTGTGTGTTGTGTGTGTGTGTGTGTGTGTGTGTTTGTTTGTCTCTGTGTGTGTGTGTGTGTGTGTGTGTGTGTGTGTGTGTGTGTGTGTGTGTGTGTGTGTGTGTGTGTGTGTGCGTGCGTGTGCGTGCATGTGCGTGTACCTCAAAAGAGCCGTCGCGTCCTGTGGCAAGCGACCCAACACTTCTAAAACAGTTTTCCTTCGTCTCATTTCCGAACTACCCGAACTGTTTGGTGGTTTTCGTGCATAGCCATGTGGCATAAGGCCCTTGTGACCGGGGACTGTGACGTTGATGCGTTTGTGACGTGGAGGTGCTGGCACGCGTTACGTTTTCCGGGATGCTGATATGCTGGTGTGTTTCTGCCCTTCAGTCTTATTGGGCAATGAGCGAAGTGGCGCGGACATTGGACGATCCTTTCATCGGGGACCCGAACGAGCTTCCGCTGCCGCGCTTACAGTACTACTTTAACGAGCGCCTGCTGCAAAACGCGGCCGTACACGTCCAGCCTTTGCCTGTGACACCAGCAGACCTCCACGACGGCTTCATTCCAAACCGGACGGGTGCGATTACCTTTTGTGTACCTTGTAACTGTACATCACCAAACTATGCAGCGAAAGCGCCTGAAAGGCGCAAGTCAGTCGTGAGGCCACTTCGTAAGTCATTTAAACATTTTGCTCACACAGATCACTTATTGACAGCAGAACATTGCCTGTCAAGATGGACATGATCTGCTTTGTAGCATGTGCAATGGAGGCTCGTGGGTAATTTCATCGGATTTGGAGGTGAACGCCCCTGACTTGTAGGGCATGAACATCAAAGTCCAGAGATCGTGTTCAAAAAGGGATCCCTGAGCAGCGGATATTGCTTCGCTGACGACGACGACAACAACAATGATGATGACATCAATGGATCTATGTCATCATTGTTGTTGTGGTTGTCGTCGTCGTCAACATCGTCATTGTCATTGTCATAATCACCATTAGCACACCGTCACCATCACATCATCACCATCATCATCATCAACGCCACCATCAGCATGCGCATCATAATCATCATCATTGTCATCGTCATCGTCATCGTCATCGTCATCTCGTCGTCGCCGCCGTCGTCGTCGTCATCGTCATCATCATCATCATCATCATCATCATCATCATTGTCATCCTTCTCCTCCTCCTCCTCATCCTCCTCCACCTCCTTTCTTATCTTGCTCTCCTTGCTCCTCAACTTATTCGGGGCAGTTCTGCCCCCGAATATATCAATCAAAGCAGCTTTTATCACGACATAAGCAATCCAATTAGTTCAGCAAAAACTTTAGTTGTTTGCAATTCGAAGAGAACGGCAAAACCAGATGCCCAAAAAGTCAGCCATGTGATGTATTTTACCACTTTCAATCGTGTTGGTACATGTGGGGCTGTGCAGGACTTCCTTTGTCGGAGCGGGGACCTCCAGCAGGCCAGAATGCTTTTGCGGGCAGCGGGACTAGCGCCGTGAGCCCCCTGCTGGCAGACCGCCTTCCTAAAAGCATCCCGCGGAAGTGATGATCGTTCAGCTGATATGATGATCTGCCGATAAACTGAAAAACCCTTTCATGATGGGATCCACAGTATTTTCCATTGATAGGTGTTTCAGCCATTGGCCAAGGAGGATATTTTGGTAATCACAAATGCAGATGGAATTATCATATATCCACTGGGTGTTAAGTGTTCTGTTGTTTATTTTTCTGGTTTTATTGATGTGTCACAGTGTATGAATGATACACGTGTGCACATGGCCATGGTTCTTATCAGGGTGAGAGAGAAAGATAAGAAAAGAATTTTTTCAAAAAATTGTATTCCACTCCAAACATGGTTTTGGTCGGCCCCTCGTTCGACATGTGGAACTATACATATAATCACCCCAAAGGAACCGTGGCTTTCAAGGCTTTAAAGTTTGAATTCAAGTTTCCAAATGTTTCCAAATGGAAAACTTTGGGGGCTTGCATGCTGATGCTCTGGCCTTGTTAAGAGACGCTAGGGGCATTTAACCTAGCTGTCATTGCACACGAATATGTGGTGAGGGATATTATGTCATGCGTCGGATCAGTTGTATTTGCTGCTGGTGTGGGTCGCCAGCTGGCGCGTCCCGTGTGACTTGTAGCTTGACACATTTGTGTTTGGGTCGTTGACACATTGGGCTGGTCATTTAAATCCCACTATTGTAGACGAAAGCATTACATATTTCCAGCCCATGTAGCATGAGATCACGCATCAATGCGATGTGCACAAACACCTGGGGTGCCTGATTCGAACCACCACTCAAGCTTGTAGGCGCGTGTACACGTGGGTGCGCACATGCGCTCCATGTACAAATACGCGGCATGCCTATTCATAATCAGGAACCAAGGCGCCTGCACATGTGACGGCGCAAACAACCTAAGCATAGAGAAAGAGCCAGACATAAATGCAATTGAGATGGATGCGGGCAAGTCGCCGCACATGCATGGGCACGTGCAACGAGTACAAAGTTACTTGACTCAAAAGTGGCGACTCAATCCGAACTTTTGTCGGGATGCCCAGCAGGAGATGGTGTGCATGCATGTTTGTACAAAGCTTTAGAGCAAATTTATACAAATACAAATCTGTACACATGCAGACCATCTCGTGCTGGGCATCCTGACAAAAGTTCGGTTGCTGCTTGACCTGTCCCTTTTGAGCCAAGGGTTATAAAAGGTTATTCAGGACTCTCGCAAGCTCATGATCATGACTAATGAAAATTTATGATAGTGGCAAGATGCATCTTGCCACTATGGAAAGGCTGCGCAAGCTGAGCTACAAAGGTCGGCTTGTAAAGTCGCTTCATTTTGCGACTTGTTGCACAATTGGCAATCGATTGCAGATGTGATGCATCATGAGATCATGGGAGTCAGGATGATCGATCATCCTGACTTCCACGCCATCATCATCATCATCGTCATCATCATTACTATACTGAACACTGTGGTTTGTATTGGCCAGCCTCCATTCCTAGAGGAAGAGACATATATATCTAGATACATCTTTCGACAGTTGTGATCGTCTTCTTCTTCGCCTCTTGTATCTCCTCGCGAGCGGCCATGGCGCGGCGCCGAAAGACAGATATATCAGGAATACAGATATATATCTTCATGCTCCTAAACATTCACGCCTCCTCCTCCTCCTCCTCCTCCTCCTCCTCCTCCTCCTCCTCCTCCTCCTCCTCCGTACTCTTCATCGCATGCTTCCACGTCCTCATCCCTGTCTAAGTCTTGACTGCGGTCAACCTCTTCATCCCAGTCGTCAAAATCTTCATCCCTGTCCAACTCTTCGCCTCGTCCTCACCTCCTTGACATCCCGTAAGGGGGCCCACTCGTCCTTACGTACACCCACGTATACATGAACGTGGGTCCACGTCTTATGAGAGCACACATATACATGCTCATGTACTCGTTTTACATGAATGTCGAGATTGTGCATCTTGCGCATGGAAAATATGTTCTACAACATAATTTGACTGAGCTCTAGAGCTCGTCAGATCGACTACCTCTGGGTCCTGCTCCTTCAGCATCCGTAAGAATCGGAGCTCCGGCGCTGTGTGCCTCAACGCTGTCTGATACACCGTCCACCAGCTTCGCATCCCAGATCTCCTGGAAAATTCGAATATAAGCCTCTCTACCTGCATGGTACTGCGATAGCCGAAACCTGTGGCAAAGTGTGGCACTTCAAATCGCGTCTGTCCATGTAGTTGATTTCTACAATTACACCTGAGGCTCAGTATTCAAGTAATCTATTACGCGTTTCTAGTTGTGCCAAAAGTCCTACAAACATATTCAAGAAGGTGCCCGTGTGTGCTGTCCGCACACACACGCACTTGCACACGCGCGCACGCATGCACGCCCGCACGCGCACGCGCGCGCGCGCGCGTGCACACACACACACACACACACACACACACACACACACACACCAACACAAACAGACAGACACACACACACACACACACACACACACACACACACACACACACACATACACACACACACACACACACACACACACGCACGCACACGCACACACACACACACACACACACACACACACCGACACACACAGACACGCCAACACACACAGACACACAGACACACACACACACACACACACACACACACACCGACACACACACACACACACACACACATACACACACACACACACACACACACACACACATGCGCCGCTCGCGTGCACGGATAGGAGGGGAGGGGAGAGGAGAGGAGAGTGCGGGGGGGGAGATCCCCCCCCCCCCCCCCCGGCCCCCCCTAGCAAGCGAGCGAGAAGAGAGAGAGAGAGAGAGAGAGAGAGAGAGAGAGAGAGAGAGAGAGAGAGAGAGAGAGAGAGAAGAGAGAGAGAGAGAGAGAGAGAAGAGAGAGAGGAGAGAGAGAGAGAGAGAGAGAGAGAAAAAAAAAAAAAAAAAAAAAAAAAAAAAAAAAAAAAAAAAAAAAAAAAAAAAAAAAAAAAAAAAAAAAAAAAAAAAAAAAAAAAAAAAAAGAGAGAGAGAGAGAGAGAGAGAGAGAGAGAGAGAGAGAGAGAGAGAGGAGAGAGAGAGAGAGAGAGAGGAGTACGCACGGTCACACACAGTGAGGGGGAGCACAAAATAGCATCGTTTTGACATTTCTCATGCATGGGGATGTTTTAGCACATCCATATGGGGATGTTTTAGCACATTCAAGTCCATCTGGTGCTCCTCAACCCCCAACCACTTTTTTGTAAACTTTACTATTATAAATCGCAATGCCAATATCCTTCCACCAGCCTACTTTGACTAAACACCCACAGGCTACACAGGATCATCCTACCTTCACCGCCCCAGCCCCTGCCCCCCCCCCCCCCTTCCCCTATCTCTGCCTCCCATTCTCCCCCGAACCTCCCTCAACCCGCTTCCCCGTTCATTCCTTACCTATGCCTGTATTTTTGAAGGATGGTGAGAACAGCGAAGGATGGTGAGGGGGGGGGGGGGCGAGTTAGAGACATACACGTAAATGCAAGGGGAAAGCGGGAGGGAGGAAGGGAGGGAGGACAGAGTGAGGGGGGGGGGTGCGGGAGGGATGGAGGGAGGGAGAACGCGAGGGAGGGTAGATGGCACTTGAAGAATGTCAAAGGTGAAATATAATCAAAGTGGGAGGTGAGAGGGCCAGAGAGAGAAAGGCGCCAAGGCCTTTCCCCTAGGGGACCGTGGGCTGCAACATCTCAGACCCCAGAAACAAAAAAAAACTCGGAACTTTAAAAAATGTATATATTCACGACAACAAAATTCAAAGCTCTCACATGTGGGCCTTTCAAATTTTGGAAGCATGGCGAGATCCCAGAGACAAGCAAGCACATACCTCTCATTGGGCGCATGGACGTGATCATCCGGCAAACCTGTGAAACACAAAAGGTATTCATTCGGGCGTGTGTCTCAGGTGCAATTTCAGTGGGCTGTCCAAAAAGCGTCTCCAAAATTTCATTTATAAAAAACTTGTTGCATACGGTTGTAATCATAGTACATAATATGTTAAATAAAAGTGCTTCATGTTCACCAAAAAGGTCCCAGACCGCTTCAGAGTTCGATATTCAGAATTCTAATTTCAATGCTACAATGCTCTCGCTCTAGACCCTGCCAACCCCAGAAAGCACGTACCCCACGTTTCATGGCCAGCTGGGCCGGCTGAGCTGGCCCTTCAGCTTAAACATACATGAGCGGGCGTGCGTACGTCGCACGTCCGCACAGTATTGCCAAATGCAAACCTATTTAACACAATACCGCCAACAGTACACACAAAATAAGTTGCGCCGACCCACATAAAATCTTTAATAAAGTTGCAACACACGGGGGCCCTATATAGGGGCCCTATATTCCCGAAGGCAAGGTCTACATAGATTGGCATGCACGAATCAAAGCTGTCTCCCAACCCAGATCATCATGAATCGAGCCTTCTCCTATGTGTGCCTGCTCTTCTGCCACACAACAAATGAGGCCTCCCACTCCCCATCACCCACTTGTGCCACATGTGGCACAGAACCCCGGCAGAAAGGCAGGACGCATGCCAACACACACACACACCACACACACACACACACACACACACACACACACACACACACACACACACACACACACACACACACACACCACACACACACACACACACACACACACACACACACACACACACGCACGCACGCACGCCCGCGCGCGCAGCCGAGCAATGAAAGCAGTGCAACTCCGCCTAAGGAGCAGCACACAAAAAGCTAAAACAACCACAACCTCGGAAGAATTCACCGGGGTTTCCGGTAAGCAGTACAACTCTTGAAACAGTACTTCCGTGAGTGGACGCACCGAACCCCAGGGCCGTCATGTCCAGATCCAGATATTTTTTGAAGTACGCCATTGCGGGTATGGAGCCTCCCATTCGAAAGAACAAGGGCGGCTTCTTTCCGACCACCTTCTCCAAAACCTGGCGGGCAGTACAGGCGCACTCTTAGAAAAAAAGGAGGGGTTCAGCATGCATATCATGCGTTCCATACACACAGATTGTGCCAGAATGGTTAGAAGAAAGGGTTTCAGCACGAATATTGTTCACAACACGCACACAGGAGCGAAAAACTGCTTGAAGCGTGCATATCAGGCGTTAGATCAGCACCAATAAAACATCAGACTGCTCAGAAAGCGGGGTTACAGCATGCACAGCATGCACAACATCAGCAGGGACCACAGCAGACTGCGTGGGAAGCAAAAGACTTAAGAAACGACCCATTTTGGAGTTTCTCGAATCGACAGTGTCAAGCCAGGCTTCCTTCTGCGTGCATACCACTCTTAAGTGCAAGCTGCAAAAAGAGTGGCACACACCTTTGCAGCAGCCTTGTTAGAAAGGGTGTCGCGGGGCATCACGTAAGGGTCTGCTCGGAACCCCAACGGGGTGAAGCTCAGCTTGGCGCCCGGGATCCTCGTGCTCTCCACAAATTCCCGCGCTATCTGCGCACATGTCCTGCGCCTTAAGCCGAATGGTACCTCCCCTTCTTGACAGCTTGATACGAACCCTCTCGAGACGGAGATGAAGAGGAAGATGAAGAGAAAGGGGATGGGGAGGAGTAGGAGGACGGAGGAGGAAGGAGGAGGAGGAGGAGGAGGAGGAGGAGGAGGAGGAGGAGGAGGAGGAGGAGGAGGAGGAGGAAGAGGAGGAGGAGGAGGAGGAGGTGGAGGACTTGCATCTACCCAGCACACATCGAATGCTGAGATAAGAACTCAAGCACACCCTGCAGGCAAGGTAAAGCCTGTCGCGTACTCCCATCCTTCCCCGTGTTCTCTAAGAGCAATTTGCTTCTTTGGAAATCCTTCTCGATAATGTGTACAAGACCCTCACTCTTTGGAAATACCAAGGGGTTGCTTGTCTGCCAATGAGAGCGATGAGGCATCAATCGGGCGAGCTGGTTTCAAAGCGGGAGCTATGACCACTGTGGGATCTACTTCTTTTCCCTCTCTGCCTGCCCTACAGGCACATGCCCTTCCCCCCTGAACCACATCTCCAGTACAGCTCGTCCCCCAGAACCACCCCAACCCAGATGCACAGACCCTCCTTCTTTTCTGCCCCACTCCATATAGACAGCCCCTCACCCAGTACCACCCTCTGCCCCCTTAGGGTGGCCCATCCCTTAAGTGCAACCCACTCCCCTTATACACCCTCTCCCTCCATACCGCCGCTCACGCGAAGGGCCCGTAAGTACCACCCCACTCGCTGTTCAGCACAATTCGTCTGGAATCTGCCCGATAAGCAAGCAGCCGCTCCCGTGCTCATCTTTTCATCTTCCTTTCCTGCCGCCCCCCCTCCTGTTCAGAAAGCGGTGAGGGATGCGTCTGGAGAAAAAGCCAACTCCTTGGTTACAAGCGCCGCCTTTATTGTGCCCGGGCTACAGCAAAGAGAAGGACACTGCACAGCCATTATAAAGACTCGACCGCGATGGACTCGACCGCGATCAACGCTTTACCTGTCTTGTTAAAGCCTTCCAGGCAAACATGGTGACATCTATTTTTGGCGACGGCCGCTCGAATCCCAGGGTCTTTTCCGGTTCGACTGCGGGATGATTTGACCCGGGTGTCCTTCTGAATGTGTGAAAATCAAATTGTCCGGCCAGTGATAAATTAGAATGGGGGAGAGGGGGGGGGGGCAGGCAAGCGCTTCAAATTGTCCAGCCGAGTGATAACCAAGATCCCCGGGGGGAAGGGGGGGAGGAAGCAAGTGTTTTAAATTGTCCTGCCGACTGCCGACTGCCGACTGATCAACCAGACCCGGGAGGGTACGGGGGAAGGGGGGGGGGAGAGGGGGGCTATGCGAGAGATGGCTGTGGTATGGCTGGAATGCACTCACATTGATGATGTAGTCAGGATCCTGATCAGGAACCAGGCGGCAGGCCACCTTCACAAAAGCACGTGCTGGAACAATGGTCTTGATTCCCTCCCCCGCAAAGCCTCCATGGATTCCCACCGCATCACATGTTGGACGCAACCAACTGCACATGGCAAACCCCGATAAGCGAACTGCCTCCCCTGGCTCCATCGTTCGCAACCAGGAGGATCACTCAAAAAGCGTTTAGGGGACCCAGGACAACTTGAAATGGATGCGCACAACAGGATACGTGTAAGTGCACACACAGGCGCACACACACACACACACACATACACACACACACACACACACACACACACACACACACACACACACACACACACACACACAAACTCACACAGACAGACAGAGAAAGAGAGACGGGTGGAAAGAGGGAGAGAGGCAGAGAGGGAGAGAGACGCAGAGAGGGAGAGAGGGAGAGAGAGCGAGAGAGGGGTAGAGAGAGAGAGAGAGAGAGAGAGAGAGAGAGAGAGAGAGAGAGAGAGAGAGAGAGAGAGAGAGAGAGAGAGAGAGAGAGAGAGAGAGAGAGAGAGAGAGAGAGAGAGAGAGAGAGAGAGAGAGAGAACACATAGCGGGAGCAGGGCTGACGCACATGCGTTCGAGGGTGTGGAAGCCCTCCTCTCCAGCCGTCTCCGAAGCGCCCAGCTCTTCCAGGAACTGCGCCTCATCGTGCGGGAACGCCGCCACATCGTCCTTGTCCTCCGGCTCAATAGCACGCACCCCTCGGTAGAAGCCCGGAATGGCAACGCTGCCGTTTGGGTAGTGGAGCCCCTCCACAAAGGCTGCCAGTGCGTGGATGGGGTTCTGGATGCTTCCTCCAAACCCGCCTGAGCGACCGCGCCAACTTGTTTGATTTCTGGGTGCCTCATTAAAACACCAACTTGTTTGAATTCTGGGTGCCTCATGCCAACTTGTTTGAATTCTGGGTGCCTCATCAGGACACCAAACTTTTTGCAGTCAGGATGATTCCTCCAGACCCGCCTGGGCGACCACTTTAGCTTATTCAAATCCTGGATGCCTCATTGAAACGGCAACTTTTTTGCAGTCAGGATGATTCGGCCGAACCCGCCTGAGCAACCACGGCAGCTTGTTTAAACTCGGGATGCTTCCTCTAAGCGTCGTCGTCGTTTATTTCTATTTTGTTTTTATTTGCTGTTGGTTTTTCCCCTTTTCGATGATTCCTCCAATCCCGCATGTGGGAGCCACAAGGGGCCACACACATCTCCAGGAGCCACAAGGGCAACAAGGAGCCACAAGGGGCCACAATGGGCGACAAAGGGGCCACAGGGGGCCGAAACGAGCCACAAGGGGCCAACACACATCCCCAGGAGCCACAAGGGGCCACACACACCTCCAGGAGCCACAAGGGCAACAAGGGGGCCACAAGGAGCCACAAGGAGCCACAAGGGGCCACAAGGGGGCCACAAGGAGCCACAAGGGGGCACAACGGGCGACAAAGGGGCCACAGGGGGCCACACACATCCCCAAGAGCCATCCAAGGTGGAGAAGGCAGGGCATACCGGAGTGAACGTCGCCCTCCAGGGTCTGAACGTCGACTTGGAAAGCCGCGGCACCTCTAAGGCCTAGCACCAGGCCGGGCTGCTCGATGGAGATCTGGGCGCCGTCCGCTGAGAGCGCCACGTCAGCAGCAAAGCGTGCCGCCTCTTTCTCCAGGAACGCTGGCAGGTGCGGGCTCCCAATCTCCTCTTGCCCCTCCAGCAGAAACTGCGGGGTCCCCCCTCCCCCCATGTGATCGAGCCTGATTGGGCCACACGTCCCTTCAGCCTGTAACTGCTGCAAGGTCCCCGCTTGCTGCCCATGTGATCGAGCCTGATTTGGCCATACCCCTTCAGCCCGAAACTGCTGCATGGTCCCCGCTTGCTGCCCATGTGATCGAGCCTGATTGGGCCATACCCCTTGAGCCCGAAACTGCTGCATGGTCCCCTCTTGCTGCCCATGTGATCGAGCCTGCTTGCATGAGTCACATCCTGGGACGTGTTTGCTCAAATGTGATAGAGAGACACAATGGAGGAGTCTGATCAAGAGAGATGACCGCTGAAATCTAGATGGGAAGACCCCCTTGCAAGCATTCCGTTGTGAAAAAATCCACGCACATGCTCTCTGTCCCACCCACTCACTCACACAAGCACTCACTCACCGACGCACTCACTTGCACCCACTCATCCACTCATTCACTCACTCACCCACGCACCCACTCATCCACTCGCTCACTCACTCAGTCACTCACTCACTCCATCGCTCGCTCACTCATTCACTGCCTCCCTCTGTCCCTCCTTGCCAAACTCTTTGCGCTTGCACAGGAAACACACCTTCACATTCACAGGCAGCTTTCCGCTGCTCTTCAGATAAGCCTCCACTGCCTGACCACACCCGCCCCCGTCCCCCTCCCCCTCAGCGTATATGAGTCGAAAGTCTTCAAAGCCAGCTGTAGAGTACTTTGGGGTAAGCTCTACTTCTTCCGTGGCCGCACACAACCCTGGAAGAACATTGCTTGAACATGTCTGAACATTGCACGGATATGTATGAACATTCGTTGAACAAGCCCCACTCCTGGCCACTACCCTCGTGGAAAACATGAAGGGTTTGAGAAAAAACTTGGATACAGAATGAAGGAGTGGCACCTGCTACTTCAATGTCTGCAAGAAGCAGAGGAAAAACACAAACAGGTACAACATTTTCCAACTCAAATGGCAGTGCAAGCCCATCGCCAACAAGACGAACACCCCAATCCCCTTGCACAACAGCAAGGCATATGGAATATTCGGTGAGCACTGACTCCCTTCTTGCAAATCAGTGACACCCCACGGCTAACCAAAACGTTTGCGGTACGGTATCCCCCAGACCCCGGTCTAACTTCATGACAAATTTTAAGTGGAACTGGGAATAAAGGCTGGTGGCAACGTCAGAGTTAGAACCCACTCAGGCTCTCTTCAATTCTTCCCCCTGATCTCGAAACTTGCATGTAAACAAGTACCGGCAGCGAACGACTTGGACAAATGCGGGGTGCATTGTTACAGACGACAAAATCACAAAATCCTTCTTTCACCCTTTTCTTTGTCTTGTCAAGCTCCTCCACATTCTTTCCAAGTCAATTATATATATCTCTGAACGCTTCTGCTCCTTCTTAAGGGCATTGGCCATTCTTCAAATCAATCGCTTCGTACATGAACTGGTCAAAGTATAATTAGCGCAAATGCAGGTGCATCATCCATTGTTTCGCAAACAAAATCAGTCCCTCCCGTTCCTCCCATAAACATGAGCAGAGGTGTAACAAGGAAAGCCTGCAGTAATACATGCTTGACCAACAGTATCTCGACTCGGAATAAACGGTAGTAATTGTTCAAAAGAGTTGCAGTGAAACAAGTAGGAAAGTAGGAAAACCCGCAGCAAAGTAAACATAGCTGAAGTAATATACACATGAGTTCAAGTAACGTAAATTTATGTTTAAACTGCATTAATGTCTAAACAAGAAATGCGCTGTTGTTCAAATGACCTGAAGCAGTACGACTCGCAAAATTACAGATGGCACGGTATTGGATGTTTTGGTATCCTCCCAGACACAGCAGCTGACACAAGAACGTGCTAAAGCAGAGGGTGGGGGGAGGGGGGGAGCTTGGAGGTGAGGGGGCCCACATGGATGGTGATTAGAACGCCTCCCTTGTCATCCTGGGCCCCGCGGCCCCACACGGAACCGTTTTCCACGACTGGGGAGAAGGGCGCTACCCTCCAGAGCTCCAAAGGGTCCACCGGCTGCACATCTTCCACATGGCCCCCCTTTCCTAATCAGACCCGCCCCGCTGCCTCCCCCTTCCCACGGGCCAATGTGACACCAGCGTGGCAGTGTCTCAAAACATCATCCCACAATTGTTTTCTGCTTCAACGCAAACCCTCTCCTTCCCTCAGCCTGTGGCTCCACCCCTCCCCACCCCACCCCACCCACCAACCTTCTCTCTCTTTTCCTCCAACACACACAAACTGTAACAACTATTAGAAGGCCGAGAACAAAGAGGGGTTTATAGGAAACCCGGCTTCCTTCTAAGAATGGGAGAGCAGAAACTGCTGACGATGTAGCTATGGTTGCAGGTTGGAAAGTGTGCGCGGTTTGTGCCAAAGGCCACCTTTAAAAAAAAGGACCATTTGTTGGCTCTGATTCTAACTGTGAGAACCTTCCGCAAGGCAGGAGATGCCATATTCATGAATTGACTATGATTTAAAAACCGGTGGAGGAAGGCCGTTTTCATGATCAGTCCATTCGTTAACTCTAGAAGAATACCATTTCATGCTAAGATTTTCATTTCTCACACAGTAGAAGAATACCTTTCTCATGATAGGTATATCCTTTCGTAAGAGTAGAATGCCGTTCTTATTATAAAGACATCCTTTCTTAACAATAGATGGCCATTTTCATGAAGAGAATATCATTTCCTAATACTAGAAGAATGCACATTTTCTTAACAAGTATATCAGGTGCTTCGTGGTACCTGGACCCACACTTGCCTCAGCCAAGATCAGTATCCGAATCTGCAGCTGGCCGGCATGGGTCCAGCCACCGTTAGCAGTGGACCTCGCAAGCTCCTTTTGGTTTTCTTGGGCTTCGTGACTTTTTAAGCCCCCTGACCTGATATATTCTTAAGCTCCCTGACTTAGTCCCTTCTTAAGCCCCGCGACTTGACATGATAAAAAAGGGGTGAAAAAGGGGGCCAAGTCACCATAATGGGCATAAATGAGTACGGTCGGCCTGCCCGGTGCCCTGAGCCAGTGAGCATACACCGCTGGATGGCCCTCTGTCTCCAAAATTTCCACGCCCTGCTCCTTGCCCAGAACTTGTCACAAGTTGTATCTCTTGAGTCATAACATTCTCAAGAGGCATCATACTCCCCCTACACACATGCAAATGGATGTGCCGCTGTGTGTGTGTGTGTGTGTGTGTGTGTGTGTGTGTGTGTGTGTGTGTGTGTGTGTGTGTGTCTGTGTGTGTGTGTGTGTGTGTGTGTGTGTGTGTGTGTGTGTGTGTGTGTGTGTGTGTGTGTGTGTGTGTGTGCGTGCCCGGGTGTCTCTTACCAAAACACAGTTTGGAGATAACCACGCTGTCACCAGTCCATCTCGAAAGATGGTTATATGTTTGTAAGTCAGCCCTGATTGGAATATTCACAACAAACATGTACGCAGCAACTAGCCTGAGAACTGCTCGGTTGTCACTACACCTCCATTCCAGCCGACTTGAGTCGTTTCTTCAACCATTCTGCTGCCTTTCTGACGTCTGGTAAATGCTCATGAAGGGACGATATTGAAGGAATAGAAACAAGCTGCAGCAGGTCCTTCTCATACACAACGTGGTGCTTGCTGGCGTATCCAAGAGCAGCATCGAGAGCTGTCCCTGGATGTTGCAAGACTATCAAAAGCTCTTCTCATAACAACACCCGTTTGAACTGTATCTTGTCGGTGCTCTGTCAATGTAGTAGCCAGGCCCTACCTGCTGAGTATCCGCCAACATAGGCCGCTGAACAAAGCAACAGTCCAAGGAATTTCCAGTGTAATTCTGGCCGTAACATTGACTCAACAACGCCGCACAGAGTGCAAAACAAAATCTCGGTAGCAGACGGCACAGGCCACGATGCCCGAATCCCTACCCTAGCTATGCTTTAATATATTCCATGGACGAGGATTGGTTTACATTCGAGTCGTTGAAGGACTTAAATGGCCAATGTAAGTTCAAACCGTCCCTACAGTGTCGGGATGGCTAGATGCGTAAGAGTTAACGTGCTGAATGCTCGTCGAGAGAAGCGCTTTCTGTCAGAGACTGTCAGAACGCTTCAAAATTTTCAGGCAGATAGAATCCATCGCCACACCACGTATATGCATGCAAGCAATTGCAGCGCATGTCGTGGTGAAGTACCTCATGATCAGCCCGGCACATGCTGATGACATGCGGGGAGCAACGAACGAACGTACTGGCTTCGGAAGCACGTACATGATGCTTGTCCTTGCAACTACAACCATGTCAGGTTTCCTAACATCCTCATAGACCACATATCATGTATTAAACAATGTCTCTGACTCATCAGTGTCGTGTTCGTGGTTGAACGAGTTGTCTCAGCGTGGT
>KV908357.1:518843-528843 GCA_002005505.1 Botryococcus braunii
TGCTTGTCAATCTTTCTCGTGACTCTTTGTCATCACTGTTTGCTTGTAACTCTTTGCTCGTCACTGTTTGGTCGTCACTCTTTGCTTGTAACTCTTTCTCGTCGCTGTTTGCTTTTCACCCTTTTACCCTTTGCCGCCTGCTAGTGGTGCAGCTGGTCTGGTTTCTCCCCGTCCCCCGCTCTTCCCCCGCTGTCTCCCCCCGCACTCGTGTGCATGTGAGCGGGCGTGCGTACATATGTGACTCAGAGGGTGAGAGGGGCGGGGGTGAGGGGGGCACATGCGCATTCGCTGGGGTGCGTTGGGCGAGGGTGTGAGTGGGGCAATGGATGAGTCGATGACAACTTCTATATCCTTTTTCTTTTCTCTAGTTTGTACTTTTCTTTTTGATTTCCTTTTTGGGGAGGGGTGTTGGGGAGGGGGGAGAGGGAGAGCACAATACTGCATGCATCCTGTAAGGTTCGGCGGCACAGGTGCGTGCACGACTCATGTGCCTGCCATGTGCCTGTGTCACATGGTTTCCAGACTGTCTGCCTCTTAAAAAGACGCCTCTTTGTCTTTCCAATACCTCACAAATGCTCTCCATGGTCCGAAGACTGCTTTGCTTGCCTTTCTGAAGTGTGCCCCTAATTAGGCTCGTTCCAAACGCCCCTTACAAGTGCCCCTTATAAATGCCCATTACAAGTGCCCCTACTAACCGCCCCTTATTACTAACTGCCCCTTATAAGTGCCCCAAGTTGGTGGCCTTGATTAAGTGCCGCTAATTAGGGCTCCTTGCACAACGTACAAGCTAGTGTCCACAGGCGGAAAAAAAGGGGCCTATGCCAGTGAGGGGTTTCCGCAAAGGCAATCCATTCTGATTCACTGTTTGGCAAAAGGCAGGGTCTCCATACTGCTTGCTGATATGACTCGCTACAGTGACATTGCAGAACATTGTCCGAAACAGAAAGGGCGGCTGTCTGTGAAGTACTGGCCCAAAACATACCCTTTGCTGCACAGCAGGCACACTGATTTTGCAGATGCACTCGTCTGTGCGCGAGACACATTGAATGTGCAAACACACGATTTGCGCAGGATCCGCACTGGCTGTGCAACAATACCCAGTCTGTGCAGGAGACGCACGTGTCTGCACACGAGACAAATTGACCGTGCGGACATATCCAATCTGTGCAGGGGGCAAACTGACTTTGCAAACGCGCCCCTGATGCTGCGGGACACAAAGCTGACTCTGCAAACACATCCCAATCTGCACAGAAGGGACACTGGACTCTGCAAACACTCCCAATCTCTTTCGGGAGACCTCCCCACACATCGTAAACCCCAAAACTGCGAAGAAACGCACACCGGCCCTGGCAAAGAGGCGCTGATAGACACATCCTATCAGCGCCTCTTTGATAGGATGCGTGGGTTTTGCGGTTAGAATGCTCTTCACTTTTGAAGTCTAAATAGGTGACACGAAGAAGGGGGTTGTGCAGGTACAAGGGCACTGGTATGTCGCGTCCACATTCGTTGCTTGGGGCCTGGCTGATATGATTCGGTACCCCTTCTATGCTTGTGCGCTAGTCGGGAAGCCCCAGCCCTGGCTCACATGGCTCAGGTGATGCTAGTCCCGTGCTTTTTCGGGGCCTTTCTTGGGGCTTTTTCGGGGCCTGTGTGTCCAGACATGGCTGAGATGATGCTTTTTCTCATGCTTTTGGGGGGGCCGTATGGCTAGATGTGGCTGAGGTGATGCTAATCCCATGCTTTTTCGGGGCCTGTGTGTCCAGACATGGCTGAGGTGATGCTTTTTCCCATGCCTTTTCGGGGGGGAGTATGTCTAGGCGTGGCAGAGGTGATGGTAATCCCATTCGGTTAGGGGGTCTGTAGTCCACACATGGCTCACGCGATAGTGATCCCATGCTTTCTTGGGGCATATCCACCCAGACATGGCTCCGGTGATAGTAATCCCATGCATTCTGGGGGCTTAGACCCAGACATGGCGCTGGTGATGGTAATCCCATGTCCTTTTTACTACCGAACACAATTTCCTACTAAACACATATTTCTACTGAAAACATTTTTCTACTGAACACATTTTTCTTCTGAACACATTTTTCTACTGCACACATTTTTCTACTGAACACATTTTTCTACTGAAAGCATTTTTCTACTGAAGAAATTCTTCTACTGAACACATTTTTCTACTGAACACAGTGCTCTACACTAAACACGGTTTTTTATAGAACTGGGGGTGGCTGGGGGTGAGATGGGTGCAGGTACACGGCATTTATTGTGCTGTACCCCTGGGGAATGTTTTTGGGGGAGTGGCCCCTAGTGTACAACAGCCTGCCCTACATCAAAGAACGCCAGCTTCACAGCATCTCCATGCCCAATGCCTGGAACTTTGCCTTCAGCTACTATATTTTCTGCGTGGTGTGCCTCCTCGTGGGCCTCCTACATTCTATTGGACCCTTTCTGGGAAATTTTGCCACGTGTGTCCTGGTCCTTGGTTCCGGCAGGTGTGTGTGTGTGTGTGTGTGTGTGTGTGTGTGTGTGTGTGTGTGTGTTTGTGTGTGTGTGTGTGTGTGTGTGTGTGTGTGTGTGTGTGGGTGTGTGTGTGTGTGTGTGTGTGTGTGTGTGTGTGTGTGTGTGTGTGTGTGAGTTTGCGTGTGCCCTGGATATTGCTACATCAAAGTATTTGGGTAGAACCAGGGCGGTGAGGTTCCCTCATTGTTGGGGGTGTTGCATCTTATCATTGCTTCCCAGCCCCCGTCCTCGCTTCCCGCGTGCGGGCGCAATTCTTGTTTTCCTTTGGCCTGCCCATCATATCTCCTGTACCGCCTGTTTCTGTACAGCCTCTTCATAGGTTGCCAGCTCCCATCCTTGTTTCCTGCCTGCGTGCACACGCTTTTTTCCCTCTGGCCAGCTCCTCATATCTGCGGTACCAGCTGTACATGTACAGCCTGCTTGAGAGGGCTAAGTGAACTCTGAGATCAAATGGAGTTCTGAGGGGCTGACTGGGCAGGGCACTCGCTGCCCGGTTCGATACTCCTTGAAGAAACAAGACTTTTCGGAGGACAGGGCATACTCCTTTTCGGTCCGATTTATTGAAGAACCCGGAGGAGTTCCATCAGAGCTGGTAAAAGCCGTCTAATAGTCCACAAGCCCACAGCCCGGTATACTAGCTGGAGGGTCGAGTTGGGAGCGCAGGTGTCTCTTGCAGTCATTATGCCTGGAGCATTGCTGCAACTGTACTTGTACCTTCTGGCGCAGAGGAGGCGGTACTACCGCAGGAAGCCTCCAGCAGAAGCTGCTGCCGACGAGGGCGTTATCTAATGTCTTTCATAGATGCAAGAAAATGGGGCAAGGAATAGGGGCCGTATTACATTATCTATGCTTTCGAAACCGCGATTTTGGAAAGGGTATGCCATGGTTCTAGTAGATGAGGGCATTTTTTGGTTCAGTTTACAAATGAGAATGTCGTTTGTAAACATTGACTTCTTCGCTGAGAGCATTCCCCGTCCAGGGGGATTGAAGGAACAGTGGTGATCTGAGAGAGTGCCTTCTTATAGACATCTGGCAACTTGGGCCATCAAGGTTGAGGAAATGCTGTGGGATTACCCTTGAAAGGCCTAAAGGCCAAGGCTTGAAGGCGTCTGGGGGCCCCCCGGTTATAAAATAGCACCCGAAATGGGACAAGGATGGGACAAGGATGGGGACCCTATCTATAGGAATGGGATGCTATCTATAGTGTCCCGTTTTTATGGCACACGGATGGGGATGGTACCATGCCGGTCCCATCTTGATACTACTATGGCACAAGGATGGGGATGGTACGATGCTGGTCCCATCTTGATACTACTATGGCACAAGGATGGGGATGGTACGATGCTGGTCCCATCTTGATACTACTATGGCACAAGGATGGGGATGGTACGATGCTGGTCCCATCTTGATACTACTATGACACAAGGATGGGGATGGTAGCATGCCGGTCCCATCTGGGTTGAACTATGGCACACTGATGGGGATGGTACCATGCCGGTCCCATCTGGATACTACTATGGCACAAGGATGGGGATGGTACCATGCTGGTCCCATCTGGGTAGAAATAGTTGAACTAGTAGGACTAGGGTAGAACTAGTACTATGGCACACGGATGGGGATGGTACCATGCTGGTCCGTCTGAGTGGCCGTGGGGTCTGTCACATGGGACTGGGTTCAGAAGGGTATGGGAAGCCAGTTCATGAGAGCCACAACAAGAACAGTTATTGCGAAGGGTGAGCTTCGTGTGCGTGAGCTCTCCGTGCAGCCAGCATGCATTACGTTTGCGCAACATGTCGAGCAAGTCGTGACTGGAGGAAAGCTAAACTGGCAACTCCAGGGAGATCGGATTTGTGTGGCTTTTTGGCACGAATTTCGTCCCTTTTAGGTCGGGATGGTCCCGATCGTGGCAAATTTCGGACTGAACTGTGACCTCGCTGGACTTCCCAGTTAAAACAATGCGCCTTTCACGTTTCCATGGCACGAGGCATTGCTCCAGCATTTGTAGGCATGCCCTCCGGCGTGCGAAGTCATGAGTGAAGTTTCTTTTGAAAGACTCAACAAGCAACCACGCAATCACTTGACTGTTTAAGGAGGCATGCCCTCCGGCATCCGTAGCATCATGCGCCCGCGCTACCAAGCGACTGCCGGAGCGCGGGCAATGCCCACACTTGAATAAACGAGGCCCGTGTTTGGCACCCCGGGGGGGGGGGGGCGGGGGGGACCGACACAGCTGAGTTTCCAGAAGAGCTGGGTTCGAAATTCCTAGGAATTTCGAGGCTGGCCTCCATACGACAATGAGAAAGAAGAACTATCGTAATGAGTCACATGTGCCCCATTCATCTCAACAGATGTCACAATTGAGGTCACAAACACCCGCTTAAAAGGCTAGAGGAGAAATAACGGTGCCTGTGTGTTTGTCATGCATGCACGAAATGTGGCTGCTTCCCCGGAAGCTTAAGTCTGACCAGAAGTCTCACTGTAACAATGCGTCCCACTCCATGAACTTCACTGATCATGCCAACCTCGTAAGCGTTACCATTCCATCTCCTCTCAAATGCTAACACTCCATCTCCACTCGAACGGTAACATTCCATCTCCACCCATGGGTCCCATATGCATGCATGCTAGTCAAATCTTGTCAAACCCCATCCATGCCATGGCCAAAGTTGGCTAGGTCCCACTGCATCCCAGCTTGGTAATAGTATTACCGATACCCCATGGTCCATACGTGACTTATTCCCATTCGGCCCAACTCCATCACTGCCCATCTGGATGCTTCAAAGCTAGATGTGCCTTAAATCCCACTTCTTGGCAACTTTGTGACAGCCCATCCCATCCAGGTCCGAGCGTGACCCACGGGCAGGGCAAAAGAATTGGCCCAGCTGGATGCGTTAACCGTACATGGGCCCATCTGGTTCCCAGACACCTTACCCCTTACGGCCCCATCCCCATATGGGCCCATCCGGGTCCCAAACACCTTACTGCTTACCGTCCCATCCCCATCGTGGTCCCATCTATTATGTCCCAGTATATACTGTGCCAGTACTTACGTAAGGATACTGCCTCAAACCCTAGACGAGGGTTTAATAAATTGGTGTTCTAATACATACCTAGGCCTAGGGCATACGTGGTTTGCGGCATTGATATGCTTTTCAAGTCTAAATAAATACCTTTAGCGCTAGGGCATACGAATGTGACTGCTCAGAGCGCTATCAGGACACGTGTGCAACCAGCTATAGGGCCTGTAGGGCTTAATACATAACCAAATAACTTATCTTGTCACAAGAAGTAATAATAATAATAATAATCTTCATCATAATACTACTAATTTGCTTTAGGGCACACAGGGTCAAGATATCGGCATAAAAGGCAGGCCTGCCCAGGCATACATACAGGCCCTGCACTGGGCGTAAAAGCTCGTCAGAGTTGACGGACAGCACAATGGTGGCACATATTGTCTGGCATCTTACTGTGTAATATGGCACTTATTATGTGCCAGATTTGTGATGTCCTCCAACTCTTGTATGCCCTGTATATACAGGGCCTATAGCTATGTATAACGCTTGCCACATGTGGGCGTCCCTTTAAGGGGAGGACTTCATAAACTGCTGGAATTGTAGCCAGAACCAGCTTTTTAAGAGAATTTAGAGAGAATTGCCCGGTCGGGTGCACGAGAGGCAGAAGCAATGCCCCTCCTTTGTGCTCTTGGCTCCCCACTCGGTACTTTGGGTTTGTGTTTGGCCTTGATTCTTAGGGTTTGTGTTTGGTTTCTCTCGGTGTCTTGCTGCGTCGGTGTTCGGTTTTCCATCTCATCAGCCCTTTGGGCTGGGTTGATGTAATTCCTTCCTTCCTTCCTTCCCCTCCTCTGGCTTTTCAGTGAAAGAAATTTCACTGGAATAAAGAGTGAAACAAACTTGTAAAAAACTTTCTACCAAAGAAATTTCACTTGTCACTTCTGCGATCGGAATCGGTTCTTGCCACGTGGAGCCCTAGGCCAGAGCGTTGTGTAGCACGTGTGCTGGTACAAGTGTCCGTTGGCTGCGCTGCAAAAGTCACCAAAAACGCGTAAGGTGGAAGCTTCCTGTGAGACCTGCCTGAGGAGATCCTTGCTACACTGGCAAATAGTCACAGATTTGACAAGTTCGAACCCGTACTCGGCACATTTGAAAGCGGGTGCTCCATAAATGATTCGGCGTTTGCTACTTGACTTTGCGTCGAACAAGGCGTGTTCAGTAGTACCCGTAACACCCTTCTCCAGGTCATAACATTGGCAGGACTTTGTGTCACTTTTACAGTTGACCATTGGGGCAGACACTAGTTTCAAAAAGGCCCTGGTGCATCAGAGGCCATGGATATAGACGAGTTGTCGGACGAGGAAATGGGGACAGGGCAGGGACAAAACTTTGAGGTGCGCACTCCGCCCCCGAGACCGGGGGTGAAGAGTTCTTATGTTTCCATGGGGATCTGCCGAAGGGTTCCCCATCGTCCCGCTTTTTTGCACAGGCCTTATGAAACTATCGAAAACATGTGTATGCGGGTTTCTTTTACTCGAGCGCCATGATCGAAGCATGTCGACGGTGAAAGGTGTTGTTTTTGCGGGGCTGATGGTGCAATTGAGACTTTTTATTAGGGAATTTGGATGTACCTGACTGTGGTTTTTGCCTCGAGCAGTCTGTGAGCGATTAAAGTTATGTGCAGTCCCGTGTATGCAGCGGCCCCTGTTGTATTCTGTTTCTTAACAGTACTTTTTGTTTTATCTGTGAAGGATCGATTGCGAGAGTTAAATGTACCTGGCTGTGGTTCTTTACCGAGTAAATTGTGTGCGAAACAATTAATGCACAGGTTTTAGTCGGCTTCGGCTTTTTGGCCTCTGTTTTTTGACAGTGCTCTTTTTACAAGATAAATAGCAGCATAGCAGTGTTCATGCCATTCTCATCAACCATGCTCTCCCAACAAAGGCTCGCTGGGTTTGGGAGGAAGAGGAGGGGTGGCGTGCACACACACACACACACACACACACACACACACACACACACACACACACACACACACACACACACACACACACACACACACACACAGAGAGAGAGAGAGAGAGAGAGAGAGAGAGAGAGAGAGAGAGAGAGAGAGAGAGAAGAGAGAGAGAGAGAGAGAGAGAGAGAGAGAGAGAGAGAGACACAGACAGACAGACAGACAGACAGACAGACAGACAGACAGACAGAGAGAGAGAGAGAGAGAGAGAGAGAGAGAGAGAGAGAGAGAGAGAGAGAGAGAGAGAGAGAGAGGCAGTAACGAAGTATACAAATGGCGACAAGACATGTGTTTTTAGAACTCCGGGCCGCCTCCTCTCGTATACTTTTGCTGCAAAGATGGATACAGCTTCCCAGAAAAATTCTTAGTGATTGCCACTCTTCTGAGGATGGGGTCCTGGTTGCAGATGACTCAGTCTTTGATTAATCAATTAGCACAAACGCAGACTTTGCAAAAGTTCACTAACGGCGAGGAGGCAGCCGTACGAAATGTTCTTGTTAAGGCCTTTAAAGAGATTCAAGGGCTACGTAACATGAGCAATGGACAAGACAAGCCATCCCTGGTCTTACAATTTAGTCATGAATGCTTGTAAGGGCCCTATTTGATTGCCCAATACGCCTTTCTAAGAATGTTTTCACAAGCAAGGCATGGAACGCGCCTGCATTCCTACTTCCTGTCTGAAAAACAGGTAAATCAGCACGAAGCATTTCTGCAGCGCTGGATGCCATTTTCCATTGCGGTCTGTCTGTGTGTTCCTCTCTGCCACCCGCCATTACTGCTGCCCCCCCCCCTCTCTCTCTCTCTCTCTCTCTCTCTCTCTGTGTGTGTGTGTGTGTGTGTGTGTGTGTGTGTGTGTGTGTGTGTGTGTGTGTGTGTGTGCGCGTGTGTGCGTGTGTGCACACCCCCCCCCCCCCCCGGGGGCATCTCTCCCTCCTGTTTGTTTGGGATAAAGTGCTGTTCTGGTGGGCTTATCCCTCATTTGGGAGAGCTGGTCTGTTGAAGTCTTACCTGACATATGCAAACGAAGTTGAGTATCCAGCTTTGTTGTGAGCGCTTGCCGTTGGAACATTGTGGAGCCAAAAGTCCTGCAGACATGTGTCAATATTACCTCGAAACATCTTTTTAAGTTGGTCCAACCCCCCATTTCGAGGAGCAGCGCACCAGAGGCGCCAATCTGACGCACAGTGATTTGCGCCAGAGGCATTCAATTGACTCGCATTGATTTGCGCCAGAGGCGCCCATTTGATGCCCAGTGAATTGTGCCAGAGGCGCCCATCTGACTCATTCACACTGAACAAAAGGAGTGTCAGGCTATTTGACTGCGGTGGTGTGTGGCCCAGGCACATTGCCTGCGCCAGCGGTAAACCTCAATGCGAACTGTGCAAGAACGCGCATCGGAGGAGATGTGAGACAAACTTCAGCGAAAAATATCTGCAAAACGACACGTTGAAGGCGTTTTGTGGGGCTGCCATCCGTTTGGACATCCTGCGAGCTGATATGACAACCAGAGTTCCATTTGAGGAAGTCTCAAACGTGAAGCTGGAGGCAAGCCCTTGCCTGTGTCCTTTGCCTGGCCTCCTGAGACACCCCTTTTTGTGGTCCTGACAACAAAGTGTTGACATTTGGATGATGTGCAAATGTGCGAATGTGTATCTTTCTGCTTTGGAAGCTCTCCTTCGTCCCGAGTTTCTGCACATGGCAAGGGGTATGACAAGGGACAAACCATTTCCTGCCAGATGGCAAGGGGTATGATAAGGGACAAACCATTTCCTGCCAGATGGCAAGGGGTATGATAAGGGACGAGTTGCTTCCTGCCACATGGCAAGGGGTATGGAAAGGGACAAACTATTTCCTGCCACATGGCAAGGGGTATAAAAACAGACAAACCGTTTCCTGCCATATGGCAAGGGGTATGAAAAGGGACAAACCGCTTCCTGCCACATAAAAAGAGATATGAGAAAAGGGCCAAACTGCTGTCAGGTAAGGCATGCAAGTTGTAGCGAGCTGAGTTGTCGTGGGCTCATTTGTGGCGAGCAAAATTGTGGGGGGCTCATCGGTGGCGTGCTAATTTGTGGTGGGTTCTGCAGCTGTTTGTGGCGGGCTCACTGGTGGCGTGCTAACTGGTGGTGGGTTCTGCAGCTGTTTCTGGTGGACACGAAGGAGTACCAGCGGCTACTTGAGATGCATCTGGAGGACTCAGACGTAGAATTGGACAAGATCCGAGTGGTGCATCCAGATGCCAATAAGGCCTTGCTCACGGCAGGCCCTCGGGGGGCATCAATGGATGGCATCAGTGGTGGGGCTCGCCGGGTATATGTACCCCTCATGCGCAACGGAAAGACATCGGGCGCAAGCACTTGCCTGCCGGACATCACAATCGACGGTGCGGCCCAGGGCCCCATCGGTCATACCCGAGGATGCACCCGAGGATGCAAGTGTTTGAGTG
>KV908357.1:533843-536343 GCA_002005505.1 Botryococcus braunii
GAACGGTGGGGTGCAGCGGCCATGCCGGGTCCTAGCTTTGCACCTGCTTTGGTGGTCCAATCCCGTGGTCCCACGCGGATTGATGTGTCCGACCAACCCGTCCGGGAGAGTTACGATCCGCCCCCCGGTTCGCAGCTGCGCTTTCCCCAGTCCAACGGCAGGCCCACCGATTGCCTGTCCGCCGTACCAATCCGGTTCCATGACCGATGCGACCAGGACACAAAGGTTGGGCTTTCTTCTCTGGTGCGCCCCGTCCTGTGCTCCCACCTATATTCCTGCTTTTTAGGAGCGTGCGCATCGCAAGGTCCCCACCACCCTCACCGAGCTCAGTTGCCCGAGCTTTCCGGTGTTCTTTGGTACTGGCTGTGGGCAGAGAACACCCATCTGCTCCTGTTTCTTCTGAGAAAAGCGTCCCTAGCTTCACGGGTTTCGTTAGGGGCCCTGAGTAGTGTTGGCCGTTCCATGGACAGTAGTTTCTACGGAGCTACGGATCGTAGCATAAATCCGTACGTAATTTTGCCTCGTTACAAATTTCTACGGAGTTGCAGTACAGATGTACCTGTGAGGTACAAGTTATTCATGTACTGCGGGGACAAATTTGCACAGGAAAGTCTGCATTTCATCCAAGATCTGTAAATGCAAGAACATTTAAGTTAATTTTCCAATGTTCACGCATAGTCACGAATGACATAGAGAACCTCTCCGACACTTTTCGGCCCTATCCCATATTTCTACAGAGTTACGATCCGCAAATCCGTAGCGAATCCGAAGACTTTGCACGGACTTCCGTAGAATTTGCCAGCACTAGCCCTGTGTGGCTGGGGTTTCCTTTTTTATGTTCCCCCTCTCCCACCACCTTCCCCCCCCCCTCTCTATGTGTTTCTCTCTGTATATCTCTCACACTGTGTGTGTGTGTGTGTGCGTGTGTGTGTGTGTGTGTGTGTTAGGGGGAGGCGTGTGTGTGTGTGTGTGGGGGGGGGGGGGGGGGATGGATGGGTTGGCGTGCACGTGCGCAGGGGCGGTGTTATTGTGGCATGGGGCTGACGGAGGTGGTGGGGGGTCAGGATGTTGGGCCATTATTCCTTGGCGCAGCAGGGCTCAGCGGTGTGGGGCAGCAGCCTAGGCTCGGCGGTGCAAGCTTCCAGTTCACTGCCCACCCCCAACACGCTCAACGCGATCATGTTGTCCAGCCCCGACACTATGCCCGCGAGCCTGTGGCAACGCACCAACAATATCCCCGCGAGCCTGTGGCACAACCCCCACAATATGCCCGAGAGCCTGTGGCTCAGCCCCAACAGTATTCCCGCGATCCCATGGCGCATTCGCAACACTTTTTCCAAGAGCCTGTGGGCCAGCCACAACACTTTTCCCCCCGTGACCAGCAGCACCTGCAACAGCATCAGATGCTGAGTCGTGGGACCATGCAGCAGAGCGACGTGCAGGATGTCATGCGCCTTCCTAATAACGTGCAGGCTGTATTGGTCCGACATGTTATCGGTGAGTAGCGACCCGCCATCTCCCCGCCCACCGTTCGGTTGGTGACTACCGCTACCATTGTTCTTGCCATACCGTGTGTTGCGCAGGTGGTGTTGCTCTCCCTTCTTCCCCCCCTCCCCCCCCTCTCTCTCTCTCTCTCTCTCTCTCTCTCTCTCTCTCTCTCTCTCTGGCTCTCGTTCGTGCGTGCTTGCTTGTGTGTGTGTGTGTGTGTGTGTGTGTGTGTGTGTGTGTGTGTGTGTGTGTGTGTGTGTGTGTGTGTGTGCGTGTGTGTGTGTGTGTGCGCGCGCGCGCCACGAAAGGTTATTTGTCCCGATGACTGAAAGGCGTTCCACTATTCTGCGCTTCACTGCATGGATGCGGGAGAGAGAAAGGGAGGAGGAGGGGCAATCACATGCGTCCGAACGAGAGGGGATCGGCCTTATCTGCATATCTGCCTTTTTCTTTTTCTTCTTTTTTCTTGTCTGTTCCTTTTCTTTTTCTTTCCTTCTTTCTTTTTGGTGGGGTGGGGGGGGGGGGTTCAGGCAGTGCTGGAGAAAGGCCTCTGGGCTTGCACTGGCTTGTTTGTGGGTGGTAGGGTTGCTGAATGGGTCTCTTGTTAACAGGAAAGCAGGGGAAACCCCAATTGAGTCACCGTTCGCAGACCCCGATCAGCAGAACGTGGAGGACGCCCCGGGACCGAGCAACCCCCGTGTGCGGGTGGGCCTTCCGAAGCCTTCCCCATGTGCCCAATGTCCCTCCCTCCGCACCTTTTGCTTTGATTTACCTCGTCTTCCGTACCCCTGCCCGGGTCAGACGGCCCTGTCGGACCCGTCTCTCCCTCCCTCCCCCCACCCTCACTGTCTCTCTCTCTCTCTCTCTCTCTCTCTCTCTCTCTCTCTCTCCTCTCTCTCTCTCTCTCTCTCTCTCTCTCTCTCTCTCTCTCTCTCCCTCTCCCTCTCTCTCTCTCTCTCTGTCTGTCTCTCTCTCTCCTCTCTCTCTCTCTCTCTCTCTCTCTCTCTCTCTC
>KV908357.1:541343-548843 GCA_002005505.1 Botryococcus braunii
TCTCTCTCCTCTCTCTCTCTCTCTCTCTCTGTGTGTGTGTGTGTGTGTGTGTGTGTGTGTGTGTGTCCGTTCGTGTGCGTGTTTATGTGTTGACAATGCAAGCACATACAAGCCCACCCCCCGACCCCCCTCTCCATTGACACCCACTCCCTACCCCACCCCCCCCCCGACCTCCCTGCTGTTTTCAGTCACGTGTATGTGTCTGAAAGGGGACTTAATGGTCTCTGTTGCCCCTCCCTCCCCCCCCCCACCCCCGTCTCGGCGTCTGTTGATGCAGACCGGTCTGGAATTGCAGGAAAGTATGGCGAGATACTCACAAGAGACTCCGGGCACCAAATACAAGCAAATAGGTCAGGCCTGGATTCATTGGCGGACATGGAGTTGGCTTTGGGAATTGGCCCCGGCCCTGATGTCTTCAATAATCCTTCAAGATAAAGATTAATACTTCCTCCTGCATTTCCCTCACACTTCGGCTGTTAGCATCATCCGTCTAATGATGATGGATGTGTCGGCGGAAAGAATTCTTGGCCTTGCCACACTTAACTGCCTGCGGGCGGGTGACGTACATCCCAATTGTGTGGGGATGCAGAAGGGCACAGCCCGGGCGGCCTCAATTCATTTTTGCATGGCCTAGGGTTCTCTTCAAGGGGTTTATTATTATTTTTTTCCAAATGGCTCCCACCGCATCCTGGTGTGGCCTAGGGTTCTCCTTAAGGTGATATTCTGAGTAGCTCGCCCCGCATTTATACGTGGCCTAGGGTTATCCTGGTTGGAATATTCCCGGCGCCTGCCACCGCAGTTATGCTTAAGCTACGGTGGTTTGGGAGGAAGCATACCGGATGGCCCTCAACAGGCATTCATGCATGGCCGAGGGCTCCTGTCAGGGGAGGCCGTGATCTTGCGGGTAGTGCGGCCAGTGCCTGTACTGTCTAACCAAAGGGTGTCTGTATCTTTTGTCGCGCTCTCCAACCCCGAGGTGCGTGTACATGAAGTAAGCTGTGGGGGGGCCTTGGAACCACTGGCAGGATTTTTGGAAGTTGGATGACCTGCTGGTCCCTGAAACATGAATGGCTCAAGAACTTCTGTCTGCGGAGGTCTGGTGTGTAGGACAAAGTAAGATCTCCGCTAGGGGGCTGCAAGGGACAATGCGCGCTGACAAAGGCTGAACGCCAGATTTGGCGCAGCTATTTAAATGGGAGGCGGTCGGGGACCACTGTCTGCGCATGCCCCCCCCCCCCCCCAAATTTCCCTTTGGATTGCGTGTGGAAGGGGTGAGGGTGTCTTTGCCAGCATCGTATGCGTGTGAATTCCTAGCTTTGGAGGCTACGTGGGATGGTCCTTGACCGCTGCCCACTTGGTGCCACGTGTGCGAGGGCGTGGTGTCAGCTTGGTTAGCAAGTTCACAGCACTGCCAACTGTATGGCAGCCCCCATGGGAGCACCGCCACCCATATGGCAGGCTACGTGGGTGCACCCCACACATATGGTAGGCTACGTGGGAGCACAGCCAACCATATGGCAGCTCTCGTGGGAGCACCGCCACCCATATGGCAGGCTATGTGGGTGCACCCCACACATATGGTAGGCTACGTGGGAGCAGCAGCACCCAGATTGCAGCCCTCGTGGGAGCAGCGCCACCCATATGGCAGCCCTCGTCTGAGCACCGCCAGTGCCTCCTGCACACAGTTGTTCCATGTCGGTGTAGCTACCTATAGGCCCTGTTCCTTCATGGATTTGGGGGGGAGGGCTTCTTTCGCCAAGCCTGTGTATCTTTGGAATCTGTTTATAGCATCTGCCACCTATCAGTGGGTTGGGGGGCGCGTTTTTGTCTCGTGTTTTGGTTAGCTTCTGGAGGTAAAGATTTCTCTTTTTCTCAAGTGATCTGCCCTTTTGCTGATTTGTAATTCTGTTATCAGCTAATGGCATAGCAGACACCGCCGACCTTTTCCTGACGAAAGAAGGGAGCCGGTCCCATGGGGCTGGAGGACCTCGTGCCGAACTGAGTGTCTGGGGAATTATTTGTGAAGTCGTCGGTTTCTTCTGCAGCCTGGCGCAGAGAGAGAGAGAGAGAGAGAGAGAGAGAGAGAGAGAGAGAGAGAGAGAGAGGGAGAGGGAGAGGGAGAGGGGGGGGGGAGAGAGAGAGAGAGAGAGAGAGAGAGAGAGAGAGAGAGAGAGAGAGAGAGAGAGAGAGAGAGAGAGAGAGAGAGAGGGAGAGGTGTGTAGGGGGGTGGGGGAGGGCAGAGCTGACACCCTTGTTTATTTTGAATCCATGCGGGAGTCTGATCGATTTCGGAGGATGCATGGGCCTTACGCATGAGCCATATGGGCCTCACGTGATGCATTGCAGATGTATGCGTCGTCATGGTTCAGCATTACAAGAGGTGTGAAGTGTGCATGACCAGGCAGGTTCAGCATTGGTGAGAAGAAGCCGCAGGTCCTGCACATATGAGAAGCCTTGGGGAGACTCATGAGACTGATGAGTATTGCAGTTCACTCCAATACACTAGTGAGAACGCTGCTGGAAGTGCATGTGCCCGTTGGCCTCTTGAAGTTGTGACTTGATTCTCGGAATTGTGAGCAGGGCCCCCCTTGATGGGGGTGGGAAAAGATGTTGTAACGATATTGGACCATTAATGTGGACTATTACTGTTTTCTCTGCGTGTGCCGGCTCATGCACACTTCACACTTTTTTAAATGTGGACTCAGGATGGCGCACCAAGCTGCTGGACTGTTGTGTCGCACCAGTATTGATTATTAATTATAAGGTGGACTCGGGATGTCGCATGTATATGCGTATATGTGTGTGCAGGATGCCGCACCAATTTGACAATATAGGTGTGGCACCAAGATAGCTCAGTTGAGTGCCGCAGCTATATAGGGTATGGCTATGGCAGGATACCATACCTTTAAAGACAATCATTAGCTTGTAGTTCATATAAGTGAATAGGGGATCCCATATGGTTATGTTGAATATACAGGCGTAGAAGATGGCCGCATAAGTTCTGTAACCGGGCGTCCTGAGCCGGATTAGAGAGTCAATCTTCATGCATTAATGTAATATGTATCGTCACTGTCATTGTCATGCATTCATGTAATATGTATCTTCAACTCTATCTTCATGCGATATTGTAATCAGTCGCTATCTTGTTAACACATAAGAACACATGACATATGGTATCTGCATGATTACATATAAGGACATTTAATGGACAATATTGTTGTGCTCTGCGAAATACAGCACTACTGTACTGTTGCATCCATATTCGAGTCTTGAAATCCGAGCCGCTGCAGCTTCAATACGCATTGCTCATTTCGTACGTATTCCGCACAACGGAAATGTACATCAGTCTTGATCGTATGTAATTTGCCAATATTGTAATCCAAGCGCCAGATGTTGCATTTCCATACGGTACCTTGATCTAGCTTATGCATGAGGTACAAGCCACGCAATTCTACAATTCACACACCTCAGATCTGCTGAACGATTAAAACTGTGACCATCAAAAAGATCGCAGACTCCTCTAATAGAAGACATCATACTGATCTGCCAATATATGGGTACCAATATATATCAGTACCTATATAGTAGTAAAGGTACATCGTTGTAGCTTATACACATCCAAACGCCCTGGTGTAGCTGAAACGAGAGTCCTGACCCCTACCAAGATGTGGTTGGCGCCCGCGCCCCTAGCCAGCCCCAAGCCTACACCCCGCGGTCTGTACCCCAAGAACTGGTTTTCTAATATTGCCATCTCACCACCACACTTGCTGTACTACCAAGACAGCAGTAAATGTACTTCTACGTACCTTATGCAGCCTCAAATGTCCTGGTGTAGCTGAAAACAAGAGTCTTGCCATGCATGATGTGCTGGGCACCCCTAGCTGAGCTGCACCACCCCGTCCATTCCTCCCAAACTTTGTTCTCTAGTTATTGGAATCTCAACCCCACACGCTGTACTAGCAAGACAGCTGTAAAGGTACTACCATGCCCTTTATGCAGCACTTAAAGTTCTTGCATAGTTGGAAACTTGAGTCTCCCACCCTAATGTGCTGGGCAAGCTAGGGGTGTCTCAGGGGCTTGCTCAGTAAGCTGAGCAAGCCCCTGAGACTCTCAGGCTGAGAGGCATGTCCGGCGCCTCTTGTAAAGCAATGTGCCCAGTAGTGGGTGTAGCAATAGCACAGCGGAAGAGGTTTAGAATGAGACAATCACGAGACCGAGGAAAGATGTTACATGAATGATCCCAGACCGTACTCTTAAGATCGATGTTTCTTGATCTCTACAGGTGAAAGTCCCATCGACAATCTACCTGCTGCGGCCTATCATGTTGGTGGAGGTCACTTCCCAAATGCCATTACCTTACCACCTGGCTCCAAGGTAACCAGCACACATGAGCATCATACGAGTACGAGGACGTCTTGGTGGTCAACCACGGAAATGGAGGACGATAAGATGACTATGACGATTAAGGTCCCTGACACGCCCCAAAGGGAGCAAGCCTGCACGCCCCAGTGGTGGCATTGGGATCAGGCGTGGTGGCCATGGAGGAAGACCGAGATGTGCCCCCCAACCAACTCTCGACCATGGTGATGGTCTGGTTGGTGCGGTTATGATTTGGTTACTGAAGTCCTCATGCAAATACATCTGGTGGTGGATTACGTCCCGCACGATCGCCCAACCAGCACCAAATATTTCCGCGGCCGCCTGCGTAGCGCGTCTTTGTGGCGGCTGTGGCGGTGATAGATCTAGAACGTACCAGAACGACTAAGCTAGCATCATCTGAAATGTTCTATCGATAGCTATCTGCACCTCAATGTTCTATAGCTGTATACTACGTGAACGCACAATTGTTTGTGCAGTTAATTGCATGCACGATTGAGAGGAACACCATATATCAAGCATAAAATGCGTATGAAAAAGCAAGAATGTACACATATTTTGTAAAAGGTTAGAAAACAGATATAAACGTTCAGGTGGCACACAGCAGTTATAGTAATGTGTTGTATACGTATACAACGGTATGTTAACAGTGTCCCTGTCCCTCTCCCTCTCCCTCTCCCTCTCCCTCTCCCTCTCCCTCTCCCTCTCCCTCTCCCTCCCTCTCCCTCTCCTCTCCCTCTCCCTCTCCCTCTCCCTCTCCCTCTCCCTCTCCCTCTCCCTCTCCCTCTCCCTCTCCCCTCCCTCTCCCTCCCCCCCCTCCCCCTCCCCCTCCCCTCTCCTCCCTCTCCCTCTCCCTCTCCCTCTCCCCCCTCCCTCTCCCCACTCTCCCCCCCCCCGCCTCCCTCTCCCTCTTTCCCCTCCCTCCCTCCTCCCTCCTTTCTGTTCAGTAGTGCAAAGTAATCTCTATAAAAGTTGCGACATGCGAGGTAAGATATCTCAGAGACATGCCTCTCGAAAAACGAAAGTACCTGTTCAAGATGCAAAAGCAGGAGTCCTTGATCTGCAACAACAAGAAGGCACCAGGAGAAGAAAGGTGGGAGTAGTATACACATGCATCAATGAGCTGGACATATGTAATCTTGTCGGTACTGTTTGGAGGGACCAGGTGAAGGAAGCCTGGAATATCGGGACTAGGAGTATTTTGAAGAGGCCACGGAAGAAGCCTTATATTGATATATTTCACTGTTCCCTTCAAGAATTTAAGGGGTACAAGGACATCTATGGAAAACGAATCAAAGGTATACAGGGACATATGCATATGTATTCTCTCCATTTCTTCTCTGCATCTTATGCAGCAGTCTACATGCACGTATAGTGTTGCACGTGATGCAGCTCCTTTTCAACTTGCGAGGAAGAGCAAGAGGAGAGAGGAAGGGAGCGAAGGGGAAGGGGAAGGGAAAGAGGGAGGGAGGGAAGGGAAGAATGCAAAAACTTCCTAGACACATCCTAGAAGAAGATACATGTACGGACCACAAGCAAAACATCTTTACTCCGTCCAAGGTACCTCCAAGGGACGAGCTTGCCTCCATTCAACATAGTTTGAACAAGTATGCATTACTTGATCCAAAATACCACAACCTTGTAGGCTGACGTTAAGGGTTCGGACTCCTTTCCAAAACCCTTTTCCTTCGTCGTCGCTAAGTACTTGCCAGTGGGAGCTTTACTCTGTCCCCCACACCACGAAACTAATATCTACAAGCGATTTATGTTTAAACTAATATCTACAAGCGATCTTACCGGGAAATTGAGGCCCTTCTGGCCCAAAGCGGGTTATACTGCAGGTACCCTCTGGCAGAGGCGGGTGGTTCTCAATTTGTTGGCACACTTCTCTCCATGCCCAGGGAATTAAGATTTCTTCCAAGCCTACAAGGCTTCCACGCCTATATGTCTTTCCCACAGGCTGTGCTCGTGACGTTACTTCCAACACAATCCCAGAGCTCTCGAGGTGGGGACATATGTCGCTGTTCACCTCCTACAAAATGCTCGAAGACCATACACTCTCAATGCTCGCCCCATCCGTTCCTTGGACTAGCTACACAAATTCGATCTTCAATTGCGAAAAACCATGGCAATCGTGCTTTAATTCCTCCTCCAGTGCTTTACCTCTAGATCTAGGGGGTTAATAGACTGTGGGGCATTCACAGCATAACCAAATTTCTCGAGAGCTCTTCATGCGGGCCACCGCTGGACAGTACAACACCATAATACATTATAACTATTAATTAATCGTCTTCAGCTGACACGTTCGCTAGGCAACGACTTCGGCTGATACTGGTTGCCAGCCGACCTCGGCTGGCAACCGGCGCCGCCAAAGAGAGCAAGACGCATCGGAAACTCTCCTAAACTGGCCATGCATGATGTCATATGATTTTAGTTGAACTGCGCCTCTGCCAAAGGCACACCGTGATCAGATGGGCATCTCCGGATGACAAAATGCTGAATCCCTGGCAAAGTTGAAAACAAGAGTCTTGACCCCTACCGTGCGTGATGTGCTGGCGCCTTGGGCCCAGCTGCACCACCCGGTCCATTTCCCCAAAATCTCTATTGAATGACAAAGTAACCTCCAGTAGATTTTAGTGCTAATAAGTCATATCCCTGCCCTTCACTAAGTCACTTCAACGACCAGAACAGTCATCGGGTCATTTAAAATATCAAGGGTTCGTGTCACAATCATCTAATGGTATTATTCACAATGAGATTAAAATGTATTTCAAGACCTGCTGCCCCCATTTTGCTCCATATGCGTTTGACTCAGTTGCAGAACCGCGCGGGGTGTCCGGTCCTGGAGGATTCCTCGGGCTTTGGGACACCCCTCAAGGGTCAACCTTGGAGGGCCTTCGAGGTACATGCCCCTGACTTCCTCGGTCTCTGGACATCTCCGGATGGCAAAATGCTGAACCCCTGGGAAAGTTGAAAAGAAGAGTCTTGACCCCTACCATGAATGATGTGCTGCAGCTTTAGGCTTAGGCCCAGCTGCACCACCCGGTTCATTCCCCGAAAACCTCTAGTGAATGACAAAGCATCCTCCAGCAGCACTGAGTACTAACTCATAGCCCTGCCCTT
>KV908357.1:556343-598843 GCA_002005505.1 Botryococcus braunii
CAGGAGTCCCCATTACTGCGTGCATACAAGTGGCCGGCGGGAGATCTACCAGAGACTTCCAAAAGTTGACCACATGCTTCGGAAGAAATCCCCCGCCCCCATTTATCTCTCGATCCCCTCACAGGGATCAAGAGGATATAGCGCTGCATACAGCTTGAAGAATATTACCGTCCAGGACATCCAGGACCAGCAAGTAGGGCCAGCCACTAGGGTGGTGAAGAGGACGGCAATACAGTGAATGACCCATGTCTAGCCATCTAAGGTCGCACAGCATCTGGGAGAGCAGATAGCTCTCAAGTACACTAGTGCTCTAGTCACGACTTTGGCAGACCCTTGAAGGTCTTCTTGCCACATAAACGTTTAATATAAAGAGTGAAGCCTGTCCTAAGCGCACCCCATAAATCCGGCATGCGGGTACAGACAGACTCCGATGTTGAAACAGATGCATAAATTGCGACCGTACATGTCGTACAGCAGGGCAAGTGAACAACAGATGATGCTCATCACCAACGTTAACGGGCTCTAAGGAGCACCTCGTGCAAATCCTCTGGTCTCGAGGGATGCCTTTTTGTCTACCGTTATCAATAGGAAGGTCATAAGGTCATATACACCCCAAGCTTTACTGCATAAAGATCCACAATGTACTATCAGGAAGGTGGATGGGGGTTTTCCCCCATCCACCTTATTGATGGAAGTGATCACGTGTGATTGTGCATTTGTGAAGTGACGTGACTGGTATAGGCCAAATGTGGCCAAGTGTCACTCACTGGGCCATATTTAGTGTATTGTTGCAGTTGGAGCTGAACTCGAAGATGCTTGCAACGGTTTAAGCTTAAGGTTGGGCATTGCCTGCTTCGAGATTATGTGGTAAGCTGTAGAGAACTTAGGCTACTGTGAGAGGTTCCTTGTAGATTGGCATTGTGACAGCGCCCATGAGCCAATCTAATGTCGTGCAAGAGGACCTTGTAGTGTATTGAATCAGCTCTCTGGCCACTATATTGTTCCAAAACCTAACCATGCGTGGGATCCAAGCTGACCACAAAGAGAATATGTTTAACTCACAATCAATTATTTCATCTGGGATTGTCCGACGCACCCCCAAGAATCTGAGACAGGACCCGCTTTTGCGCATCCAATAGAGGCGACTACTAGGTTTCCCCGATCGGAGGACAATTGTTTGCCTTGAAAGCATCTGAAGGCCCAGACTTCACACGCATAGGACATGAGGGGAAGTAGGCAAACTAGGTATACTTCTGTCATGAGCATCGTTGACATGTTGCACCCGAGATCGCTATAATTTTAAGCTCTAGTAAGGTCTTCCCATGCTATGCAGAACATCTGCTCTAGGTTTTTGTTGCCGGATTGCATACCACGTCGGTACCGACAACGATTGTAGCACGTTTTCATGTGTCTTCAGAAGCTTGATGCCCCCTCTCTAACAGGCAATTGCGTCCTGACTGTAAAAACCCCCGCATGAACCCACACATAACAAACTCCGTTGTACCTCATCGAGTCCTTAGTAGGACTTCATGAACTTGATCAAAAACATGAGATGGCAACGCCCAGCTCGCGGTAGCTAGGCTCCCCACCACAAATCAACCATGCATGGCCCTTCTCAACAATATGGCCCTTCTCGACAATATTGAGGGCCCATGTCACTCTATTAAAAGGCCTTCTGTCTCTTCTGGCTGAATGCATCCTTAACGTAGCCACATACCAGGATCAAACAACCCCAATCCCGTTGCAACCAGCCCTCCTTAACAATAGAGCTCATGTCGCTCTGCTGGCTTGAACCCATCCTTCATGGAGCCACACACCAGGATCAACATAACCAGCCCTCCTTAACAATAAGGCTCATGTCACTCTGCTGGCTAGAAGCCATCCTGTACGTAGCTACACACCAGGATCAAAAAGGCTGTACAAAAAAACCCGTTTTGCCGAACACAGGCAAGCTCGTTCCTTGGTGGTACTACGGGGGGTTCCCTTGACGGAGTACAGTCCGTCCAAGACACCTCCAATGAACGAGTCGAGCTTGCCTTCCATTTAGCATGATTCACACAAGCAGGCTTAACTCCATATGAAATTTCATATGTATTTAAATACCACAGACATCAGGCTGGTGCACTACAGTAAAGGGTTCGGACTCCGTCCCAAAACTCGTTTTCCAGGGGTACTAGTACTTCTCCTTCGCTATGACGTTAGTACTGCCCAGTACGAATGAACTTTGCTCTTATCCCCCACACCACACCACACCCCTCCACCAAACCACCACCACCACTCCACACGACACGGCGCATTACCCCAAGGTGACCTAGCTTACCACCACCAAATTGTAGACAAGCGTCATCACCAAAGATCTTACCACACCACAAACCACCACCACCACCACACCATGGTTTGTACGTACCGCAAACTAATATCTACAAGCAATCTTCCCAGACAATTAATGGAGGCTCTTCTGGCCCAAGGCGGGTTATACTTCAGATACCCTGGCCGAGGCGGGAGGTGCTGAGTTTGTTGGCATACTTCTCTCCATGTCCAGGCGCTTGGGATTTCTTCCAAGCCTGTAGGGCTTCAAAGCCTATGGGGCTTTCCCACAGGCTGTGCCTATGACCTTACTTCCAACACAAGCCCAGAGGTGGGGACATATGTCGCTATTCACCTCCTACAAAATGCTCAAAAGACAGTACATTCTCGATGCTTGCCCGAATCGATTCCTTTGACTAGCTACACATGTCGTTGTTTCAGTGCGAAAATCCATTGCAACTGTGATTTATTTCCTTCTCTATGGTGCAGATAAGCTCCGAAGCATCCACAGCACACCCAAAATTCTTTCCGTGAGGGGCGCCGCTGGACAACATAACACTAAAAGTACATTAATCTTCCTCAGATGATACGTTTGCCATGGTTGGCCAGCCGACATCTTGAGCTGATACTGTTTGCCAGCCGACCGGTTCCGCCAAAGAGAACAAGACGCATCGGAAAACCCCGTCAAGTGGCCTTTCGCATGTCATGTGATTTTAGTTGGACTGCGCCTCTGCCAGTGGCTCACCGTGATCAGATGGACATCTCCGGATAGCAAAATGCTGAACCCCTGGCAAAATGCTGAACCCCTGGCACTGCACCCACGGGGAAATGGGAGGGGGGAGAATTAGGAGAAATATCAAAGACCGATCCAAACACCGATGTCTCGACCCCCGTCTAACTGCCAGTTGACCCTCCGTGTCAATGCAGATGTGAAACATGGTGTGTCTCCTTATCAAGGATGCATGTCTTCTTATCAAGCATGTGTGTCTCCTTATCAAGGATGTGTGTCGTCCTTTTCAAGGATGCGTGACTCTTATCAGCGATCTGTGTCTCCTCATGAATCAAGCGTGTCCTCCTTATCTAAAGATATTAATTTTCATTCCCTGCCTCACTGGGGATGTGCGGGTCCAGCAGCGTGCACATCTCCAGCGGCTTCCGGCAAGGCCTCGGAAGCCAGCCCGCCATCCGAACCATCAGTTCCGACCCCAGGGGGACCCGTAGCTCCGTTGTCGGCCACTTCTCCAGCTGGCGGGCCTGCGGGAGCCCCCGCCCGCGTGCTTGTGGACGCATTTGGTCCAACCACGTGGTGCGTTCTGGCGGAACCCTCCATGGCGATGAAGTCTCTGTCGTCCGCCGGAGACCGGTAGCTCCGAGGGAAGTTGCCCGGGATAGCATCTGGACCCCATCCCCAACAAGGCAAGGTTTTCAGCTGCCAGGTACAGCATTAAAACCCCATGCCGGTCCCCAACAACGTATTAGTAATACTATTACTCAACTGTCGGGAATAGCACCAGGGCCACTTGCTGTTTTTTCAGTTGCCGGGTTTCGTCGCTGGACCCCATGCTGTTCCCAATACTGCACGTTTTTCATCCTCTTCAATTGGCGGCAGAATACAGAAGGGCCTTCTACCCCGCCTTCCCTTATCCTTTCCAGTTTTTCCTTGGCCTTCCCGCCTCCCCCCTCCCAACAAAAGCGAACCTAGTAACTCCTAGCATTGGCCTACCCCCGCTCTCCCCCCCCCCCCCCAAAAAAAAGCCTCCCCTTGCCCCTTCTCTGCCTTGACACTCTTCAACTTCGCACATTGCGCTTGCCTGTCTCGCTATAAGCACCGCTTACGATCACCCAACATAGCTGTAGGGAATGCGCTTTCTCAAAGCCCGCCACACTTTACCTTCCCCAGATGGACCCCTATCCTTTCGTCCAAACAGCTCCGCCCTCCTTCCAATTTCACTGGAGCTCATGCAGCTCAGGCTTTCTGATGTGAACCTCCATTACCTAAGCACCCATTCTGCACCCCTGTAATGCTCGAATCATCAGAGCAGGAGGGTGCAGGGACCGGCAAAAAGCACGCTGATTGCCCGGGCAATAACAACCAAGGAGAGCCAGGAGAAAAGCCACGAGAGAAGCTCTGACAGTACAGTCTCTGAAGCTCTGAGAGTACATTAGTGAAGCCCTTAAAGTACATTTTGTGAAGCCCTGAGAGTACACTTAGTGAAGCCCTTAAAGTACATTTTGTGAAGCCCTGAGAGTACATTTAGTGAAGCCCTTAAATTACATTTTGTGAAGCCCTGAGAGCACATTTTGTGAAGCCCTGAAAGTACAGTTTATTGCACGCAGGGTCATGAGCCAGCTGTAGCCCGCACAAGCATCCCGACCTGAGAGTTACTGGATATCTGCCTACCACGAGGTGACAAGCACACACAAGCTAGGAACCATATCTCCAAGAGCAGCGCACACAACTTTGTATGATAGAAACTGAAGGATGCTGAAAACAAACACTACCCAGCCCCAATAAACAAGAAGTGCTAAACGCCTTCATTCAGAAGGTTAAATTAGCAAGGAGGGATATGCAGGGAGGAGGAAGGACTTAGGAGGAAAAACAAAGAAAACGATGAGCAAGGACCTTATGACAGCAAGCATGTGCTTAGAAGAGATGGACTGGAAATTAGCACAACTACTGGAGATCCCCATGACTCACACAGTATCCCCTTTGACCCACTCAGTTACAACTGTCTGCGCCGTTGTCTGCGCCACCTGCCCACAAGCCTGTCTGGACATGCTCTTTGACAGGCAAGGGGAACACTGCTTAAATTGGTATGGTGCACCCTAAGCAATGTCTTTGACACCAACCTTTACCTGTGGGACCTACACAGACCGATCAACAGCTGTTTCACTGCAATGGTATCATGCTACCAAGCTAACCGACCAACCCCTACTGACGGCAGAAAATCTTGGGTGTATCTGTTGGTGGTTTATAAACAAAGTTTGAGCAAGTCTGCAAAGGTCGGTACGTGATAGCGTGCTACTACCTTTGTAGCCTCCCAGGAATCCTCCTCCACCGCCCAGCACCTCTTCCTCTTGAGCCAGAGTCCCGGTTACTGCACCATCCAGTCCACTAAGGAATTAGACCCCGGCGGAATGGGATAAAAGAAAGTGTGGAAGGATGGCTACATAGGCGCATCAACAACAACCCGTCCCGGGCCTCCGTGCACCAACACGCCAACGTCAGCGAATAAGAAGTGCTTCAATGCAGGAATACATTCCATTACAGAAACAAATCAATCCGATATGAGGGCCTTTGTGCATTGAAACATGCTCGAATTCTTTAAACGAATTGTCGAACCTGGATCGTAATGAAAGCCCGCCATCTGACTTGCAAGACGAGTCTTCACATTGCCCTGGTCATCATAACCAGCCCCATGCTTTTCCTTATAACCAGAATCCACGTTTCCGCCACCGAAATGAGTCTGAAACCCAGTGTTGAAGCGGTTGCCGTTCAGACCTCCGTCCCCGCCTTCTCCTAAACTATCGCCCATTCCAGCCATGGAATCAATATGACCAGTCTGTTAAAGGAGAGATAAGATTGATCTTTACCCACTTGAGGGCTAAGGTATGGTAAGGGTGGCTTGATTAATCGTACTGTTCTGCACGGGGCCTGGAGCCATTGTGCGGACCTGTACTGCAACCTGGATGGTGCAGTTGCGGCGAAGCTGTCCAATTCGAATTGCGGGTCATGAAAACAATGTAGTGTGATCCCATAAGATCGAGCAAACAGCATTCGAACAAAGGTGTACTCACACGCATAAGATACCCTTGTGAATCAACTATCAAGACACTTTCCGATTCAAGAAGATACATACCTGCAAAGTGTTCAAAGGTTAGCTTCCTTTTGAACTGCATACCGATATATGTGTGACACCAGTGAACTGCATGTGAAGCCCCAGGTCTCACAGGAAGATCTGTACTCCCAACACCTCATGTAGTTTATTCCAAAAATTTGGCATTCCATTGAAATTCGTTTTAATTAAAAAATTGCACTGTGGCTATTGAGTTTTGTGCTTGTTTTTTACCCGGACCCCATCGGATGCTGACCTGCGGTGTTGCTTGGAGTTTGTTTTAGATTGCACATTTTGGGAATTTGTTCAGAACTTTTGATGTACCACGAATGAGTGAGGCCAGTCAGGACATAAGTCAGGAAGCAGCTTAAGTTGGGTGACATGCATCTGGGACACGTGTGTGAGGTTTGTCGAATTTGGCTTAAATGATTTAAATTCATAAAAATATTTGTTCATGCAGGTTTGAAGATGTCAGAACGCACTGGGGACGTGTCTGGACCTGCCGCAGCAGCTGGAAAGAGGCATACAGACCAACAAAAGTCAGACGATCACCCTCAGCGGTTCGGGCGGGCCGTGGAGGAGAACTTGGCGGACACCATCCAGCCAGGGGACTCCAAAGATGTCAGGGATACTAAAATTGGTGCGCTTTATCCCGGTGTTTTCACGTTTCTTTACTCACCTGGCTCGTTGGGCATGATGTTTGTTGAAATTGTCTACTCTTGTAGTTGTCAATCCGAATTGGGGGCTGGATGTCTGCTGCCGAACAAGTTTTCTCTATTCAACATAGATTTAGAGCATGCCAGGATGCCTTTGTGTGGTGGTAGTGGAACTTCCAGCACTTGCTTACAGTTCATCACCTCGCCTTGTGAGTATTAATATATTGAGAATTGGGTGGCACATTTGCACTACTGTTACCCATTAGATCACAGCAGTTATAGGTAATACCGTATGCCTTCTAGTTGGAAATTGCGTATGGGGTTTTGGGATACCCTATTGCAACTCAGCTCTCCAGCTGGAGCTAAATGCTGTCCTTTATGTCCTTTTTCCCTTTTCCTTTGCTGTTGGGGGAGGGGGGGGGGGGGAGGCTGTTGAGTCGAAAGATATCGCGGCTTTGAAAAGTTTGTTTTTTGTTTGTGGAAGGAGTGGTTGCCGTGTCCACAATATGGACTGGTGCTTGCAAGCCCTTCAGGGGTACCCGGTTATCCAGTTAGACATAAGGCGATGTCGAGGAAATATACGTTGATACTCTCAAGCTGGAGCTGTACATGTATATTCACATTTGTTATCATGATGGCATCGATGTGAAGCAACGTTGCATCTCAGCAGTTCAGTAGTCATCTCAAACAGGTATCGATTCCAAAGTCTTGGGCTTTGTGTGCAGAGGCGGAACTCGCCCAGGAGAGGCCTTATGAGCCACATAGCAGCGTCCCTTCGGCCCACTGATTGGTGATTAGCGGGCTGTCGAGAATTTTGCCAACAACGACAAGTTTTTGGGCCCATGAAAAGAGCGGTAGCTTTGATGTATAAGGGCTGCTTCATATCACCATCTGCAGCGCGAGTGCGACTTGCAAGCTGTAAGCATGCTTGCAAAGCTTTAAAGTGCACGTGTGTACTGTGCCGTGTGCCAGCCGCGCTTAGTTAGGATGGTGTCGCGTGAGTGATGATATTTGTTTGGGTACCGGTAATCATATCAATTACACTGTATCACAGTGCAGCATCGGCACCGTTGAAACATTGATCATGCTGACTTCATTCTTGGGAAGCTGCTACGTGACAGTCTACTTGAGCGTCACTTTTACAAAATGTAAATTTGAGTGTTCGTTTGCGTGTTCCGGCATTATAATGATTAGCTGTCTCCATGGTGCATCCAGCGTGTGCTATGGATACCAGGTAGCAGAAGTACAGTGTCTGTGTGTCTGGGTAGAAGTCCTTATGCCTTGCAAGGGAGGTTCCGCGTGTGCGCTTAAGCTTGTCTTGTTGGAGTCCATGCATGGTACTCAATGTACTGGTGGGTGCATGCCCTCTGGCGAGGGCGTGCTCTGGGCAGAGCAGGACATCCATCCATCAGTACATTTAGTACCACTAGTGCCACTAGTACCACCAGCACTGCATGGGTTGGGGCATCGTTGGACAGCATGTACACGTGGAAGTAATGGTTTGTTAGATCCTGTTGCTCACGTGTTATTGGGAGTATGTTTACGTCAAGGATGGCTGGTGGGTTGCTGGGATTAAGTGTGTACCATAAGCACAGGGCTGTCTGGAAAGTATCAGGGGAGGGATGATTCACCTGTGATTAAAGTGGTCACGGCAAGCATACAGGCGGCGGTACAGCCCTGGGGTGAATGCGAGCGACTGTAGCAATAGTGATGCTTAATTGCCATAGCCCCCACCAGAACAGGCTAGTCGGTTTTGCAACAAATGGTTTCAGGCATGCTGCTGCTGTTTGAGGGTGAATGTACCATGCTTAGAAGCTGCAGCTGAAATAGTCTTAGTGCTTGTACCCCGGTCGAATGTTGCGGGTTGTTGTCATGTCATGTTTCACACACGTGCGCTTGTCATGTTTCACTTACGCACGTGTGCCTGAACACTATATGGCATATTGACATGTCTATGGCTGTGCAGCCATAAACGGTCTTAAAGTCAACACAGTACCGCGCATGCCTGCTGGTCTGAACCGTGGTTTGCTAAACAGTCTCTTGCACCACCGCCAATTTGTGTACAGATGTAGTAGTGCACTATCACGTGATAGCTAGCACTAGCAGTGCATTTACGCTGTCCCTACCAAGTGCACCGATGCACTATCACTGCATTTGCGCAATCACTCGGTGTTTGTGGTCATGGCGTTAGTGGGTTCTTAGTTTTGGGCATATTGGGATGTACCATACGGACCCGTTTGGACGTGCCTATCCAGTATTGGGATGTACCATATGGACCCGTCTCTACGTGCATACAGAGATGTCAGCTTCAGCAACGGTTTCCACTGCAGTAGGATAGTTCCAAGGATGCAGTTGTGCCTTACTGCACGACATTTAATCGAGAGGGGGTAATTGAGGCCGCTTAGGTGGATTCAACCTGTTGTACAAGCGTGAGACGTCTGCCTGTTAATAACTGTGGTCTGGTCTCTGCATGATGATTTTCAAGGCACGTGCCCTGTAATGAATGTGTTGTAAATAAAGAGGACAGTCAAGCTGTGCTCACATACGTACACAATGACCCATTTGATTGGACACTCCAGACTCCATGATTGTAAACAGACGGCATTGATGGCAGTTGGCGGCATTTCATGTTTTTTTGGTTAGGTTCTTCCGTTTCAGTCTTAGTTTACTGTGTGTATTAAGTGAACATTTTGTCTGGTCTTGCTTTCGATGCATTAATGCAATAGTGCTACTGTTCCATGTTGAACGATGGCCAGGATTTAACATTGCTTGGTAATAAGCAACAAGTCATGGTTGAGTGTTACTAATGCAAGGCCTTAGGTTGATCGTTTGCGTTCTTGTTTTACATGTACATGGACTGTCATGTTCTTATGCTTGTACTGTGAATTGAAACGCTCCTTCCATTTGCTTCCTCACATCTGATCAGGGCAAGGCAGCGGAATATTTCAGATCCGTATCCCCAACGTAAGTTCACAAGTTTGGCAGCAAAGTCTAGTAGCAAAGTACACAACAGTCAAGACTTGGATGGGGGAGGTTACGAAACGTGTGTATACGTGTACTTTGATGACCTTCTTGAAGATAACCACCACCGCAGATGAAGAGATGTGGTGAGCCCCCCCCCGGGAGGGGGGGGGGGGGGAGGGCACTGATTGGTTCACGTGCTCACGCCAGCTTGCTTGTACAAATAAATTTACACCATAATAGTTTCATTGCATATTGAAGTTAACATCCAACTTTTGTAGCACAAGAGTTTCATTATAAAGTGAAGCTATACCATGTAACATGTACTGCTGCAACAGTAACCCTCGGACCACCAGCTGCCTGGTCTCAGCCGGTTAATTTCCCCACAGCCTTGGGTTGAAAGTAAAAGCCTTGATCTGGCCACCTCTGACATAAACGTAGATTAAAACAGAAGGAGAGGGATGAGAAGAGGAGGAGAAGCAAGTTTCATTATTGTAGTTACTGTGGATTGCCAGCTGGCCGCTCGCCGGGTGTGACTCATAGCTTGAAACGTTTGAGTTTGGGTCCTTGAACATAGGGCTGGTCTTTTTTACTCCAATCTTGTAAAAGAAGAAGATTTTACTTGCGTCCAACCACTGAAGGCCGATATCAGGCACCATTAAAGAGACTACCATCTCTTTGATGGCCATGTGACAATCCCCCCAGGATCTGTAGTAGCTTAAACTACTGCTGCAGCGGCAGCTCGCCTAACGAGATGGTTAACATCTGCCAAAGTCTGACAAAGACGATCTGTGGGCATCAGGAACCTCAGCATGTAGTACAGTTGCACGTGAATATGCATATGCACAGTCCCTACCACAGTCAAAACACAGACCCCAGAATTTCTGACGGGAAGGCTACAAACCAATCGCCAGCAGACTCTGCAGCTGGGCTTCTGCAGGTGCGCAAGGCTCCTTAAAATGTAATCCGCAGTTCAAATTTGTTTTGGGAGCCTTACCCTGCGTGAGATACGCAGCAGGGGCCTCAAGGCCTTAAGGTCCCGATGAGCCTTGGCGATTCTACTGCAGTGACAAGCAATTCATGAAGTTTCATTATTGCAAGCACCCACTGCCCTAGCCAGCTCTAGAACCTGGTTTGGGAAAAAAAGGTGGGCAAATGCCATTTACGCATCTGGTTCACAAAGATGGCGGCGTCGGTGCCCACCACAACAGTGCCAACATACTCCCTTCTTAGCGAACTACACGATGTTTTTCGAAAACTCTTCTAAATTCCTTAAAAAGCCGGAAATCCTTTAGAAGCCCCCTCTTTTGCTCCTCAATGCACCAAAAACAATACATGACACGACCGCACGGCCGTTACATGGATTCCTCACTCCTAATGCATGGAACAAAAGTCCTGTGGCCACACAGCTTATGCAACTTGTTTTCTTTCAAACCAATGGCTGCACTCTTGTAAAAGAAGAGAGACCCCGGACAGCTGGCGCCCCACACAGGATCTGAAGTGACTCCTCACAAATGCAAGGACCCTACGGTCCAATTTGAAAGAGGATGTGAACCATGTCCTTGCATAATTACCGTTCAATATTGGACGGCCACTAGTCAAGAACTGTCTGCAGTCCAATTAATCGCAGTCCGATGAAGGTGAACAGAGCTTCGATCGCAGTCCGATGAAGGCGGACAAAGTTATTCACAAGCCATGTTCCACACACATGGCAACATTGCAGACCATGAAGCAACAGCTCAGGCCCTGAAAGGCAGGCCAAGCTGCATTCCTGCCTGCGGTCTTAGCATTTGTATGAGCAGAAGCTGGAAACAGCATCACAAGCACACTATGCACACTAATACTTTGTGTCTTTAAGCTCCTGCATGAGCGGCAGCTTAGACGGGCATTGCGAGCACATCATGTATACGGAGTAGTTCAAGCTTTCAAGCCGCCGTGTGACCAACAGCTTAGAAGCAGCATCACAAGCACAGTCTACATGCGAAGTAGGTGAAGCTCTTAATTAAGAGCTTATAAGCTGCTGCATGAGCAGGAACTTCGATGCAGCATCACAAACGCACTACTTACAGCGCACATATGAATAGAAGCATGCATGACTGAAAACTTCTGGTAACAGCTCCCAATATCATCGGCCGGCGTGGTTCAATTTTTGGGGCTGCGCAGTGCATTTTCAGCAGTCTGTCACCTGACTTGTAACACATGAGCCCTTTTTGACTGTAGACCTAATTGCAATCCTCCGAAGATTATTCCTGACAACTCCTGTCGAGCACCGTGCAAAGCGCACAACAGGAGCTTTTCTCCACACATGTGCATAACACTCTCCATAATGGCCTCCACCGCTAATCTATGCCGTCCTCCCAAAAATACTCCCACCGCAAATCTATGTCATCCTCCCAAAAGTGCTCCCATGTAATCTCATTGGGAAACTACAAGCACTTTGCAGGCTGCGCATAGCCCTGTGGTATGGGTGACATTGCGTGCATACCATTTTCCAGTTCACGAAACAGCCTTGTCCTCAGTTACTGCAGCAGCTGCAGGCCTCCCAACTCCTGGCCACCCAACACCCCAACCTGACACAGGTAAGCTCCCTCTTGCACATGCTAGCTCAGGCGAACCACGACAGCGACTGGCCTCCCTCCTTCACATGCCATCTGAAAGGAAACATTGCAGAGGTTGGGGAGACTGGGAGACACCTCAAGTAGACTGCATCAGGCAACCGCCAACGAGTTGCCATGGTGTCTACTACCAAGGCCACTCCCCGGCACTGATATCCAGAAGCCACCAAAAAAGGGCAGTGACTAAAGAAGATGGGGAAGAAGGGGGGGGGGGGTGGTTTCGAAAAATCTTACCCTGACCTTCTCGAGGATTTAATAAAAAGAACAGCATAGTGCAGTACACCAAGCTTGAAGGACACCAGAAGGCGTGAAGCACACCTGCGGGTTGTGGGCGCTGCCGACGAGCGCTGACATCGTCATTCATCTGACACAGGAAGGCCTGCATCTCATCTGCAGGCAACAGCGTCCGCAGCTTCTCTATCAGCTCCTTGCTCGGTCCTTCCTCATCGCCCAGTCTGCACCTCCCCCCAGTACATTTTGAGACTGCTGACTCTCATGATAAAGGATTTCCCCCACCAGGGCATCCCCCTTCCTCCCCCTCCCGCCCTGGGGGCCAGGGGGGTGGGGGCAGTCCTTTTGGGGCACAGGCAAAAGGGGGATTCCTTTAGGGACCAATCGCTTACCAGTGTTTGGTGCTGAAGGAAGAAGTTCACAACACCCACGAAGGGGATAAACGCACACCAGTGGGATATCTCGCTGTGAGGTGACCACCAAAACAGGAGGGCTTATACTGAACTCCTACAATACCAGGTGGCCACAACGAACAGCGAGGCTCCAACATCGGGAGCCCAGGGTGAGGTACATCACCTTCAAAATCTGGTACAGGCTGCCCATACAGTCCCTGCACTACCTCATACTTCACACTCATCCTCCTAAGAGCTGATTTTAAGCTGCCCATACAATTCCTGCAGTACAAGCTGCCTATACAGTTCCTACTGAACCTGGTACTTCCCACTCACATCCCCACAGCTTCCTTCAAGTTGTAAAAAACATGGCCTGCATTACAGCTGCCCATACAACCCCCTACAGATTCTCATATTCTGCACATCAAAAGTTCTAAGAGCTGATTTCATGCTGCCTATGCGGTCCTTGCATCTTTGCCCTCATTTTTCTCGGTGGTTTTCAAGCTGCCCACTAAACATACAATAGCAATACCATGGATTAGATCAGCACTGATCCATGGAGTGACAAAAGATCCGCCTCGAGTTTGATCCATGAAATGGCACTGGAAGGCTGTGTCAGAGATCAAATGGTGTTAAAAAGTCAAAGCTGACCTTGCAAATTTTCAAGCCATGACAGGTGAAACTCCCACCCCCTTCCTTTCACGTGGCATAGCGCGGGCTTACTCAGGAAGAATAGTTTGGTTGCTCACAAAGTTCCGGCGAGTTTGGTCCGCCAGCAGTTCTGCCAAATCGGGATCGTTTGCCAGCTCCTCAGTCAGCTGCAGGTAGAGATTGGCCTCACTCCCTGACAGGGATTTCAAGCCTGACCCAGAAAATGCACCCCAATCCATTAACTAATACGGTCAGCATGCATCCACATAAAAAACAAAAATCCGTCAGCATGCATCCATGTGGAAAACCCGTCAGCATTTACCTCAAGAACATGCAGGACAACAAGTCCACAGGCCTCCCGAGTTAGCACACTCATGCACCACACGCTCATTGCTCGGTCCAAGCTCCTCTTGTGAAACTTCCAATTTCTTTTGGTTATGATATCTTCTATTCATGTGCATGGAATTTGCTTGACTCTCTGTTTTGTAAGCACGAAAAGTCGCAATGGTAAGCAAATACCTTTTTCTGGCAAAGGCGAAAGGAAAGCCCTGCTAAATTATATTGCGAATGCTGAAGCCAACTTTATGAGGTAAGCAAAATTTAGAGATACATGCAGGTCCCCTTGCAGCCCCAGTCCCACAGTAAACATCTTTAGCATTGGACCACATACAGGTCCACAAAATGCATATGTGCATGGGGCACAGTGACAATCTGCTGCATTCTTGAAAAGGTGTGACCATGTGCAACACCCCGGCACGCTCCGGGCACACACTGGATTTGGTGGTTTAGCCCACCTGATGTCATAGATGGGTTGAAGAAAGTCGGAGGCCTGTCGCCATCAGGGCCAAGGTTCGACCCATCGTCTATCGGATCGGTCTGAAGAGTAGGGTCGCTGAAGGGCGAGGGAAGATGGTCGTGAGAACCATCGCTGGCGAGCCTTTCCATCCCCTCAGGAATGCTGGGTACTGCCATCGATGAACATCTTGTGCTTCCAACAGTGTCCAATCCTCGGCTTGCATTGAACGACCCGCTGTCCCCTGAAGAAAGGACAAGAAGAGCTGGATACTGTCAGCCCTGTATCAACGCTTGAACGACACAAACAGTGTCTCACACATTCTGGCGATGATGTGATGTGCATGTGATGCCATCCACTCACAAACTTCTTGCCAATCCACACAAAAACCCAGAGAAGAGTAGCGCGCAGAAACGGAGGAGGAATCTGAAAACATGTCAATGAGACATTAAGATCAACTTATGATTCTAGTAAACAATACCAGCAGCAGCAATGATGGCAGCAGCAGCAAGAACAATAACAAGAACAACGGCAACGGCAACAACAACAGTAACAACAACATAATCGACAACATCGTTGTCGACAATAACATTAATAATGATGTTGATGACGACGATGATGAGAATGGCAGTCAAACATTTGTTGTTGTTGATGATGATGATGATGATGGTTAGATTGTAAATACTACTGTTGCACCCAGGCCCTACTAGCGCGGCTCAGCAAGGCAAGAGGCAACCAGAACGCAACAGCAACAAGGAGGGACAGCTGTGCAGCACCTAAAGTATTCCAGCCTCCGTTGGCACTGTTTCTCGAAATGCCGGTACTGAAGCTGAGCTCTGACCAGGGCAGAGATGGTGTGGATACTAAGCTGCTTCCATACAGTTCAGATGAAATGTCTGAAGCTTTTGTGTCACTCCTTGAAGGGATCGACACTGCAGAGCTGCATTCTGCCTCTGTAATTTGATCATCTAAGGACAACCTTGAGACCTATGTCAAACAACTTTGTCAAGGAACCCATACAATAAGCACGAGGTCAGATACATAGAGTCGAATGCATCGAAGCATCGTCTCCTAGTACGTCTCCCCATTAACACCAGCATCCAAGCTCAGCAGAAGCGAAAATCATGTCCGTTTGTACTGACTCTGAGCGACAAGCTTTGCAGTGAATTACACAGGAATAAGGGTCATGTCACATTCGAAGCCCGAAAAATGCCATGTCACGTCGTTTAAGACACATACGACGGCTGACATGACTTGCCGAAAGTCCTTATTCGGAACGATCATACTGGACAAAAAATCAGTTATTTTGCCCTCCTACCTCCTCAAGAATATTTGCGAATGGCGAATCCAAAGGAGCGTCAGTAGCAGGAAGCATATCGGGCCGAGCCATCATTCTCTTCTCAGATGGTTCAGTACTCCCTCTTTTGCTGATATTGGCAGACGCAAGCTCACTCGCAAGCTCACTATCTTGACATTTACCTGCAGATGCAATCTTGTCTCAAATCTCAAACATATTGCTGTTGCTGATTGTAAGGTGCCAGGCTGCCTCCCCCAGCATGGGCAGATAAGCCAAGAAACTGCGTATAGAACGTCTCATTCACTCACCTGCCAAATCAGCTACAAAGAAAGGGTCCAGAAACAATCGCTCTGCGCTTTGGTATTGTTACCCGCTTGATTGTGAGAGAAAGAGTTCTGCGTGTGTGTAATGACTGGAACTTTCGAAGGAGCAGCTGCAAAGACCGTCCTCTGCCGGCACTAACTGTTAGGCCTCAGTTCCTCTATTGAAAATGAAACAGAATCTGTGTTCGCATGCCTAACCCGCACAGCATGCTGAACTGGTTCGATGCATTTGAAAGAAATATCGGTGCTTAGTGGATCACGTGAGCGCTGGCAACTACGACGCCGACGTTCCGACAGTCAGCCCAAATGCTCGTAGAGTCTACGACGTAGACTGATCTATCTCACTTTAGCTTATACTTTAAAATTAAGAGTGAAGCCTATCCTAACCGCATACCATAAATCCATCATGCAGGTACGCGGAATCTAGGTGATAATGAGAGGGAAAGAGAGAGAGAGAAGGGGGAGAGGGTGAAAGGGGGGGGGGGAGAACATATATGTACATGATGTTTTACTTCAAACATCATAGTTATTAGTACTATGATCCGACAATCAGACCAGGTGCTCGTAGACTGATCGATCTCAGTTTAAGCTTCATAATCATAAGTACTGTGATAAATATGATGAATATACCGGTAATCATCGTTATATTACATTATATACAACTCAAAAAAATCATCAAAAAAGAATGCATTTACAAATCATCAAAAAAGACTACCTTTATCGATGTAGATCTAAAATAGATTTAACAATAAATATTATAATAAATATTTGCACTGTTTTACACACACACACACACACACACACACACACACACACACACACACACACACACACACACACACACACACACACACACACACACACGTATACGTAAACAACGTAACTTACCATATGAGGTGTGGTGATCGTCTCAAGAGGCCAAAACGATTCCCCTCTTCTGTCTCTCGTACAAACACAAGTGATTCCAATTCCAACCAGCTAGCTGACCCTTGGGAAGAGGGGGCCGGGCGGGCCTTCCAATGGTCGCGACGGACCGCGATGACATGTGCCAACCGTACAGATTCACGGTATGCATGCCATGAATCGTTTGACGCTTGCTCGTCATCCAATCGGCCTTGGCACTATCTTAGGCGTCAACGACTTCAAAATATTTACTCCGTTGACCTGCCTCTCCACCAAGCTATGTTGTTGGTCAGGGCCAGGGAATTATTTTCATATGGTACCGTTGACATCGCACAGACAAATATTTAAAAATCATTTCGGCCCTGTGCGTATTGCAATCTCAGCATTAGCTATAGCACAACAGTATTGTCCCTCATGAGCAGTCCTGACAGCAGCCACGACATCCAAGATATGCTAGAGTCCAGTGGCATGAACTGCCAAATATCTGAGATACAAACACTTAAACACATGCTCCAGGAGGGGTTCTATCTATGTGTAGTTCCAGTCTCGGGTTCCAGTCCAGTCCAGTCGAGTCCCCGGACCTCGAGTCGAACTGTACTGCAATGACCCGTCGAACAATAACTCCAGGACCGTTGAATCTAAAATATCACAAGTTGTGATATGTGTAGCCTCATGTAGTCAATAAGGGAGGTCAGCACATATGTATGGGATACTAGCTTATATGTGAATAACTATTCGCATTGATAACATGATGCTGTGATTGAAAACAATTATTGTCATCATGACAGTTATAACAATTAATTAATTGTTTTCAATCACAGCATAATGTTATTAATGCGAAGACTTGTTCACATATAAGCTTGTATCCCATGTGCTGACCTCCCTTATTGACTACATGAGGCTACACATGTATGGTAAGTTATCTTGTCATCACACTTGATCTTAACATATGCCTATCATTGGGTAATGTCTTGTAGGCCTGTACTCCACCATTCATGTCCCTTATTTGTGCCCGCAAACATGTCATACCCTCTCAGGGAAATTCCATCACATGTGCAGTAAAGGCATTGAGTATACATGATGGATCCTAATTTACAACAGGACATCCGCCACGATTGTCATTTCGACATGTGCCGCATTTTCGTGGAGGCCGGAGATAAGAAGGAAGGTATTTGTTAACCTGCCCCCCTTTGGGGCAGGTTTTAGGTGTGGACGTCGGCCGGCAACGTCCACACCTCTGGATTCCCGGAGGGCTGGCAGAATAAGCTATGCAGTTGACACGCAAGAATCTACGCTATTTCTCAGGGAGGGCTTGTAATATATGAGATTTTTCTGTTGCAGACTAAACAGGCCACAGCTCCGCCAAGATGTGGTGTAGCTCCGAGGTCCGGAAGCTGTCCGTAAGCTCAGTTTTATATTGCAAATTTAGCATGGGAAGATGGGAAAAGGCGGTGTGGCAGTCTGAGCGGAGGCTTGTGTACAGCTTTGTATTCACTCCCCCGAAAAAATAAGTGGCGGTGACTTTGATAAGTTCCTGGTACATCTTGATAGGGAGCATGCCATCAAACGGTTAATTTGTGAGTTGTTGTTAGCGAATTGGGCTAGCAAGCCATGACTCTAGAATTCTAGAAGGGTTGCGAGCAATCCCCAAGTTTCTGACAAGGCCCAGAATTCCGCTTCCCCAAGTTTTGCTCCCGTCAGCCCTTGCGTTGAAGGCCTCACAACGTTTTCCTCAAGACCTTGCAATTGCTCGCGGGGCCAGACGAACACACACCTCATTTAAGGGCCAAAACTTTGGATAGTGGCACGCAAAGCCATGCCGGCCTCTTTCCTTCGCAACCAGACGAAAATACATCATGCAAAATTGCATTTCAGCCTCCGACCCATTTCAGTGATCCCCGAACTTTGTACGGAGTGCCTTGGCTTACCTGAAGCCTCACCCGCCCTGCCTGTAAAGACAACCATTACCTTGTACTTCATATGCGTGCATGGGGAGATCCCGTACAGTTCTCTCTGGTTTTCATATATACTTGGATGAACGCGTACATTCTATAATTGGCCGCTCTGCGTCGCATTTAAGACGAGAACTTCACGCATTGTAATCAGTCGCTATCTTCTTCTTCATGAACGAATCTGTTTGCCTCAGTCAAATACTCTTCCGCTGATTGCCATAACACTGCCCGTCCCTCTTCAAATACACGGCCTTGCGACTTACTTTCTAATCAACTTTAATATGGAAAGGGGGATGTCTTTGTTAGAACTTCAGGCGTGACGATGCTGGACCATTGCAATTGCCGACACAGGTAGAAAAAGGGGGCTTAATTCGATCTTACTCCGATCTGAATTCGGACTGATTTTCGAGTCCCCTGGAGTCCACTGCCGAGTCCCCTGGAGTTACACAATTAAAATTTGCATGGCTAAGATACTATGTACAATCAATAAGGGTGATATATCTATATCCATACGCGCAGGCCCACGTTCTTGCGAATCTGAGACACTATACCAAACCGGCGAAGGGATCCTGAGGTTCTTTAGTAAGACCGTCTGGGATCCAGGCATGCGGGTTTGTCGGTGGGACAGATTCACGCCTGTTACATGGGTCGCGCTTGTTGTCCTTGATGTTTCTCAAACATGTTGTCGGAATGCATTTCTCAAACACATGTTCCCACAACATATGGCCATTCCCACAACATTACCCGGGTGTTCTGCTTGGTGGGGTGGAGGTCGGGGTGCAATGGACTTCCATTGATCAATGTACCTTCGAAGGTACAGATCGGAAATGACGTGGACATACTTTGGCTGCAAAAAGTGGTATGTGTGAGGTTGTAGTGGAAGGTCCAAGATGTAAAGGGGGTCTGGAGGGTTTCCCCCTGATCCCTTCTGATCGCCTGCCAAAGTTGCGTCATCCAAACGGAATCTGGCACGGCTGCCGCGTCCCCTCCCCTTGCACTGCATCCCCGCGGATCACATGTTCACATGCGCCCCTGTGCATGTGCACACACCATGATAACGCGGCGTCATATGATGAATCTGCCCACGCATCGCACTCGCACGCCTCATAATTCTGTTCGTCAACCATTTGAGCAATTCCCTGCGCAGGCATGCCCTGTAGCGTGAACTAAGCGGAAGAGGTTTTTATGAGACAGTGAGACGTTCGTGGTGTGCAACGAAAGAGTGTTACATGATTGATTCGCAAGCGTGCTCTTAAACCCAGGGTGGATTGAATTATACTGTACTGCCACAGACGCGTAGTCGGGCAACCGAGCGAACTACTTGAGCGAGGTTGTACTGCGAATCCAGATCACATGGCAAGTCAAAGAGCAATGCCAAGGACCATACTAGAGCATTATACCCTAGGAAATGCTACATGCCCTCCCCCTTGGCATAAGCTATGAGATGTTGTTTATGGCAATGGGGCCACAAACGTAAGACAGGGGCATCACGAACCCTGCTTACTGCAACTATAGATAATCACACCTCCTATAGTTACCAAACCAGCAAGTCAGAGGATGAAGTCCACAAAGCAAGTTAGCACGACACAGACGAGGGACTCATCTGCTCAATGCCCGAATACCTTAACATTCTAAGGACTATCGTCTGCAAGGCGGATCCTCTAACTTAGGGGACGAACTCTCTAGACAGCACTCACACCAGTGATGAAACAATTAGGTTGAGTCATTAGACTAGCACTTGTCCAAACCTTAGGTCCAGTTACCCTGCACTGCAGTGTAACCTTCGCTTGAGGTGGCTTTCCAACTAAAGGCATAAGGCATATCGTCTAGAGCAGCAAGCTATACACAACTAACTGCCACATAGTGTATCTCATGGGTAAGATACCAAAGCAAGTTACTCATGCACGGAACTACAATTTGCAGCTACACTGCCACAGCAAGTGCATCACAAAATGGAGCCGTGGGTCAGGAAACATAACCCATGCAAAACAATTAACCAAGAGACATGCATGCAAGTCCCAATTCACGAATCCCCCTCCCAGACCCTTCCACCCTCCCTCCCTCCCTCCCAGATCAAAGCTGGCTGGTGTTGAAGCTCCAAGGGTCATCAGCCGCAAGTGGCTGGAAAAGTCTCAAGCCGCAAATGGCTTAATCAAGGGATGCCCGCAAGTGGGACTTAAGAAAGGACTGGGGCAGCTGCCACGTCATCAGCCAGATGGCGAACATGGGCAAGAGGATCCCAAGTATTCTCAGTCTCATCGTAGCCTTTCCATTTGACTAAGTAGCGCCAAGACTTTCCAACTTTCTTCTTAGCTATGATGGCCTCCACTTCATAAACGCCGCCACGCTTGTCTGCATACAAAGGAGGTGGTGAAGTAACAGTAACTGGTACAGATGAAGACACATAAGGCTTCAGTTGGGAAACATGAAACACAGGATGAATATTTACAGTCTCAGGCAAGACGAGTCTAAAAGCTCGAGAACCAACTGCTGCAGCAATAGTAAAGGGCCCAAAATACTTAGCCGATAACTTTGACGAGAGCCCAGGTGAAAGCTGGTTTTTCCTTGCAGCCAACAACACCTGGTCCCCCACCTTAAAAGGGTGGTCTCGTCTCTTTCTATCTGCATAAGACTTCTGCCGTTGCTGTGCAGAGGCAAGGTTAGACTTGGCACTTTTCAAGGCAGTCTGCAGCCCCTCAACCCATTCAGAAACAGCAGGATTTACAGAACGTGCGGGAACAGCAGAAGACAAGGGAGTAAGGGGATGGCGCCCATGATTCAGGAAGAAGGGTGTCTGCAGTGTTGAAGCCTGAAGTGAGTTATTATATGCAAACTCCACCATACTCAAATACTTGTACCAGTCATCCTGCCTGGGACCCACAAACCCTCTCAGCATGTCTTCCATGGTCCTGTTCATTCTCTCAGTCTGCCCATCCGTCTGAGGGTGGTAAGCAGTAGACATAGCAATCTCAGTACCCAATATTTTCACAAAGGCCTTCCAAAAATGGCTAGTGAACCTTGGATCTCTATCACTCACAATGGAGGTAGGCATTCCAAATCTCACAAAGACCCTGTCAACAAACAGTTGTGCAAGTTGAGGTGCAGTGATGGTTTTAGTGCATGCAGCCAAGACACACAACTTAGAAAACCTATCCACAAATACCACAATAGAGTCAAACCCACAGCAGACAGGTAAATCAGTCACTAAATCAAGGGAAACGCTCTGCCAAGGTCCATATGGAATGGGCAGTGGCTGAAGCAAACCATAAGGTACGGCTCCAGTCCCTTTAGTGCGCTGGCAGGTGTCACAAGACCTGCAAAAGTCCCTGACTGATGAGCTGAGACGTGGCCACCAAAATTCCCTGCACACTAATTCATACATCTTGTTAATCCCAAGATGGCCAGAAAAGGGGGTGGCATGACACTCTCTCAGTACCTTCTCTCGCAATGCATCAGGGACATACACTCTACCTGACTGCACCGAATAAGGTACAGTGTCTCTCATCACCAAAACACCTTCTTCCACAAGTTTAGCAATTGTGGGATCAGAAACACACAGCAAAGCAATTTCTGGTAGGAGGGACGAGACAGAAACAGAGGAGACATGCATTACTGCCAAATCAACACGCCTAGACAAAGCATCTGCAACAACATTGTCAGTGCCCTTCACATATTTAATATCAGGCATGAATCTCATGATTTCAGTAAGCCATCTTTCCTGCGTACTAGTCCTAACAGGAGCACTCAATAAATACTCAAGTGCTTGCTGGTCAGTGTGTACAGTAAACTTAGCACCCAGCAACAAATGCTTCCATTTAAGCAAGGCATGAACAAGAGCAAGCAACTCTCTGTCATATGGTGCTAACTTCCTCTCAGGGGGTTGGAGTTTCCTGGACTCGAAGGCAACGGGCTGCAGTCCCTTTCCTTGATCCTGCTGCAACACAGCACCAACAGCAAAACCTGAGGCATCTACATGCACAACAAAAGGTTTATCTAAATCAGGCATCAAAAGGCAAGGAGGAGTAGAAACAAGATCTTTCAGTGCTACAAAGGCTTCCCTCTGGGGTCCCTCCCAGGTCCAAGGCACATCCTTTTTGAGCAACTCAGTAAGAGGATAGGCAACATCTACAAAATGGTCCATAAAAGTATCATAATATTGAGTAAGACCTAGAAACCCTCTCAACTGTGACACATTCAAAGGAGTGGGCCAATCATGAGTGGCTGCAACCTTCCTAGGATCCACAATAATCCCATGAGGTGTCAACAGGTGTCCAAGGTATTCCACCTGCTTAGCAACAAAATCACACTTAGACCTTTTGCAATAAAATTTATGTTCCCTGAGCACCGACAAGACTGTCCTCAAATGCTCCATATGCTCTGCAACAGATTTAGAATATATGAGGATATCGTCTAGGTACACCAGCACAAATCTATCAAGGAAGGGAGACAAGATAGAGTTCATCACAGACTGAAAGGTGGCAGGTGCATTGGTTAACCCAAAAGGCATAACAGTGAACTCATAATGACCATAACGGGTTTTAAAAGCAGTCTTTTCTATGCTGTCATCATGCATACGTATCTGATGATATCCAGAGGCAAGGTCTAGCTTAGAAAATACACAACTTCCATGCAATTGCTCGAACATCTCATCAATCCTAGGCAATGGGTGTTGGTTCCTAACAGTAATCCTATTGAAGGCCCTGTAGTCAATGCATAAACGCCATCCACCATCCTTTTTGGGAACAAATAAGATGGGTGCACCAAATGGTGATGTCGATGGGCGGATGAACCCCCTCTCAAGGAGCTCCTGCAACTGTGCACGTAGCTCAGCAAGCTGGGCTCCAGACAGTGGATATATCCGGGAGGCTGGAGGAGTTGCGTCCGGCTCCAATCTGGTGTGGTGGTCTCCAGCACGAGAAGGAGGGAGGCCTTCAGGAAGTCCAGACAGTACATCCTTAAATTCCTGCAAAAGCTGCTCCAACTCTGGCACATTGTATGCATCAGTATCTGAAACATTGTCAGTCACTGCATTCAGTTGAATAATGTACACTGATTCACCCAACTTCACCATCTCTTCCACTTCCATGGATGAGATCACATACCCAGGCATGCCTGACCTCTGACACCCCAAAAGTACATGTGTTTTATTAGCATGAACCAAAGACACAGCATTCAATTTCCAATTCACAATTGGGTTAAAAGCAGTTAACCAAGGTTTGCCCAAGACAAGATCATAGTAGGTCAACTCAGTAGGGAGGCAGGTGACTTCAAAACCCAAGGTCCCAACAGTCAGGTCAGTTGACACACTATGTCCTACCACAGATGTCCTACCATCAGCCACTCTCACAGTAACATGTGAACTCAAAGGCACAGTGGGAAGGGCAAGCTCCTGCACAAGTTTATCATCAATAAAATTTGCAGAGGCTCCACTGTCCAACAAAATCCTGACAGGTCTACTAGCAAGAATGCCCTCAAACTCTATGCAAGTGGAGGAAAGATCAAGACCATTCACAATGTGTCTACTGTCAAGCTGAACAAAAGAGTCAAAAGAAGTTGCGGGCAGGGGTTTCTCCTTCACACTGAGACAACCAGTCTGTACCAGGCAACGATATAAGGGCAAGCCTGTATGGGAACTGCAGTGGGGTGAGCTCTTAAAGGTGGAAGTAAGACCCAGTGCATCCAAAACAGAAGCCGAGAGCAATACATCATGAGACTGTTGTTGTGTAGTCCCTTCCAGCACCTGTTCACAGTGGCTCAGGCAAGAGAGCACAGTCAATCTAGTACCTGGCAGTAGCTGTGACACAAGCTGGCTAACAGTACACTCCCTGTTACTACCATCAACAAACAAGACAACATGAGCATCACTAGAAAGAAGGTGAGGAGCTGCATCTCTCTTGTACATGCACACAGGATTGATCAAGTCACTGGCATGGGGGGATGTCTGAAACTCTCTACACAAACCATGCCCATCCACAATATGGGACTTGAAAGAATGGCAACAAATGTGAAAGAAATCCTGCAGATTACCAAGCCCATACAAAACAGGAATCCCATACTGGGTCACTGAACAGTTGGCAGACACCTGAAACAGGCCTCACACTGCTGTAATACCAAAGAAGTCCAACAAATCAAGTTGTATTTGATTTGTAAAAGTGCTTCCTCAACTCAAGGTGTAATTGGAAGCAACGGAAGAACGTCGTAGCCACCTCCACGGACCGAGCGGATGACAAGCCTACATCGTAGGTCCCCAAAAACATTTCAGTCTGCATAAGCCAAGGATCCAACTTCATTGGATCTCCCTCGAATACAGATGGGTCTGGCAACTTGAGCGAGGGCTTCCCTGAACCTGACGAGGCTGTAGCCGATGCCGGAGTTGCCGTTGGTATGGGCTGCGGCACGACCACAGGTGCAGGTTGCGCGAGAGAGCACTGAATTAACATCTCAAGTCCCTCTGAAATGCTCTGAGCGGTATCAACTGGAGGGGAATGCGACGGAACACTAGATCCTAATGCAACGGCTCCTTCGAGCAGGGCACCGATATCTACCAAACGCCTAAGCATACAACGAGGATCTACCCATGAACGATCTACATATACATAAGCAAGAAGATCTATGGATGGATCTGGCTCTGCGATGCCAGGACTAGGTGCACGAGCCCTTGAACCCGAACGAGGATGCCGAGACATCACAATCCGAAAGGAAAAGAAACGCACCACGAACGAACGACAAGGAACTAATCCTTGTCGCCGATACCACTGTAGCGTGAACTAAGCGGAAGAGGTTTTTATGAGACAGTGAGACGTTCGTGGTGTGCAACGAAAGAGTGTTACATGATTGATTCGCAAGCGTGCTCTTAAACCCAGGGTGGATTGAATTATACTGTACTGCCACAGACGCGTAGTCGGGCAACCGAGCGAACTACTTGAGCGAGGTTGTACTGCGAATCCAGATCACATGGCAAGTCAAAGAGCAATGCCAAGGACCATACTAGAGCATTATACCCTAGGAAATGCTACATGCCCCATCAACGCCACTGATGAAAGAACCCGCGCAACTGGCCACCAGATCCCCAACCTGAGGCGGGGATGTGTGCGCACGTGTGGAGCACGTGCTCCCACCGCGTCCCTGCTCATATGAACTGGATTCCCCCTGAACATCAGATCTGTGACATCCGGCACCACGTGGGTGCACCCACTAAAGTTACTTCAGGCTGAAGAGCGTGCCAATCAGAAGGAAGACCATACGAGACTTACGTCTGTCAATATAACATCCAGAACCACCCAATCCTACTGGTACCCAAGGAGATTCTGGCAGTAAATTCGCCGAAAACCATTGTTGCGAACCCTGAGAGATCCTGTTCTTGAGGTTCATATTTACTTCAAAGCATTTGAGTAGACCGTTGGAGCTGTCCCGAGCAACCCAGCTGGGGTTCGGGGTTAATGCAACAACGCCATTACCACAATGGTGTGTTACTGTCAGGTATGATTCCCGAAAATCATGATCATGGAATTCAGATACGACTAGCGGGATTGTATTAAGGATCAAGACTATCTTGGCATATGCAAATGCATTGACTGATTCGTTAAGCAGATCTACCCTTAAGGGAGAGCTACCCTTAAGCTTACACATCGACTGTAAAGGACCAGCCCAGCCCTGGCATGAACACTTCTGGCCTCCACAGCTCGAGTCAGGAGCTTGACCGCCTCATCCTGATAATTCAAATTCTTGACCAAGAGGAAGAAGAAGGAGAAGGTTTCAAATGCCACGCATGCGCATGCGTCGAGCCACTTGTGGCTGATGAGATGGCATGAGATGGGATAGGATGGGACAGATGCGCGTCTGTCCAGCCACTTGCGGCCATGGCTGATGAGATGTGGCAATAACTGCATCATAATGAGATGGAACAGCTCCGACGCGTGGTACGGTACCATGTTGTTTACAAGGGATCACTTCGCAACTTCCACCGTGGCCATGCCTGATGAGATGTGGTCCATAACTGCCTCATGATCAGATGGGACAGCTCCCACGCGTGGTACGGTACCATGTTGTGTACACAGGATCACTTCACGACTTCCACCACAGCCTCATCAATGGTGGGGTAAACAAATGTGAAGCCGGTGGATTGGGTGGCGGTGGGCAGAACGCGCTGGCCCTCCAGAACAACAGACGCGCCCTCACCCAGGACAACCTGCGACACCGCAGGCACGCCCACGTCATCATCTTGCGAGTCGGCTGGCGAACATGTACATCTGTACCACACCATACGTGGCCAGATGTCACTAGCTACCATGTGATGCACGTGCGGCGAGGAGCCCACATGGGCACGTGCACGCACAGATCTAGATGCGCACATACCTACGCATGGACCGCGAGAGGTACACATATATGGATGCACACGTGAAAGAGGTCCACATGTAAATGAGAGGCTCCGACAAGTTGCAGTCATCTCTCATCTCACGTCGACTCTCCAAGATCCTCATCCTCTTTCTTCGGGCGGCCCATCATGAAGTCACCCTTTCAGAAGTCCCCCTCTCCGCTTAAGCCAAAGGGAGGATCCCCTCTGCCCCCCATGGCCAGAGGGGTACCCTGCATGCTCGGAAAGCCTTAGCACGTCCCTTCAAAGCATCCCACGCCCTTGCATCAGGATGTCAGTTCCTCGAGAAGATTAAGGGTGCAAGTGTGCGAAGCTGACCAGAACATGATCTGGTCCCGCTTGCAATGCACATCAACTGACAGGAAATCGTCCGAGCTAGAAACTTGGTCGTGCCGCTGGATTCGTTCATCTCCTCGAGGTTTCCCAAATCTCCCAGCTGGCTTAAAGCCCCTTGGTTCACGCCACTTTGTGCAACGAATTTCATCTAGATTGATGCTCATACAGCTAGCTAAGCTAGCGACTGCTGTAGCTACGTAGCCAATGTATACATTGGCTTCCGAAAGTTACAGGTTATAGATAAGTTAAACGTTACAGATCTAGGTTGACTTTAAGGTTACAGGCTACAGGAAGTTACAGATTAAGGGTAAGTTCAGGTCTCCTGCAGCGCTGAAGGTTTAAACCAAACTCGGACCATGGCGTGGCCAAACGTTAAGCTGGAGGACCGGGAGCTCATAGGTGTAAAGTACTCGAGGGGTGAAGATTTGGCATCGCCGGGCCATATGTAAACCTGTATACTAAAAAATGAGCTCGTTTAGGAATCCCCCGCTGGAGCCCCACAGCAGTGTACAAAGGTGAACCTGGCTAGGTTTTACTGGAGGGGAGAAAAACTGGCATCCCCTTATAAGTAATTACCAAATGTATATCTGTACGACTTGGAGCTCCTATAGGAGCTCCTAGTGTGAACCTAGCTAGCTTCTCCCGTACTGATGAAGATTTGGCATCCCCAGACCAATGCAAACCTCAAGGACGGCGATCCCTTTCGTGAACTCCCAAAGGCTCCAATTCAATTCCTCCATGTACAACCTTCCCAAACTTTTTGGAAGTTTCTGGAAATTGGTTGACTTCCCGACATTCAACTTATGCTTCGTTATGTCAAAACCAGGAGATAACAATACCGTCGGAAAAGTCCAACGTGAGAGGGGCTATCACAAGTAGGTGTCCATACAGGTTGCTAACCATGGCCCTTATGTGAAGATATCCATACATCAGACAGCACAATGCGGTTTGTAGTGCGAGTCGCTCATGGCCAAGGCCTAGGCATTCTGATGCAGCAGAGGAGTCAGTACGTACTGCTTGACTCATGAGGGGCTCCCGCTGAAAAGCGCATTCCATTCTCGAAGTGGAGCTCTCGAGCCTCATCCATGGGAAGGCAATTGCCTTACAAGGAGGAAGGCAATACGATTTGCAGGGATAGCCCTCGTGATTGTGACAGTCGACGTACTGAATCTCTATAGAGGGCTTACCCTTCCCCCACCCCCCCCCCCCGGCCCCCAAAACAAATGCGCAAAAGATGCCTATTATTGACACCACCAGGGTCACATGGTACTGGTAGTGTCAAAGAAGCTTAGTAGCACTAGACACTGAGCAAATGATGCCGAATGCTGACACCACCATGCTTGTAATGTGCCATGCAAATGACATTGTACAATGCCCAGCTAGGAGGGCCCAAAGAGCTCCCCCCCCCCCCCCCCCCGACCAGCCCCACCCCCCCCCCCCCCGGGGGGGATTCAAGTCTTTCAGAAAACCGAGTCACCAGACACTTTGAACGCTTCGCTCAATGTGTTCACACCCGACCGAGTCAGAGTGAGAGAAGAATGATTCCAAGCAAAGTTAGCGGTGTTGCTATGATATTCCAACTCCAAAACTTTAAAATGCCAACGTCAATGTCAATGCCAATCCTTCGGCAGATTGGCTCACATGCTCTTCCAACATCATCTCGGCCCTGCCAGAGAGACACTTTCAGGCCTGCTTCTGAGAGCCAAGCTAACTATACTTATAAGGACTCGCATGTGCGTCCCCGATGTAGCTACAGTGCATGCAGAACAAGGCCAACAAGCGCTTCCCCTCTCTCATGTGTTGACCTTCCACTGTTTCCTCTCATAAACTGGTACTGGGACGTTTATGAGGCGATCACTCTTCTTATGAAGGTCGCCCCCACCCCCGCACACACAGAACCCCACGCACATGTACGCGCGCACGCGCGCGCGCGTGCGCACACACACACACACAGATATACATACACACACGTACACAACATGTGCACGTAGTGACGTACACGTGCGCGCGCACACGCACACACACACCCCCCCCCCCACACACACACACACACACACACACACACACACACACACACACACACACACAAACAACGTCAGCTTGACCCTACGGTTGACCCTACGATACACCCGTTGGGCTGAACACATCTTATATCTAAGTAAAAATCCACTAGTGAAAACGCCGTAACACCCTCTCCGTCTTAACACATCACAATTGATCAATGTCATGGCCTGTATCTTCCACTAATTCCTGTCTACATGATCCATCCGGTTCTCCAAAAACTGACTCGGTGACACAGTCACAAAATTGCAAATCTCACAGCGTACCGATTTACACCACAAGGCTGCATTCAAGCAGAGTCACTCTGGCCAGCGACTAGAATAGGGGGGGAACCAGACAACACAAGACCAAACGAAGGAAGAAGATGCACCCCTCGAAGGCAAAACGGGGTCGCCATGCCTCTGACCAGGGCCCCTCTATCACAAGACACAATGACATTTGTCATTTTCATCCCGGAACCCCCCCCCCCTCTCGGCCCTCCCTCCCTCCAAACCTCTCTGCCACCCATGTGGAAACAACCCCGTCCCCCTTTCACAGGACAAAAGGACTTTGAAGTCTCTCCCCGCCCCTCCCAACCGGAGGGGGGGTGTGCGCAGACACTCCATACATTGAGACCTTCACAAAGCATTTACGCGAAAGGGAATCCCGGGGTGAGCGGGTGGGGGGAGGGGGGCAGGCGTCGGGCTATCGGCGCCGCAACAGATTGGCGATGGCACCATCCAGACGAGAGTACTTGAACTCAAACTGTACATCATGCAGGCGCTGGGGCAGTACTCTTTGCCCATCCAGTACTACTGTAGCACCATCCCCTAGCATCCCCTGCCCCACCATCACACATCAGCACCTTCTGCGATAGCTTCTCTTTCGTATTACACCCACCTTTCACAGATCAGCACCTTCTGCAGTAGCTGCTTTTTATATGACACCAACCTCTCACAGACCAGCACCTTCTGCATTAGCTTCTTTTCACATGACACCCACCTTTCACAGACCCAGCACCTTCTGCGATAGGCCTTTTCATATGACACCCAGCATTCACAGACAAGCACCTTCTGTGATAGCTTATTTTCATGTGACACCCACCTTTCACAGATCAGCACCTTCTGCAATAGCTTCTCTTTCGTATGACACCCACCTTTCACAGATCAGCACCTTCTGCGAGAGCTTCTTTTCATATTACACCCACCTTTCACACACCAGCACCTCCTGCGATAGCTTCTTTCTATTTGACACCCACCTTCGAAATCAACACCCCGCCGTAATTTTCTCTCTTGGCAGTCGGTAGAATGATCTAAGTCACAGACCAGCATCTTTGCCATAGCCTCTGTTTAAACAATATCTGTTGCACAGATAAGCACCTTTTGAGAGCTTCTCTGAGAATGAAACCACAATCACACATCAGCACCTTGCAATAGCTTGCCTTTACATCAAACCCACCATATGGTGGGTTGAGATGCATCTCAAATCAGCACCTCGCAAAACATTCTCTTCAAATGTACCACTGCCACAGATCACGGCCTTAACTGTTTCAAAATCAGCCACATTGCCAAAACTTCCCTTCAAATGTATCACTGCCACAGATCACTGCCAGGTGATAGCTTCTCTAGTGATCTTCTCAAGTATACCACTGTCACAGATCAGCACATTGCAATACCGATCAGACCAACCGACTCAGATCCTCACCAACGCAATTGCAGTTTCTTCAAAATAGTTTGATTAAAACCCGCTGGTATACTCACCCTACAGCATGGCTTTCTCATGGGTATCTTGCAACTGTCCCTTGCCTCCCTGAGCTCTGCAGCACGCTGTATTCCCCTTACACCTTGCTGGTGTCCCTGCTTTCCTTTCCCTCCAGCATGACGGTTTCCCTAATTACCTTGCATAGCTTTCCCCGATCCCTCATCCTGCAGCACGACTTCTTCCCTGATCATATCGGCTGAATTAAGACCCCCTTACCTAACCCCTGGCTCCCTAAACCTGCAGCGTGACTTTTTACTGCCTATTGTGGCGCTTCCCCACCCAATTTCTTTAAATTTTGATCTCCCGGTCGAAATATGCCCGATGGTAGTCAACCAGATTCTGTTGCCCCTGGCGGCCTCTGTCCTTAGAAGAAAGTTTAAGTGTGCTTGACCCGCACACGCGGAGACGAGATTATGTAAGCACCACCAATACTCTGTCCTCTGGGGCCCAAATCCAAGATCCTGAGGTATCAAAGGCCGTGCTTATGGTGTCACGCTCATTCTGTGCCAAGCACAAACGTATGTCCTCCCTTCATTCGTGTTGCTACTGTTCCCCTCCCTCACATCCTCCATTCTCCCGTACCTCAAATGGTTACTGTTCTGGTCAGAGGTACTGACTCCAGCTTGATAAGCACGCTGCGCGCATACACCAGTTTGACAAAGTCTACCACGTGCATGCGAGACATCGGTTAGGCGTCCCCCCAAGCGGGTCGCGCCCCCCACCCTTCCACCCTTTCTTTTGTTTAGTTTCATTCTCTTTTGAAGCCCTGTAGCCCGAGTTCCTATCCAACTGGCGTACTGCTTAACCAACTACTCAAAAGCCTCTGACCACCTCGCAGACTGCCTGACCGCTGAATCAGAAGCCCCTGACGAACCGGCTTACTGCTTAACCGACGACTCAAAAGCCTCTGTCCACCTCACGTACTGCTTAACCGACGACTCAGAAGCCCCTGGCCAACTTGTGTACTGCCTGAGTGACGACTCAACAGCCCCTGACCAACCAACATACTGCTTAATCGACGACTCAAAAGCTTCTGACTGACCAAACTCACGTACTGAGCACTCGCACCCAGAGCCCCATCTTACTGTTATCTGCATCTGTAGCGTCATCTGCACCTGTAGCATTATCTGCATCTGTACTGTTATCTGTATACTATGTGGTCGAGCTGTCGTTGGTCACAATGTCAACGTATCGGCTAAACCCAGCGGCAAGACTTTTACCTGGGGGCCCAGTTGCTTCTGCTTGGTTTCCCCTAGTTCCTAAAGCACGACTTTTCCCCTCTTAACTAGAGGTATTTTTCCCTGGGATCCTGCAGAAAGAATTTTACCATGCTGTCTTGTCTTGGTTGCCTGGTTCCGTGCTGGCTGTAGCACGACTATTCCGCTGCTAGATGACTGGAGTGCCCTGGCAGGTGATAATTATGTTCCACAAGATGATAATTGTGCCCTGCTAGATGACTACTGTGCCCTACTAGATGATCACGGTGCCCTGCTACATGTACAGTGTGCCCCAAAATATGATAATTGTGGCCCTGCTAGAGGACAACTGTGCCCTGCTAGATGATCACTGTTGATGATAATTGTGCCCTGATAGTGGACAACTGTGCCCTGCTAGATGATCACTGTTGATGATAATTGTGCCCTGCTAGTGGATAACTGTGCCGTGCTAAATGATCACTGTGGATGATAATTGTGCCCTAGTAGATGATAAATGTGCCCTGAAACATGATCACTGTGCCCTCCTTGATGATAATTGTGCCCTGCTACATGATGAGAGTGCCCTGCTAGATGGTAAATGTGCCCTGAAGCATGATAAATGTGCCCTTCCTTGATGATAACTGTGCCCTGCTAGATGATATTTGTGCCCTGAAATATGATAGCTGTGCCCTACCAGATGATACATGTGCCCTGCTAGACAATAATCGTGCATCTTCAGTACACTTAGACCGCATAGCGACGTGCAAACAGAGCCTTGCACCACCTACCACACCTGCCTGGGCGAGCTTGCTCAAACTCAACACCACATCGATTGACAGACGGACGGGTGGATGAATGGATGGATGAGTGAGTGGATGGACCTGTGGATGGATCTATGGATGGGTAGATGGATGGGTGGATTGGTGGGTGATGGATGGATAAATGGACGGATGGGTGTGTGGGTGGATGGATGGACGGGTGGATACATGCATGACTGGAAGGATAGGTAGATGGATGGATGGATCGATAGATAGATGGGTGGGTGGATGCGAGATGGATTGAGTGGAAGGATGGAGGGGCGGGCGAGCCGGACAGACGGTCGGGCAGACGGATGGATAGATGGACGGATGGATGGGGACGAGTAATTAATACATATTACATAATACACAATATACAATACATAATGCATAGTACATAATACATTGTGGGTACCTGGAGGGCAAAGCTCGGGACCGGCAGCCACGAGGGGCGGCCGAGGGCGCGTCCCAAAGAGGCGCACAGCTCGGACATGCGAACGGGATTTGGAGCTGTCCCGTTGTAGACCCCCTTCAGCATCGGGTTCTTCAGAGCCTCGATGTACAGTGCCACAAGGTCGTCCCTGCAGTCCCAGGCCTGTACCCTCAGCATGCAGAAGAGGCAAAATCCCTGGGACACCTTAGACAGACGAATCCCTAGTTGTCGACAAAAGACAGGCGCTTCATTCCAACCGCAACCCCCCACGAGCGACAGCGTACGCGCATCAACCCCCACAAGCAACGGTGACCTGGCGTCAGCTGTGTGCGCACGAGCCCTCCTTGGGAAGAGACGAGTATCCGACTTGTATATCCAGGAGAATCCTTTTGTAACCACCTCCCCCCCCACACACCCCCCCCCCACACACACCCCCATCCCCCAAAAAAAGCAAAAAACAAACAAACACACACACACACACACACACACACACACACACACACACACACACACACACACACACACACACACACACACACCACAAGAACAACAACCTCCCCCCCCCCCTAAAAAATTAAAGAAACAGGAGAGGAAAAAAGGGCAAAATAGGTGCATTGAGGAGCAAGATTGAGGAACAAGCAGGGATGGGACCTATGAATCCAGGAGCACCACTGCTGCCCACTCCCCAATGGACCCCCGACAAAGATCTGGAACATCGGCAGCATCTTGCCCAAAGCCCCTCCCTCCTTTGCAAGCACAATCCCTGCATCGCCCCGCACCGCTCAAGGACAGGCTTTGAAATTCTGGCGCTGCGTGGCGTCTTGTGACCCTCCTACGTGACCTTTTTGTTCCCAGAGCACCACAAAAGTGGCGGGCGGGCGGGCGGGCAGGTAGTAAGTGGGTAGGAACCCTCCCAAAGATCACACGTACAGATGAAAGCAGCGGGAGTCATGACAACAATGCAGCGACGATTCCCATTGCGGTGATCTTGTTCGACGTGGGTTGGCAACTACACAAACTTACCCGCAGAATGCAAGAACAACCCTCCAGCGTTCGATCAAACAGCGACCTGTATCCGGTTGCGTTCAGCAGGATTTCATTTCATTGGGTGTGCATTAACCGGGTTCGTAGCTGGAGATATGAAGTACAGATAATTGGGTAACACAGAGGACCTTCACCGCCGCAGGGCCACGATGATAATGGACTAGGGGTGCATAAGCAAGTTCCCTTTTCCCACATACTGCAAAACCATTGCAGCTGGAGGAGATCTTGTGCCACAAATGCCCATGTGACCTCATGTATGGGAGTACACATTCAGGCTGCATGCAAGACATATCTGAACATAACACTTCTGAACGGACAAGTGCGACTTGCCCTTCCTACGCACGCGCGCGTGCACACACACACACACACACACACACACACACACACACACACACACACACACACACACACACACACACATGCACACGCACGCATGCAAGCACGCACACAAGAACGTGTAGACGCCCCGTTTAACCCCGTTACACCTGCCAATCACAGTCAAAGGCTGGATGACCTGTTCGGATGATGACGACGCGGTCCACTTGCGCCTCGTTGGCGGCCGCTTCCCACTGCTGGCAGACCTCCGCCAGGTAATCGCTGCCCGCCGAGCTGCTCTCCGCAAAGGAGGCCGTGTCGCTCGTTCCATAGAAGCCTGCATCCAAGCCTTGCTTCAATCTTCCGGCTAAGTGTGTAAGAGCGTGGGTGTGTGTGTGTGTGTGTGTGTGTGTGTGTGTGTGTGTGTGTGTGTGTGTGTGTGTGTGTGTATGTGTGTGTGGGGGGCGTTGGTGTAGAGAGAGTGAGAGGGAGAGAGGGGGGCGGGGGAGAGAGAGAGGGGGAACAGGGAGGGAGGGAGAGGGAGAGGGAGAGGGAGAGGGAGAGGGAGAGGGAGACGGAGAGGGAAGTGGGGGGTAAGGGTTGGGTCAACCACTAAGATAATGACTGATGTCATGCACATGCCATTTCCATTGAACTCATCATCGCAACACTACACGGTATCATGCCGGGCTCCGTTAATTCATATCTGCACATCATTTATGTCTGCACAGTCAAGCAACCTTTGCAACCCCCTCCAGGAATCAGAAGTTGCCGTGAATGGTGTTACACAGCGCGATCCCCTCCCGGACCCCCCGGAGCGGGAACAGGGCGGAGGGAGGCAGAGCACCTCATGTTTAAATGCACTAAGCAGACAAGCAGATCCCCACGCCCACAAGCAACGTGGCAGTCATGGAGGGCGGAGGAAAAGGAAATGAGACGGGGCGGGAACGAAGGACGGAGGGCGGGAGTAGGAGGGAGGAAGGTAGGAAGGAGGGAGGGAGTGAGAGGGAGAAGGAAGGAAGGAGGGAGGGGGAGGGAGGAGTGAGGGTGTGTTTTACGAACGGAACCAGCCAATGTGGCTGGAGGAATGCTGATCGAATTGTCCGTGGTGTAGGGCGGGAGAGAGGGGAGGGGGTCTGTACCCACTGCTGAAGTGCTGACGAGCACCTTCGGCCTCTCAGCCTCAGGGCAGGCGTTAATTGCTGCCTGCACCATTCCAAACAGTCTTTACCATTAACATGTGCCTTATCAAGCGCGCGTGCACACACACACGCACACGCGCACGCACGCACACACACACACACACACACACACACACACACACACACACACACACACACACACGCGCGCGCGCGCGCGCGCTTTACCCCACTCCCCCCCCCCCGGGCTCTCTCTCTCTCTCTCTCTCTCTCTCTCTCTCTCTCTCTCTCTCTCTCTCTCTCTCTCTCTCTCTCTCTCTCTCTCTCTCTCTCTCTCTCTCTCTCACACACACACACACACACACACTCACACACACACACACACACACACACACACACACACACACACACACACACACACACACACACACACACACACACACACACACACACACTTGCAATCATACTAGTACTTCCGGCACAGGAGCCAGGGTTTTGACCCTAGAAATCTTGCTCACTGACAGCGACACACCACGACTTTCTTTTGGGGTGCCGATTTGCCACAGCCAAACCCTTGCTTACTGACAGGGACACACCACAATCTTCTTTGTGGTGCCGACCCTGGAGTCTTTGATTTCCCTCTTGATCCGCTCGGTCCAGGTGGTCCCGATGGGCTCCCCTGCTCCCCCAACCCCCCCAGCCCTGCCCGCTCGCAAGTGCCTGTCTCAAATGTGGAAGAAAAGGGGAGAGAGAGACAGAGAGAGAGGGGGGGGGGAGGATAAAGAGGGTGGGAAAGGGGAAGTTGGGAATGGAGAGAGGGGGGTAATAAAGAGGGTGGGAAAGGGGAAGTTGGGCAGAGAGAGGGGGAGGGGGGATGAAGAGGGTGGGAAAGGGGTTGGGCAGGGAGAGGGGGGGGCATAAAGAGGGTGGGAAAGGGGAAGTTGGGCCCTCTGACTGGCTTAGTCAAGGCTTCTCTCACAAAGAAGTCATTTCCCCACAGGCTATGGCTCTCTCCAAGAGTTTAACTGCCCTCCTCTGATGCCTAGAGGAGCAACAAGACATCACACGGTGTTACAAGCGCACACGATAAGGGGGTATTTTAGCATCTCATCCGAGTCAGAACTTTGCAGAGATCCCCCTCTGCACCACCCCACCCTTCTGTGTCTCCCCCTCCCCCCCCCCCCCTTATCCCTCTCCCTTTCCCTCTCCCTCCCTCACTCCCCCCCCCCCTCTCTCTCTCTCTCTCTCTCTCTCTCTCTCTCTCTCTCTCTCTCTCTCTCTCTCTCTCTCTCTCTCTCTCTCTCTCTCTCTCTCTCTCTCTCTCTCCCTCTCTCTCTCTCTCTCTCTCTCTCCCTCTCCCTCTCTCTCTCCCTCTCTCCCTCTCTCTCTCTGCCCCTTCATGTTTATCAGCCCCCCTTCACCCCCGTCTAATCCGGCCCCTCTGCATGTGTGTGTGTGTGTGCGCGTCTGCGTGTGCGTGTGCGTGAATGTCTGTGTGTCCGTGTGTCTGTGTGTGTGTGTGTGTGTGTGTGTGTGTGTCTGTGTGTGTGTGTGTGTGTGTGTGTGTGTGTGTGTGTGTGTGTGTGTGTGTGTGTGTGTGCACGTCCACATGGTGGTACGCCACGTCCCCGACCAGACTGGCCCGCTCACCAGCAAGGTTGACGACGCCAGTGCAGCCTCGGATGGCTGCAGCCCACTCTGCGGGGCTAAAGAACTGGATCCGCGCATAGGGCAGAATGGACTTTGCGCGGTTCACGTCCCTCGTCAGCACCCGCACGACCGCCCCTTGTGTAGTCAGCTTGTGAGCCAGCCTGCTGCCCACCAATCCTGTGGCACCTGCGCAACCCCAGCAGCCCTCCTTGGGACAGGTTTCTCAAGCGGCTGTTTATGTTTGATGCTGTTACAATGCATAGATCCAAGTATTAGATCCAATACATAGTCCACTATGCGTCACCAGTGTGTTGTTGATGATGATTGTTGTTTGCTGTTTGTCGTCGTTGTCATTGTTGTTGATCATTATTGTTGGTAGCTGTTTGTTGCTAGATCTGTTGTTGTGTGTTTGTACTCATCTCATTGCCATCGTTGTCTTTATCGTTGAATTGCTGTTCCTCGTCGACACAGCTGTCTTCGTCTTGATTCACTTTTATTGTTGTTGTGAATCGAATGTAGGAATGTATGTGTGGTTACCTGGATAGACGGTGCCTACTTGCAATTCAATGGTTACTAATGTGAACTACTAAGCCGTGACTATCCATCTAGCCCGTCGCCCACTTTTGATGGAGAAAACAGTTAAAGTCTACAGCGAGAGTTGAAGAACAGTGGCTGGGGAAAGGAATGTATTTAATGTCACTGTAAAACATGTCTCACAATTCAAATAATATCAGAAAATTCACGAGACACCTTGGGTTCCTTTTCTGTGGGACAACTCGTAAGAGCTGCCACTCACGGTTGTAAAGTCGAGCTTTAGGTATACCTGTTATTGCCACCACGAAGTCATCCCCGGCAGAACAGATTATATGTTGAGATCTCAACCTTCTGCTGGACCCAGAGTAAGACAATGCGGAGTTTTTCCGGTGCCGGCTTGAATTTAAAGTGGCACTTCTCTGCAAACCACTGCCTACCTGTCTAAATACAAACTTCCGTGGCAAAGAAACCTGTGTGAGAAAAGAGGCATTGCAACTTGACGGCACAGTTGCTCCTTTCAATTCCATACTACACGTACGAGGGACGTATCGACCAAACAGCTTACGGCAGCGTCGCTTCGTGTACAAGAGACCCTTGTCTGTACGAATCTCCAAGCCAATAATGTATCATCAAGCTTCCATGTTGTTGTTTAGTATTTGAATGTAGAAGTGTAAGGCTTTGGAACGCCGTGGTACCAGGGTGTCGTGGTGCAACGATCAGATCACCGGCCTGATCCTGACCACCGTCCCGTACAGTTCCGACTAAGCCGCGACGTAAAATGCTGGGCGTGACTGCCATGTGCACTGTACCTACGCCCTCACTTTAAAAAAAAAAAAAAAAAAAAAAAAAAAAAAAAAAAAAAGTGAAGCCTATTCTAACCGCATACCATCTTTTTCCTCTGGGATAGGCACCCAGACTTTTTCCACGTGAACCATCTAAGGTTGTGATGTTCAAAATGTGCCCAGGGGTTTGGGGATAGGGCAAGGTAGTATATGGTCACCATCCCGTTGTACAGGGTCAGCTTAGAACATGGGTACAAACAAATTCGCTTTTATTTGTTTGGGGGGGGCGTGCAGTTCAGAGAGCATGTAAATTGCATGGGAAAAGGGGAGTTTGGGGGGGGGGGGGGAGGTCATGGTAGAGTGGTAGAAGGAAAGGGGGAAAAGGGGGAGGTGTGCAGTACCGGTGAAGGTTTTGTGGCTGTAGCGGAATTTTGTGACAGTCACTGTGATACCGCATTCGTCTGTAAAGTACGGAATAGTGAGATCCCCATTGTGGTATCCTCTCTCCTCCCTCTGTCTTCCTTCCGTGGTTGTCGAGGTGTTGGCAAATCCTCCTGTCAACCCTTCAGACCGTCTCCCACACCTCTCCGCAATGGAACGACTCCATCCAAGACCAGCCCCGTCCAGGAGGGCGATTCCACCCAACCCACGGCCCCGGATGACAGGGGTCAGTTTAGAAGCTGCGGAGAACCCCACGGTCCTGACGCCGTAATGGCGTGAGCGTGGCCCCACGACCGAACCGGGCATTGCGAATCAAGGATACTATTACAATAACATTATACAGGATTCCGCAATAATGGGTCAAGCAATGAATGTCGGATAGGGTTAGTGAAGCAGATGGACGCGTGATTGGGGGTTCTACAACCCCCCAAGGAACATGGAATGCCTTTCACGCGGGCGAGGAAGCCCTCGAAGAAGGAACTTTAAACGAACTTTCTCCTGAAGCGTACAGCACCGGTGCCACGGGGACTTCGGCATGGATACCTTCAGCCCATCTTGATGTGTTACTAAGGTAGACGGATGTATTACTAGGGTATCAACAGTTATTGTCAACAATCATCGAAAATTTAGAAGGTTAAATCTTTTTGGCACATGTTAGATGCTGCTGTAAATCGAACCGAAATCCCTATACCGTTGACTCGCGAGATTTTAATTAGGCCTTTCAAAGTGCCATTGATACTACCGCGGTGAAATTTAAATGTTTACCGCTTCATCAACGATTGAATTTTTGCTGACAATGTCCAATTCTCAGAACATACACAATTATTACTACTCCTGATCATCGGCGATCCTGTACAACTAGCGAAGCGATCGTGAATAAGTGGAGAAGTTCAGGTTGGATTGGCTTGACAAATGGTAAACCACAATTCCGTACCTCCGCGGTCGGCAATTCGCTTCCTTCAAAAGAGCAAGTTCGAAGCAACAAACCAAACGCATTGGGTGATGTAAAGAAAGCGTAGAATAGCGGACTTGTCGTGGTGTGAGTGCTGGAGAAATAGTGTGGAAGACCGTGAACGGCGTGTTCGACGGCAGCTAACCTGCCCGGACCTGTACCAACTGCGGTTTGCTTTTGCGCAGTTTTTCCGTAACGAATCCTAAACTCCCAGATTGTCTTGACCATCACCCCTTGTTTTAATCTCGAGCCATCCAGACCGTGATCTGCGTCAAAGAAGCGTTTCGGTCGGCTAGTGGTCTCCTTCAAGTCAGGCGGGTTCCTGATGTTTTACTATGCACATCTAAAGACTTGACTTGTAATAAAGCCCAGATGCTAGGTCACCTGCACGCTAATCGTCTTCTAATTTGCGAGTGGTGCTTTTGCCACGGTCGCGGATTGGACACCGGCCTCGTGTTGCTGTGCACTCTTCTGCACCCGCATCGGAGTGAAAGCGTTGTATGGCCACAATTTGCCTAACTTCCCAAAGCCTTATGTGTGTCGTAGCCCTCAGGCAGGAAAATCGGGTCCCTAGTGGTCCTAGTACATGGTGATCGTTGCCATGCCTGCTGATCATTTCTCTCTGCATCACAACAAAACCGCTCCTCCCAATGAGTCACCTTTTTAACGCGTCCCGTTGCAGAAAACGTCAGATATCAAGTGGAATGTGTGGGGAGTGCACCCCATTTGATTTCAACCTGTTGCAACCTGTGCAGGGGAGTGCAGGGCTGCCTAACCTTGGCAGCCTAACAATGTGAGCAGTGCGGCAGCACTGTTGGATCTGTTGTCCGCCGCAAATATGCGGGGCCAAGGCCTGGAAGCCTGGCTTGCGCCTGCTCTGGGCATCCTGATTGGGTTGCTCATGGGATTGGAGCGTGCACAAGCCCTAGACAATGGCCTGGCCAGAACTCCAGCCATGGGCTACAACACCTGGAACTCGTTTGGTGGAAACAGTGTGCCCCCTGCCTTCAAAGTTCCGCAACATTCAAAAAGTTCGCCTGATCAGGAAAAGTGTGTGTCAAAAACGCCCTCTCTTCTGTACCTTTGTTCCCCCGTCTACTTCAGGAAACCTCCCCAACCTTTTCTGGCATACTTTCCAGTCTCCCCCGTCCTAACTTGCGAGGTAGAATTGATACAAAGTGTGCAAGAAGAAGAAGAAGAAGCTCGAAGACGTAGTGTGCAAGAAGAAGAAGAAGAAGAAGAAGAAGGAGAAGAAGAAGAAGAAGAAGAAGAAGAAGAAGAATTACTTCAACCCAGCCCATAGGGTTGATGTGCAAGGCCCCTGCGGAAGAGCCAAGCTACCCCGGCCCTTGCGGGCACTGTTTCTGGGGGACCCGGTGCCAGGCTCACACTCCCACTCCCACTCTTCAGGCATCAGATTTAGTGGGTTTAAATGGTTTCCTAACACGAGGGTTTGTCAACCTTCACTCCCACTCCATATCTGTGTGAGGGACAGGACAGGGAATGTACTGCTGCCGTGCTTGAGCATATAAGTGGTGCATGCGATACTTCCCCCCCCCCCGGGGGCGCGGAAAGCTTGTTGGGCCTCGGGTCACAGCCTCATCTGGGGCATGGGTGCCAGTGTTGGCGCTTGGGGGCCAGTGTTGAGGCTTGGGGGCCAGTGTTGAGGCTTGGGGGCCAGTGTTGAGGCTTGGGGGCCAGTGTTGAGGCTTGGGGGCCAGTGTTGGCGCTTGGGGGCCAGTGTTGAGGCTTGGGGGCCAGTGTTGGCGCTTGGGGGCCAGTGTTGAGG
>KV908357.1:606343-608843 GCA_002005505.1 Botryococcus braunii
TCCTCAGTGAGAACAGTCCGAGCACGAACGACGCTGCTTGGTCATTCGGCAATCGAGCAAGAACCGGGTTCACTCTTTGCATTTAAGTAACGTCTGGAAGGGGCCGGGCTGTCAACTCTCCGTTGAGGTGCTCTTCCTTACCTTGCCCCCGCAAAATCTGCTACTCTCGGCTCCCTAGTTCATGGTGAAGCTGCGCGTGTCAGGAGCACTGCGTGGCAGCTGTGTCTGCCAGGTGGGAGTGGTGACTGCCAGGTGTGGCAGCTGTGATTGCCAGGTGGGAGTTGTGACCGCCAGGTGGGAGTTGTGACGGCCAGGTGTGGCTGCTGTGACTGCCAGTTGTGGCAGCTGTGACTTCCAGGTGGGAGTCGAAAGAGCCGGTGGATGAGGGTGCTGCGGGCATTGGTTGGGCATGAGCACTGCGAAATTTCCGCAATGAAGGAAGCTCGCAGTGCTTTGCAACGGTCCTCCGATTGGTCCTTGCATGGCCCTCCAATGTCTTGGTTTGAAAATGATGGACCCACGCTGGGAGGTGAAATGAATCTTGAAGGCCAGAGGGATTGATGCTCGAGCCGCTCCAAAGGGTGGTTGTTTACGTTCTTCTCACAACCCGCCGCGTGAAGGTACGTAGGCTCGATGCACACCCGTCATGTGGACATCCAATACGGTCGCTGAGAAGGGCAGTCCGAAGTAGTGTGGCAAGTTTTCAAGTTGGCGTTCAATTAAAGGGCAGGTAGTTTGCCTCCGGAAGTGGGGAAATCATGAAAGGATGGGTACTCAATGCTGTAGAGAGGGCAAAGAAGAAACGCGTTACGATTGGTTGGTGAACCAGAGCACGTTGATTACCCCCTGGCAGACTCTCGCGCGGGCGGAGACGGAAGATTGAAAGACGAGTGACATGTGATTTCCAGCAGCTCCAGACTGTGCAGTTTGTTAGTAATTGGTCAGTCAGGAGATTGGTCAGCCCCTCCTGTGGGACAATGGTTTTTGGACTTGCCCTTACATGGCCATCTGCTGATGATGCGCTTTGCTATCCCTATGCATACTTGGCTATGATGAAACGGATACGTCGTTAACCATTGAAATGGGTACTGCTTTGCGGTAACGCGACCTTTCCAGCCAGGGGTTGGAATTCTGGTGTAAGGTTGCACGACTGGTGCTACGCAGCATTAAGTATTATAATTGCCGTGCACGCATATGGTGCTTATGTGTTACACGGTTTGGTATGGTGCCCATACGGTGCCAACAAGGCACACTCAAGTGGTGCTCATGTGTTACATGCTTTGAGACGGGGGCTCTATGGTGCTTATGAGGCGCACTCGCGTGGTGCTCACGTGGTATACAGTTTGAGACGGTATACGGCGCATAAATATTACATATAATACGTGTGCACTTAACGCTTTTTGAAGGCACCCTCACACGCGGTGCTCACGTGTCATACTGTTTGGGATGGCACTCTACAGTGGTTATGAGCCGCACTGATGTTGTCATAACGTGTTAATTTAACGTTCAGAAACGGTTTGTGCTTTAAAAGACTTAATTTCAGTCTGAAGGCTTTGGAACGGTGCCCGGGGTCCCCAGGACGACCTCAACAGATCAGATGAACCTCACACTTTTTATTGCTTGAAGTGTGTTACCCCCTTGCCGCTGCATACCAGTATGTATGCAAAAGGGGCAACAGATCGAATAATCTTCACATTTTTTACCCGAAGTGACTGAATGCCCCTGCATACGAGCATGTATGACAGATGGTTTACGGATGATGTGTACTGCGGTTTTTATCCAACGTGGCAAAGGGAAGAAAAGGGAAGAAATAGAAGGAAGCAAGTAAGGGGTTACTCGATGGTCAGTCCCCCCATCTCTAGAGAGTCACCCCATCTCAGATCTGGACGCCGCTGAGATTGACGTGATCACGCTCGAACCACTTAATCCCACCAGGCCGTGGCGCTTCAGCTGCGCATTTGGTGTGGGACCACGTGGGCCATGGAGGGCCACGTGCACCCTTGGGCTGAGCGTGTCATTTAGTGTGTCATGATTTAAGGTTGTGCTCAAAGTTGTTTCATTACATACTGTTATTGGACAGATGTCTAGAGGTTGTTGTGCCAATGGTCCGCGGTCCGCCACTCATGAGACCACGTCTAGTCCTTCATCAAGGACTACGTGGTTTACCCTGGTGTGGTACTGCCATTGGCTGCTGTACATGCCTATTACTGGTACAAATGCAATAAGTGCAACTTCGTAGCATATTGCAACTACTAATCTGTTACTGCGTAGTTTCTATGACTGCGGCAACTAGGACTGCTTGCAAGCCAATTGGCTACTGTTACTACTTGGAGTTACTACTGCAACGAGTACAAGCTTGCAAGCCGATCGGCTACTGTTATTGCTAGGAAAGGGGAAAGCGTGCATGACCCGGCACACGCAAAGTAGATATAAAGTAAGCACCACCAATACTCCCCGTGGCCCCGGTACTGTTATTCCTAATGAGACTACTGTTTAGAGC
>KV908357.1:613843-626343 GCA_002005505.1 Botryococcus braunii
CCTGGGGGACCTTGGTGCGTTTTTGGACCTTGGACTCTGTGGACTCGAAGCAACCCGGTTCGCTGCGTTGAACACCATCATTCATTAAGTCCCAGCTGGGCATTCTCTGCTTGGGCTAGACAAAATGGCAGACTCTAGTCTTCTTGGCAGAAGGCTTGGTGGCGGCATATCGAGGTCTTCACCCTTCCATAAGTGTTCTTTACCTTTCCGGCACTGTCGGATGTTGCATACCGTCTACCACCTGAGCTGCTCCACTGCAGAAACATGATGTCAATGCATACATATAGAAATATGTGCCTTTGGCAACTCATTATCGTTTCTTTGGGGGCCCCATGGAGCTGACATACTGAAGTGTGTGACCAGGGGTTCCATTCCGTGTTTTACCCCGACCTCTTCCGTCAAAACAAGGTATTCACCCCAGTTAGCACATTATATTGTATCCTGTGAAGTTTTGTGAAGATCTGCTCGACGTCGTCGCGTATATTGGGAAATCTAGCGATCTGGTTTAGGGGTTGTAAAACATAGTATGCACGCTTGTAAGTGCCAGTGGGGTCTGGAAATTGCATCCAGATAACCTGTTTAGCAGTCTTGGACAGCCTTTTGGGGCCGAAAGGTTTCGAGCCATAGACCACACGGCAAGCAACTCACGGGAGAAATATTTGTTCATAGCTCTTAGAGTAACTGCCAGGCTGTTGAACGGGGTTCTGCAGAAGTAGGTGTAGCAAGCATGCGCCGAAAGCAGACGCTAGTTTCAGAGGAGAACGGCTTAATAACATTCGTCCTAATGCAGCCCTTGTGACAGAGCCTGAGAGGTGAGCCGGTTCCCGTGGCCTGCCCCCCTTGGTGGGGAGAAGGGGGGAAGGGGGGGTTTGCCCTCCACTGTTGTTGGTCATCAGTGCCACCATCATGTGAAGTCGTGTCTTTGCGTTGTTGTACCCAGGCATGTCGAAGCGTGCCTCGTGTCCTGCAACCCCCCGCCCCCCCCCCTTCTCTCTCTCTCTCTCTCTCTCTCTCTCTCTCTCTCTCTCTCTCTCTCTCTCTCTCTCTCTCTCTCTCTCTCTCTCTCTCTCTCTCTCTCTCTCTCTCGCTCTCGCTCGCTCGCTCTCGCTCGCTCGCTCTCGCTCTCGCTCGCTCGCTCTCGCTCGCTCGCTCTCGCCCTTTTTGGGTGCCAAATCTACCAGCATTTAAAATTACATTCATATGTGACATTCGGCTGGACTTCCGACATCGACAGAGTGACATAAGACATTCGATCTCGACCTTGACCTCCCCCTCTGCATGGCGAGGGCAAGCTGCTGGTAGGGCCATGCTGTTGATGAAACCACAGGTGGAGCAAGGTATTTGCACATTCCGGTGGGCAGAGGGTAATTGAAGGGCTCGCATGTGGCAGAGTTCTAACTGCCAACATTTAGATAATCCAGTCGATTCTTGACCGTTCGTTCCTTGGTTGGCTGCTCTGTTGGCTGCTCTATTGTATGGGCACATCCAGTTTTGGTGCATCATCGGGTTCACACGCCATTTTCCACAGGACCAAAGCTTCCAGTGACTCTGCCAGTAGAAAGCGTGTTTGAATGTTTCCAATTTAGGATCCCATGTGGCATCTGAGTTCATGGGGCATCCATTTTTATGTAACGCGGCAAGCGAAGCAAGGCTTTCTCTAAGCAAAGCGTTCTCTTAGGTGCGCGGACTAACGAGTCGCACAGATGAGTCGTAAACGAGTTGTTGCTTTGGTGGGCTGCAGAAAGACTGTTGGAATTGATTGGGACAAGTTGGCCTTCAGCTGCGAGTATACCGGACCTGTACGTTCCCCCTTTTACATTTGGCTCTCTGTGGAACAGTCAATTTGCCCCCGAGCGAGAGAGAGAGAGAGAGAGAGAGAGAGAGAGAGAGAGAGAGAGAGAGAGAGAGAGAGAGAGAGAGAGAGAGAGAGAGAGAGAAAGGGGGGGGAAGGGTGTGTGTGTGTGTGTGTGTGTGTGTGTGTGTGTGTGTGTGTGTGTGTGTGTGTGTGTGTGTGTGTGTGTTTGTGCGCGCGTACGCGTCCGTATGAACGAAAACCCACACAACACACGGATGCGAGCCGAAATGCGGATGCACAGACACATGCACGCGTTCTCTTCTCTCTCTCTCTCTCTCTCTCTCTCTCTCTCTCTCTCTCTCTCTCTCTCTCTCTCTCTCTCTCTCTCTCTCTCTCTCTCTCTCTCTCTCTCTCTCTCTCTCTCCCCCCCCCCCCTCTCTCTGTTTTGTGTGCGAGTCTGTGTACTTGCGCGTGCACCCTCCCTCCTCCCCACCCTCTTGCGCCTCTGGATGCTCGGAACAAGGGGCATGTTGTGTATTAGGGCAGGTTCCAAAACCAGCATGCAATTCCCCCGCCCCGCCCCCGGGGGGGGGTGCGCATGCATGTGCGCACAGTGCCCTGATGCTGCCAGAGGCACGTGCAGGGAAAAGGTGTGGGTGCCCATCCCAGTGCTACCGGGACAGACACAATAAATTGGGAAAATGCATTGCTGTACGCCCGAGTCCTGTATTCCTATCCGCGTTCACATGTTCCCCCCCACCCACCCCTCGGGCGGTGCAGATGAGGGCATTTCATGTACTTCCGTTCAAGAATGGGCGCCCCCCCCCTCCCCCGGGTGTGTCAGCTAATGTACACACTTACAACTCCTCTCAGTGAGATCCGTGTGCTGTGTTGGCGGTACTGCAGTACATGTACAAGGCGCTGTGGACTCCGGAGTCGGGGTGGCAAGGGGGGCTGGAGCCCTATGGTCCCCTGGACCTCCTCCCCAGCGCGCAGGTCCTCAATTACGGCCAGTCGGTGTTTGAAGGAATGAAGGCGCAGCGCAGCGCAAAGGACCGCATCGTTCTTTTCCGGCCCGACCGGAACGCCGACCGCATGGCTACAGGTGCGCCCTGTGGCGGAGTGAGGCTTGTACCGCCAAGTGCAGCCAGTCTGGTACGGCTGAATCTGCGTGCCTTTTGACCTACTGGGGTGTGTGTGTGTGTGTGTGTGTGTGTGTGTGTGTGTGTGTGTGTGTGTGTGTGTGTGTGTGTGTGTGTGTGTGTGTGTGTGTGTGTGTGTGTGTGTGCGTGCGTGCGTGCGTGCATGTGTGTGCGCGCGCGCTCTCGGGCGGGCGGGCGGGCGGTGGTTGGGTGGCTTTGAAAGGCCAGATTCCCCAAAATCACGGCGGCTTTTGCGCGCTGGAAATCCAAGATGTCGAGGCTTCGGCCTGCCAGATGCCCACATGTCAGGAGTTGGGCAGCTGGAAAAGGGAAAGGAACAATTGGAAATGGTGGAAGAGGAAAAGAAAGCGACGCATGTGCACGCCCATGTAGGTGCGGAGCGGCTCCACATGCCACCGGTTCCGACGGACTTCTTCATAGAAGCGGTTGCGGAGGTGGTGAGGGCGAACGCGGACTACGTGCCCCCGATGGGGAAGGGCAGCTTCTACGTGCGCCCGCTGCTGATGGGCACGGGGCCCATCCTGGGATTAGGGCCTGCCCCCCACTACGAATTTGTCGTCTTCGGCGCAGCTGTTGGCGCTTACTTCAAGGTGAGCGGCTCTGTAAGGGCATTTTGTCACAAGGGTGGTCCTTTTGTCCAATCCCTATGTGTGTGTCTGTGTGTGTGTGTGTGTGTGTGTGTGTGTGTGTGTGTGTGTGTGTGTGTGTGTGTGTGTGTGTGTTTGTGTGTGCGCGCGCGCTTCCGTCGCAGACCAGGCAAAAGGCGGCCATCCGTTGGATGGTAGAAGATGTATTATTGTATTGGTATTTCTTATTGTAATGTGTAGACTATGTGTTTGCTGGTGCGAACAGGGGGAGTGATGCCCATCCCTCTGGTTGTGGAGGATGGTAGCAATGGAATTATATGGGTTTCAAATGTACATTCAAATTAAATGTGTGAAGCATGTATTTTGCGGAATGGTGCAGGACAGGGCAACTGGCGCCCATCCATCTGAGTTTGGGAGGATGCAGCAATGTATTGTTATGTTTTAAAGGCATGAACGTTGATTCAAGCATGAAAGTAGGGTTTTGGCGGGATGGCGCAGACAGGGCAACTGACACCCATCCATCTGGTTGTGGAGGAACGCTTTCACCGCTCCGCACCTCGGGGCATGGGGGGGACCAAGGCTGCTGGGAACTACTCTCCAGTGCGCCCTTCAAGAACCAGAATAACCTCAGGAGTGAAGTAAGGGATGTAAGTGGATTGGATTGAGTGCCCAAGGCTGCTGGAAAGTGCTCTATCGTGTGGCCTTGAAGAACTTGGAGTGAAGGCAGGGGGAGGGGGAGGGGGCGGAGGAGGGGGAAGGAGATGAAGTGGGAGACAGCGAAGAAGCAGGAAAAGGTCGAGGATGAGGAGGGGAATGAGGAGGAAGTGGACGATGATTTGATAGTGGTGGTGGTGGTGGTGGTGATGATGATGATGATGATGATGACGACGACGACGATGATGAATTTTTTTTTGGGGGGGGGGGGGGGGACGAGGAGTATTGGTAGAATTAAATCTTGTGTTGCTGCTGACATGGGGTGCCTAGTTTGGCGTGAGGGGTGGTGGTTTGAGCTTGACACTGGGTGGGTGTTTCATTTCATTTCATTTTGTTTAGGCAATTTCCTTTCTCTTCAAGTGGATAAGGTGTGAGATGAGAGATGTGAGATGGGCTTGAGGGGTGGTTTGACCTGGGCACTGCTGATTTGATTCTTGTCGAGGGAATTCCGTCAGCGTCCAACCCTCGTGGGCCATTCAGCGTGGGCAAATAAGGCACAGGAGTCAATGGGATGTGGTCGGAAATTCATGGGATGTTGAGGCGAAATGAGGACAAGATGTGAGATGTGATGTGGATGAGGAAGTGGAATGAGGTGTGAGATGAGATGGCTCTGGTGCTTGCGTAGGTGCTGGTTTCCCAGATGGCCGCCAAAAAGGAGGGATACACAGATGTATTGTATCTGGATGCTAAACACGACATGTACTTGGAGGAGGTTTCATCTTGCAATGTTTTTTGTGTCCATGACAACATCATCCGGACCCCACCAGCTGCGGTTAGTACCCACGGTACCCTTATGCATTGCTTTTACTTGTCCCTGGCCGTGTTTTCTGTTTGGCCTTCCTCGAGTGTTGTTGGCTTTTCTTTTATCCCCTTTTGTTATATGTTTTGTGGTGCGCGTTCGCGCGTGTGCGGGTCAGGGTGTCTGCATGTGTGTGTGTGTGTGTGTGTGTGTGTGTGTGTGTGTGTGTGTGTGTGTGTGTGTGTGTGTGTGTGTGTGTGTGTGAGGGAGGGAGGGAGGGAGGGAGGGAGGGAGAGAGAGGGAGGGAGGGGGGGAGAGAGAGGAAGGGAGGGTGGGGGGGGGAGAGGGAGAGAAAGAGAGTGAGAGAGAGAGAGGGGGGGGGGAGAGAGAGAGGGAGAGGGAGAGAGGGGGGGAAGAGAGAGAGAGAGAGAGAGAGAGAGAGAGACACACAGAGAGAGAGAGAGAGGAGAGAGAGAGAGAGAGAGAGAGAGAGAGAGAGAGAGAGAGAGAGAGAGAGAGAGAGAGAGAGAGACACACACACACAGAGAGAGAGAGAGAGAGAGAGAGAGAGAGAGAGAGAGAGAGAGAGAGAGAGAGAGAGAGAGAGAGAGAGGAGAGAGAGAGAAGGGGGGGGGGCATGCGTGTTTAGAATTGTGTTATCACTCTTTGCTGCAGAAAACAACTGACGCTTTGTTACAGGAAACAATTGGAGAAAATCAAGAGGAGTGAGAGTGGACCGGTAAGCGGAAAGTGTCAGGCTCCATTTACAAACCGAATGGAGCACTTTGTTTCTGAGGGATAAAAGAATGTTGTTTCTGTAGGTGTGCATCCAAGGCAGGAGCGAGAAGATAAGCTGGGGATGTTGGTGCGGTGCAGGGCTCAATTCTCCCGGGAGTGACAAGGCAAAGCATCATCGATCTTGCTGCGGCTCGGGGCTACACAGTTCAGGAAGACCGCGTGTCAGTGAATGAGGCGATGGTTGCTGATGAGATCTTTACAAGCGGTACAGCAGTGGTCGTGTGCTCGGTCGGCAGTCTGACATACAGAGTACGCTCTCTTTGGGCCAGCTCCTAGTTTGGCTGTCTTTCTAGTGCTGTGCATCCTAATTAGGCGATCCTTGCATGAGGTCCATAGTGAGCGGTCTTTGCTCTTGCTCCTGAGCTTGCATGATGTCTTGCACGGGTTTGATCGAGAATAAAGCGTGAAGAAAGCGCTTCACGCCTATCCTAACCGCACACCATAAATGTTTGGGTTTGATTTGCGGTACGTGCCCGGTAGCCTCTCTAAAGGGGTTTCATTTATGGGCTGCTCTGTTTGGCTCTAGTTTCTGACCAGCTCTTTTTGCAGTGAGCTCTAGTTGGATGCGCAGCGGTCTTTGTACATGTGCACTGATGTATCTGAGCGCGAAATCACGCACGAGCGGAAAACACACACGCGCACGGATGCACGCGCACTCTCTCTCTCTCTCTCTCTCTCTCTCTCTCTCTCTCTCTCTCTCTCTCTCTCTCTCTCTCTCTCTCTCTCTCTCTCTCTCTCTCTCTCTCTCTCTCTCTCTCTCTCTCTCTCTCTCTCTCTGTCTCCCCTCTCGCATGCATACACCCACTCCTGCACACACGCGTGCGCACCACCTCCCTGTCTTTCCACTCGTGTGCGCTCACTCTTTCCAGAGGCCCTGCCCTGTGTACCGCGGGATGAGGCGGGCTGGGGGAGTGGGGGCGCAGGGGGAGCGCAAGGTCTTCCAAGACGGAGAGCAAGCAGGCCCGATTGCCTTGGAACTGTATGATGCGTTGACGTCCATCCAGCTGGAACGTGCGGAGGACCCTTTTGGCTGGGTTGTCCCAGTCACGTGATGCAATGGTTGATAAACCCCGTACTGGATCAATGTAGAGGAGATCTGGATCTCCTCTAAACTCTATTGGTAGATCTAATGGTGGGTCACTTCGTGGATTATCTCGTGGATATTTTTGTGGATCAACTAGCGGGTCACTCCATGGTATTCTCCACTTGATATCTTCTTGCAAGTGTAGGGGATAGTTGCCCCCCTGCCATCGACGCCACGGGCCGTTGCCGTTGCTTGGTTAGGCTCCCCTAGATGCTGGCTGAGATGAGCTCCGAGCCCTTTTGCTGGGCTCTCCACATTTTAGAGAGTCACTTTTGAAAATTTCAACGACCTTTTCGGCTGGACCTTCTGCCTCTTTAGACATTGAAAGTGGGGGGGGGGGGGGGGCGCTAGGTATCCCTTGATGTATATGTGTAGCACATCAGGTTTCTCTCCATTGCTCAGGACAGGCGCCGGTGCTCGAGAAAAGGCGTCTTGGGTGGGGGAGGGGGGGAGTATTGTCCCTCGCATAACAATTTGGGGCAAGTGCATGTCTGGGACCCCTTTGGCTGGGTTCTTCTTGTGTTGCACGCATTCACGGATCGTGGACTGTTGAGTTCGATGGAGATCGTTGGGTAGTCGCACATCGCCAAGCGACCCATGCCATGTGTGACCCACAGAAAAAGTCCTTTTTGGAGACACTTTGATAGAATGGCCACCTGGACTAGTCTCCGAGTATTCAGAAACTCCTTGAGTCGACACTGTGGCCACTGTATAAGAAGACGATTTTCTTTATTTTCCCTTTCCGTGTTTTGGCTATCTTGAAGTGAGGGGTACAATATCGTATCTAACGACGATGGAGGCGCCTGCTGTTGCTGGGGTGCCCTTTTTACACGTGACAGGAAGGCTGTACAGGCGCTTGTATGGGGACTTCTCGGTAGGTGGGGGGTCGAAAAGAACAGAGGGACACTGTCCGGGCGGTAAGGGGCAGAGGTAGAGGGAGGGAGGGAGGGAGGGAGGGAGAGAGAGAGAGAAGAGAGAGCGCGCGCGCGCATGTGTGTGTGTGTGTGTGTGTGTGTGTGTGTGTGTGTGTGTGTGTGTGTGTGTGTGTGTGTGTGTGTGTGTGTGTGAGAGAGAGAGAGAGAGAGAGTGTGTGTGTGTGTGTGTGTGTGTGTGTGTGTGTGTGTGTGTGTGTGTGTGTGTGTGTGTGTGTGTGTGTGTGTGTGTGTGTGTGTAGACGTCTCCCTTATGAACAATGTCCACTGGACACTAGTGACACAGTACTGTCGATAAGCTCTCGTTTAAAGCTTATGCAGGGGGGCTTGCGAGCCAGTTATCTTACTTTTACATACTGTTCTGAGAGTAACTGCCTGGGTATCTTGCACTTCAGATGTTCCTGATAGCAGTTGTTCGTCCTTGACAATGCATATGACGATTTGTACTAAACGTGCAATCGAATCGCTGCATGCATGCAGCAATTTTTTATCAGTGCACGTGCCCCATTGTGTCATTTTGGTTAGTGAACAAGGGACGGCTTTTCTTCGGGCATAGTGATTAAAATGACCCCAAGAGCACACTAACGAGCTCTTCAGTGTTAAACTCGTCGGAGCATATTTCTCAAAGACAGGTGGAACAACTACCCGCCCTTGTTTTCATATGAATGAAACTACTTCAGCAGGCTGACGGCCAGATCTTACAGTGGGGCGCACAAAAACCACAGTTAGGGTGCCTGCATTTTGCATATAATTGCCTCTTGCAGGAAGAGGAAATGATGTAATATATTTTTTGAAAAGGTGTACATCTGGTAGACCTGGGCTCTTGGAGGAGACTTGCTCGAAGGAGAATTTCAACCAGATTTTTTTTACCGTGCACGGGGTGTTGGCGGTTGCACGGGGTGTTGGCGGTTGCATGTGCTGGGTGTTGGCCACGTGGCGTCGCACGGGGTGTTGGCGGTTGCATGTGCTGGGTGGGTCGATGTCCTGTGTCGTTGTGGGTAATTGCATATGCTGTGACTTCTGTTGGTATGTTCACCCACGGGGCCACCCACGTGCGTGTGCACATGCAACATAGGCGTGCACATGTGGGTTGTGCCGTGTTTTCGTATGCATGTTTTCTGCATGGGAACACACACACACACACACACACACACACACACACACACACACACACACACACACACACACACACACACACACACACACACACATTCATTCTCAGACACCCACTCACTCGTGATCACTCACTCACTCTCAAAATATGGATAGGTGTTTGTTCGTCTTGTGATTGTAAGCCAATGCTCTCCAAGCGTGATAGCAACACCAGTACGACATACCTGGCACGTACAATTCTTTCATGCACACTGGCCGTGTCTCCCGACGGTGCCCCTCGCGGCAGTGCAAGGGGTTCGCTGCCGTACTGCTGATTGCGAGAAATCATGCAGTGCATAGCAGGTTCACGATGGTCGAATAATGCTTGTGTTTCAGAAGGTAGCCAACAATTGTATTGAAGTGCTTTTGGCAATGCAAAGCCACGGCAGGGAAAAAGATTTAAACATGATGTTGTATTGCTTCCTTTAAACAGTGTCGGTTCAGATCAGGCTGCAGCGCGAGTCAGTAATATCTTGGCTAAAACGGTGCAACAACTCATGGAATCCATTTTAGGGTGATATAATATGCTCGGCTCCTGTCAAGGAGAACCTCCGTGGGCTCCTTGTCCTATACCACACCGTCTGCGTTGGCCGCGGAAGACGGGAACGAGCAGTTTTACCTACAAGAAAGTTGCTGTTCCAGCCGTGTTATCAAATCAATTTCCGATAGTTTTGGTTCAGATGCATTGTAGTAGATAGTGAAACGTCTGGCAAAGATGAATACTATACCCACCGCTTCGCACTACTCGCTAGAGTTAGACTTGGACACGAAGAACCAATGTTTAGTCGGGTAAGGCTGTTAGGAGCAGTCGAATCTAATATTTAAAGCTGGCTATACGCGTCTCCTCTCAGTCCTCTGGCTAAAGCCTTGCAGTCTTCCATACCATCCCAGAATCTGGCCAAGGCCGTCAATCCACTTACATTACGCGGCTTGTGTTTTGCCTTCTTATATTCGCTACATGCTTCCGATGTATTACTCCCATGTATAGCAGTGGCATCGCTCTTTGATCATCCTCATCAGAGCCCAAGTTCGGCTCCATACTGTTCTGTAACATTCTCACTACAGGCTGCATGGACAGGGTTGCTGAGCTGCTTGTGGCATGCCCGCTACAGGCCAAAACTGTGGGTGCGTTTCCTACAACTTTGTTTTTTTAGGACCTCCTCACGGAAGGACATCCCCAAATGTTCTGGATTGCAGGACAGTGAAGTACATGAAATAAGTAAAAAACTAGATTTCAGAAGCTGTACTAGTGTGGCACCAAAGCATGAGTGCAGTAAAATCCCATGTGTCCTTCAACTCCTTTTCAAGCAGGAGCCCCTCGCGCTTTCTTGGTTCAGAAGTGGCTGACTGAATCTCTGGCTACAAGATTAGTCATGGATGTGTGGACCAGGCATCGGACTGCCGGTGTCACATTCTTTGAGGACAACATGCTGACTTGTCGCAAGGGTTGTTTCGTTTGTCAGTTCCTCAGGAAGGGTTCGCTTGTAGATGCCAGCCCAGTGACTGCAGCCTCAGGCTATGCAGCTCAAGCTTCTCTTACTCGAGTTTCTCATATTTTACTCTTCTTGTGAACCTTGTCTTAGATTTGCGGAGGAAGCAGCCACATCGTCGCTTCGGCACCTGCAAAGATGACTAGGGAAGGGTGTTGTGAGGCTTGAGGCGGATGTTTTGCATGAATCCATGCATCAGTGATATCATAGGTTTCCCTCTCGCTGCCTTATTTTCTGCTTCAGTTGACAGAGCAAATCCGGTTCTTGTGTGCCAAGTTGACGCTGGGTGACCTATTGCAGGTCTGCATGCGCATAAGCTGAGTATCAAGCGTGTGCTGGTGGACGAAGTGGAGACAACTTTCACCTTGCGCCCCATCATAGCAGAAGGGCTTCCGGATAGCGTCCTAGGTAAAATTGTTGTGAGGACCATCGACATTGGATAGCCCACCTCCATCAGGAAAGCAGGGAGGAGTTCCTGCCCAGTTTCCTCGTCAAAAGTCCTTTTTGGTTGTTACGGGGTGGATATCTTGAAGGTTGGGGGTAGAAGGTTCCAAATCAGTCAAACAACAGCCTTGAAGCTTGAAGGTAGAAATTTCCCAATCAGTCACACAACAGTCTCAAACAACAGTCTCAACGGTAATGCCAAACAGTCTCATTGGCCAATGATCTTCCACAATTATCCACTACCACCAAAGCACAATGGAGCAAGGCCGCAATGTGAAGAGTGGATTCTGGGTGAGGCAGTGACAGAGGCTTGAGGAGGGCAGTTGCATCGGGAGGAGGTGTGGTGTAGATTTCTTTTTCCAAAGGCGGGTCTCCATCAATATTGCAACTTATCCCCCTGTCCCCCACCCCCTCCCGCTCACCCCCCCCTCTCTCTCCTCTCGCCTCCCCCCCCCCTCTCCCTCTCTCCCTCCCTCTCCCTTCGAGCCGTCTTGAGCAGACATGGAACACGTTCTCGTTGCTAGGGAGAGAACAAAACTGGACACATCGACTGAAGACTTTTAGAATTTGGTCTGTAGCAAGCGGCTCGAGCACTTGTGACTTCCTGGATTCTTGATGGACCATGTGGCATGCGTCATGCTTCTGGAATGCAGAAGCCTTCTTTTTGAATTTGGGCCGGAGCAAGCGGCTCTAGGATTTGTAACTGCCTGGATTCTTGATGGACCATGTGGCATGCGTCTGGAGTGCAGAAGCCTTCTTGTTGATGCCAGTAAGGAGGCTGTCTGTACTTGAGCAGGCAAGGAGGAGCCTGGCCATGGACTGGCCGCTACAGTTGCAGACCATTCTTTCTTCCAATACGAGCGCATGCTGCAAAGGGAGGCTGAGCCTGAATTGGCAATTTCCTTACCATCACCACCAGAGAGACCGGGGTCCCAGGAACCGGGCCCGAAGCCCCAAACCGACCAGGACCCCAGCAAAGGCTCAGGGGACAGATCGGGGTCCAAAGATCGCGAGCGGGGAACCCAGGAGACCTCAGTGGGGACTGCTGGCAGGGTAGCGGAGCAGGGTGGGACTGGTCCTTCTCAAAGCACGCCCCGGGTCAAGGGAGCAGGGCTCGGTCCCTCCAGACATCAGCCGTCGGATCCCCATGGGGACCCGGGGAGGGCTTCGGGTACCCCAAGCTGCCCTCCATCGGTTCCTTCCCTTACCCCCTTGAAAACTGGGATGCGGCAAGTGCGCATACGAGTGGAGTACATTGCAAGCGCGGAAGGCGGTTCCCTCCGATTTTGGAATGGCTTTGCTATCACAGACAATCAGGTGCGCTGCTGCCATGGATCTGGAAGCATTCGTATAATGCATCGATGATAATCCACAAGTGCTACACACGACCATCTGCTAGACCCGTGAGTTGCCATAGAGTCTCTCTCTCTCTCTCTCTCTCTCTCTCTCTCTCTCTCTCTCTCTCTCTCTCTCTCTCTCTCTCTCTCTCTCTCTCTCTCTCTCTCTCTCTCTCTCTCTCTCTCTCTCTCTCTCTCTCTCTCTCTCTCTCCCCCCCCCCTCTCTCCCCCCCCCTCTCTCTCTCTCTGTCTCTCTTTGTCTGTG
>KV908357.1:628843-636343 GCA_002005505.1 Botryococcus braunii
CCATCAGGTGTGCTACCCTTCTGGTAGCTCGCATCGGGTTGGCCCCTCCTATGCCAGCTCTCATTTGGCTTTGCTGCTACTATCCTAGCGCCCATCAGGTTTGCGATACTTATGCTAGCTTTTATTGGGTGTGCTAAACTTACGCTAGCTCCCATCAGGTGTGGTGCTGCTGGAGTGTGGGAAGCACCCCGCTTGCAAGAAGGGAATGGCTTCGGCTGTTTCCAAGGGCTGGGTATTCCAAAGGCTTGGTTGGGGTCTTGGGATTATTCCAAAGGCTTGGTTGGGGTCTTGGGATTATTCCAAGGGCTGGGTTGGGGTCTTGGGATTATTTCCAAGGGCTTGAGGTCCTTGGTTTGTGTCAGGGATCGTGTGTAGGCAAGGATGGCTGAGAGCATCGCTTCCGCTGCGCAGGTGTTTGTACCAGGGGAATTGGCCCCGGAAAGTCCTATCCTGGGTGCTGGCTTGCAGATTCTTTCCAGGGATATCCTCTTTGATGACACCATCATTGATCAGGTCGGGTGGCCGTGCTCCCTCCCATGTCTACCACCCAAACCTTAGAGCCCATCTCAATTGTCCCTATCTGATTAATTACGAAAACCAACACGCTCAAATGTCAGAGCCCAACTCCAATGTATTTCTTTTATTTCGTAAGAAAACACCACACTCAGATGCCAGAGCTCGTATCTTGAGTAAAGCTCCTCGTCCTCTTTTTGTAAAGTACAAGCACAAGTTTTTAGAGCCATGTCTGGCTTATCATGCCATTACAGGCTTCATCACCCCCATCATTTCTACGTGACTACAACACCGATCTTGATTGCCTCGCCCAGAATGTCTCTCCAATGCCACATGCTTTTTCAGATTTAACTCCCCGCACGCCTAGCCTAGGACTCGAGTTCCAGTTTTGAGCTCATGTGATGGAGCTGGACAACTGCATGCGCGTATCTCTTTGAGAGGGAGAGGGTAAGTGGGAGCGTGTTGGTCAGAGGGGAAGAGAGACTCGTGGAGATGTGAAGGAGCAGTAGGGTGGAGAGGGAGGAGGGAGAGTGGGGTGGGGGGGAGAGGGAAAAGGAGAAAGGAGTATGCCAATGCTGACTTGGATAAGGACTTGGACGGGCTCAGGCAATGGAGTCATGGCTGGTCCTTGCGCGGGCGCTGGCCCAGATGTGGTTTGGGATGTTCCTTCGCATGCGAGCCCCGACAGATGCCTGGTTGCTGGAGGGTCTTGTCGGGCACCTTGAAGGCATCTTCATCCGTACCTTTCTAGGGCGCAATGAGTTATTCTTCCGGTGTGCCCCTGCACAGGCCCTGACAACCCTCCTGTGTGGGGCCTTACCCCTCCCGAGGTTTATCCTCTACAGTGGAAAACCCCGGCTGTTGCTTTGGAGTCACCCTTTCTTCTGTTTGGAATAAACGGCTTTTGTGCAGGAGGTTTTGCGTACCGCAGACAAATGGAGGAGGGGGAGGCTGTGGCGCGAACTGAGCTGCAGACACAGGGGTTTTCAGTATTAGAAGAGGCTTTTGTTACAGAGGTTTTGTGTGCCGCAGACGCATGAAGGAGAGGGAGGCTGTGGCGGTGACCGACTTCTGCAGACAAACATGTTTTTCTGTGAAGAAGTGGCTTCTGTGAAAGAGGACTTGGCAAGCGCTGCAGGCAAGCGTTCTTTTAAGAAACGGCTTCTTTTTTAAAGAGGTTTGGTGTTCCGCAGACGGATGAAGGAGAGGGAGGCGGTGGCGCTGACGGACGATGGGCAGGCAGCTCCACTGTACCCAAAGGGGCCGTCGTACGGGGGAGGTGTGCTTCACGGCACAGATGCCCTGGACCCCTCCCCCTTGCGGCGATGGAAGGCCACCGCCGTTATCAGCATGCTGGAGAAGAAGTGTGGAGAGGACACCTTCAAGAAGCTGCTGGAGCGCCTGGTCATGAATGGCATCAACGGAGAAGCCCGGGGTGTGTGCTGCTCAGTCCCTCTGTTTCGGTTGTGGACTTTTGGTGGTTTCTGTGTTCTTGTGTCATTTTGCTGGCCACAGGCGCGGGCAGGCAAAGGTGCACGCGAGTTGGGAAGAGGGGGGGGAGGAAGGGGGGCGAAGAGAGAGAGGGAGGGGAGGGAGGAGAGCAAGAGGTAAGGGGAGGGAGGGGAGGGGGGGGAGAGAGAGAGAGAGAGAGAGAGAGAGAGAGAGAGAGAGAGAGAGAGAGAGAGAGAGAGAGAGAGAGAGAGAGAGAGAGAGAGAGAGAGAGTGAGAGAGGGGGGGGGCCTGTGTGTCTGTGTGTGTGTGTGTGTGTGTGTGTGTGTGTGTGTGTGTGTGTGTGTGTGTGTGTGTGTGTGCGTGTGCGTGTGCACGCACCCCCGCATGCCCGGGTGGGCAGGAGTGTGCAAAACTTTGAGGGGTCAAGTGTAAAAAGAGCAGCATGCTTCTCTTAGCTCGAGGGAGGGGGGGGGGGAGGAATGTGGATGTCTGTCACGGAATGGCTGTAACGCATATCCTGCTGAGTGGTATGGGCTCTTTGAGCAACACCCATAGGGCCAATGTGCTGGTGGTTGGCGAAGGTCAGCAGTAGAGACTCAAGCGGGCATCCGCACTTACACTCCCGCGATTGTAAGTGGGTTACCCGCGATTGCGAGTCCGCTGGATTGCTGCTCGTACGACCATTTGCAGCGTTCGTTTCCTGTACTGCGAACACCGCGAGAACTCCTTCCGAGCAGAAGTGCGGGTGACGGCCGTTTGACACGGTTCTGAAGACGGGGCTTCTTTTTTTGGGGGGGGGGGGTGGGGGGAGGGAAAGACCAGGGGGATGGATCACATGGGCCTTGGCCATCCAGAAGTTTCTGGTGGAGGTTGGGAAGGATTGTCATGGAGGACTTCCTGTTCTGAAGACGGCTTTGGGCATCTTTGGGTGGGGCAGGGGAAGACCAGGGGGATGGATCACATGGGACCCTGGCCACCCAGAAGTTTCTGGTGGAGGTTGGAAAGGCGGCAGGCTTCAAGAAGGAGGTTGAAGCCTTTCACGAGCGCTGGATTGCTGGGCGTGGTTGTCCCCAAATAACTGCTGCCTTTGTGTACCACAAGTATGCCCAGCCCCCCCCCCCCCCCCAAGGGGATGTCGTATCTGGAGGTAATTTTTGTATGGCGATTGGTAGACTGAAGTGGTTGATGAGATGTCTGATTTGTGGTGATGCTCAGATGTTGTCAGGCTGATGACCTGACAGGTGTGTCATCCCAAGGCCCTCGCTCAGGCACACCGCCAATACCCCCCCGGGGCGCATACGCTCCCCCCCCCTGTGTGTGTATTGTGTGTGTGTGTGTGTGTGTGTGTGTGTGTGTGTGTGTGTGTGTGTGTGTGTGTGTGTGCGTGCGTGCGTCACTTAAGTGACTCGCTTACCCGTTCGATTACCTGCATAACATAGAGTATCAATCAAGCTCCCCCTCCCTCTCCCTCTCCCTCTCCCCCATTCCCCCTCTGTACTAATGAACGTTACATGCATGTCGTGACACATGCATGGGTACACCCTCTGAAAAAACACGGCATGTCTGGCCATGGAGAATATAAGTCTGCTAGCACGGAGAATGTAAGTCTGGAAGCATGTTTTCGAGCTAAGTACACTTGCATTGCTTTTTGGCCCAGGAAGGGGAGCTCTCTGGAGGTTGCCCTGCAGCAGTCGGCAAACGAGGCAGCAAAGAGGGCTACAGAAAGGGCTCTGGCTGCCGCGTCCAAGGACGGCTCTTCTGTGGGAATCATCAAGGCATGCAATCTAATCCATTTCTGTGGCTGATAATGCCTCGTGATATTTTCACACCTCTCTCTCTCTCTCTCTCTCTCTCTCTCTCTCTCTCTCTCTCTCTCTCTCTCTCTCTCTCTCTCTCTCTCTCTCTCTCTCTCTCTCTCTCTCTCTCTCTCTCTCTCTGTTGTTTCTTTGTGTTTTTGTTTTTTTTTTGGGGGGGGGGGTTAGTGCAAGCTTGAGCTCCTCTCATTTGTGTTAGCTTGCGTTCGGGCATGCGTGCACGCACTTCTGTGGGAATCATCAAGGCGTGCAACCTATTCAATTCAAGGCTGATAATGCCTCGTGACGCTCTCAATTTTCTCTTTCTGCCGATGTTTGTTTTTCTGCGCGTGCACGCTTGGGCGCCGCACATTTGTGCGCAGTCAGGTGCGGGCATGCGTGCATGCCGCCGGCTCATGTGTAGGTGCTACACTCAACTGGCGGTACAAGGCCAACTTATGGCTGGGTTTGATGTCAATCTCCTTGCTGCAAGAGGTCAGTGGATCGCGAGGAGCCCAGAGGGTGTTGAATGGCAGCGTTGGATCTGCAGGTTGGGATAAAGGAGGTGGATGGGCTTTTTGTAGGATCAGGGGGGGTTGAATTGCAGCTGTGGATCCGTAGATTGGGATGAAGGAGGCGGATGGGCCTTTTGTGGGAGCAGGGGGTGTTGAATTGCAGCTTTGGATGTGCAGGTTGGGATAAAGGAGGCGGATGGACCGTTGGTGGAGCACCCTGTTAATGTGGCAGCTCAGCGATTTGTTCTGACAGAGGTGAGTATCAAAAGCAAGATGGGGAAGCCCCGCACGAAGGGCCGCCGAAAGAAGAAAGGGCAAGCTGACGAGGATGCAGATGAGGACGATGATGGGGAGGAGTTGCTGGATGACCCTGGTACGTCCTCATCCCCCCAACGATCAATGTGTGGTGCGGATTAACGATCAATTTTGGACGTGCCAGGTGTTCATTGCACTATCACAAAAGTTTTGGTGTATGGGCTTGTCGCATGGATTGGGATTTAAGAGGGCGGTGTTGTCTGATTGGTGGGTGTTGTTCCACGCCTGCGAAATGGTGTTGTTGATGGACGTGTAGAATAACCTTATGACTGGTAGGTTTGCGAGTTATGCGATGGCGTGTTTGTGAATGCAGAATGGCAGCAATGTCGTTTGCAAACATTGCAAATTTAAAAATTCTGTGGGGCAGGTGGGCTTGAGATTAATTTACTGGGTGCGATGATGGTAAGTTGGGCATGAAAGGCGATAGAGGAATGTAAGATTGCTTGGGGAAGTCTGAATGCATGGCTGAGGATTATCAGGCAAAGGACAGTAGGATGGGTATGCAGGTGACAGAGAAGTGTAAGATTGCTCGGGGATTTAGAAATGCATGGGCTCGCATAAAATCAAGGAGAGGGAATTGTAGTGATGAGTTTGGAGGGAGAGGCAATGTTGCTTATTGTCAAAGCCCAGGAAAGTGGATGAGATGGACTTTTCAAGTGTGGTCTGACGACGTATTGTAAGTCTCGGCGAGTCTCCTTTTCTTGGGAGAAATGATGATGGGTCATTTGCGAATGTGGGCATGCAGATTTCAGTTCATGGGGAGTGGGGGGGGGGGGAGGTACAAGGAGGGGGAAGAGAGAGGGAGAGACTGGGGGGGGGGGAGAGGGAGGGGGGAGGGAGGGAGGGAGGGGGGAGGGGGGCAGAAGAGAGAGAGAGAGAGAGAGAGAGAGAGAGAGAGAGAGAGAGAGAGAGAGAGAGAGAGAGAGAGAGAGAGAGAGAGAGAGAGAGAGAGAGAGAGAGAGAGAGAGAGAGAGAGAGAGAGAGAGAGAGAGAGTGAGTGAGAGAGCGAGCGAGCGCTTGTGTGCGCGGCTCCAATAAGGAACGCGGTCTTCCATTATTCTTCTGCCCGGCAAGCTTTGTTATGTGACGGGAGCCCCTGAAAGCAGCAGTCCCCCGCTTTTATTAAGTTAATTATCATGCTTTTATAATGTGGGTATCCGGGATGAGAGGACGAAATGTAGATGCGGGTGCGCACATGACAAAATGTTACATGCGGGTGCACATGCAGGAGCTCCCAGGCTGCCGGTGCAATGGGTCATTCTGGACCCCCAGGGCGAGTCGCTGGCCCTGGCCAGGGTGCTGCAGCCGGAAAACATGTGGGCGGCGCAGCTGGAGCGCTCTCGGGATGTTGTACAGCAAAGCGCTGCGGTGGCGGGCTTGGTTGCCCTCTCCCCGACGACGTACGGGGTTGTGAACTCCCTGCGGGCCTGCCTCTGCAACCGCCACGTCTTTCCCAAGTGAGCATCCTGCTCCTTGCCCACGGCCGTCATCTGCTGGTCAGGCTGAATGACAGTCGTCTGCTGCTTAGGCTGAATGACAGTCGTCTGCTGCTTAGGCTGAATGACAGTCGTTTGCTGGTTAGGCTGAATGACAGTCCGTCTGCTGGGCAGGCTGAAAATGATGATCATTTGCTGGTTAGGTCACCTATCACCTCCCCCCCCCTCTCCCATGGCAGACATGTGCTGGGCAGGCTGAAAATGATAGTCAGCTCCTGGTTAGTTCACCTATCACCTCGGCCCTCTCGCCCATGACAGACATGTGCTGGGCAGGCTGAAAATGATAGTCATCTGCTGGTTAGGTCACCTATCACCTCGGCCCTCTCTCCCATGACAGACATGTGCTGGGCAAGCTGAAAATGATAGTAATCTGCTGATTAGGTCACCTATCACCTTGGCCCTCTCTCCCATGACAGACATGTGCTGGGCACGCTGAAAATGATAGTCATCTGCTGATTAGGTCACCTATCACCTCGGCCCCTTGTTCCATGACAGACATGTGATGGGCAGGCTGAAAATGATAGTCAGGTCCTGGTTAGGTCACCTATCACCCCCCCCCCCTCTCCCATGGCAGACATGTGCTGGGCAGGCTGCAAATGATAGTCATCTGCTGGTTAGGTCACCTATCACCTTGGCCCTCTCTCCCATGACAGACATGTGCTGGACAGGCTGAAAAATGACAGAGTGTCTGCAGGTTAGGTCATCAATCAAGTTCCCCGTCTCTCCTCGTTATTCTTTTTTCAGCCTAACCAGCAGATGACTGTCTTCACCCTGCTCAGATGATGACTGTCATGAGAGAGGGAGGCGAGGTGATAGGTGGTGCAGTGAGGACTGTGGAGGACTGCTGGATGGATAAGTAGATAGTTGTCAATATTATCCCCAAACTTGAGTACCAGGCGACCCAACAGAGTCATGGTACTATTCTGCTGAAAGGGCTTGGTAAACAACATTGAATACTCGGCCTTGGTTCTGACGGCAGGGTGTGTGACTTAGCGGTGGTGCGGAAAAACGGTCGCTTTGTTCTTTGGGACCAAGTCGGAACAGTGTGAACACTTTGCAGCGCAAGTTGGAACATAGTGCATACCCGTATTGACAAAAGACTGTTCCGCATTGTGTAAATGATCCCCAGAAGGGAAGGGGGAACAGCTTGAACTGGTTATGGCAGACCTGGCGGTAAGGGGGATCGGATTGAAACTTTCGGTGGTGGACAAGTAATAGGGGGGGTGCGCGCTCGTCAAAAGAAGAATTTTGCAGCGTGTATGAGTACAGAAGGGGCCAGGGGGTACGAATTACAAGCAGGACAGGAGGTGTGACGTACAAGCAGGACAGGAGGTGTGACATACAAGCAGGACGGGAGCTGTGGTGTACAAGCAGGGCAGGAGGTCTGACGTACCAGCAGGACAGGAGGTGTGGTTT
>KV908357.1:643843-658843 GCA_002005505.1 Botryococcus braunii
CTCCGGGGGTCCCTCCCCAGGGAGCGGTGACTCACAAGATCACAAGACCACCGGTGGGACCTGCTTCGCAGCCCCCAGCCGAGTTCCCCCCGCCACGGCCCTCACTGAAAATCATGGTCCCGTCCGCTGCAAGACTTTCCGCGCAGGGGCCAGCGGAACGGCCCGGGCTGCCGGCAGCGCCTGCGGCAGCGGCGCAGCCTTCGGCCCCGCCGCTGGAGACCCGCCCGTCCGCAGCGCTGCGGGAGAAGGCGGAGCTGGCGCTGCGGGGGGACGAAAAGGAGCGCGAGCGTGGCGCCCTCCTCCTAGACGTCATGCAGATTGCAAAAGCCGGCATCGACCCCAGCGGCCCGGGGCCTCGCCGCAAGCTCAAGGTCAAAGCTCCTAAAGGGCCTGCCGCTCCCCTGCCGCCATCCCCGCACCCGTTTGTGGCCCCGGCAGGGGCTCCAGGGGCTCCCCCGGCCTCTGCTCCACCCTCGGGACCGCCCCCGCAGTACCCGCCAGGACCCCTAGCCCCCGCGGCGGGCTCCATTGGGGCAGCACCCGCCCGCCCAAGCCTCAAGATAAAGCTCAAGGCCCTGTCCGCTGCAGACGGCGCCCCCAGTGGGGCCGTGAAGCCTGCGGAAGGGGGAGGCCTGCCTCCGCACCCTCGACTAGCCGTACCGCCAAGTGGAAAGTTAGGGCCTATGGAGCCCTCGCCCTTTGCTGAAATTGCGAGAGGCCCCTCCGGTCCCGCTGTCCCCCCCGCAGAGCAGCGTCGGAGCGTGCCGCTGAAGATAAAGCTCTCCCGTCCCTCCATCCCTCCCAGCGGAGCCCCTCCTCTGGCGCCCCAGGGACCCTCCGCCGCCCCCCTGGGCGGGGCACATGCGGCCGCGGACGCTCCTGGCGGAAAGCGGCGCCGTGAGGACGAGACCGAGGAGGAGCGCCGCGCCCGCAAGATGGCCCGGAAGGAAGCAAAAGCCGCAGCCGCTGCGGGGGGCGGCTCCGCTGGTGGCGACAGGGATGCCCGAGAGGCTGCCCCGGCTCCCCTGGGGGAGCCTGGCGCACGCCCCACGGGCCCGCTGGTAGCGCCGCGCCCGGGGGTGGCTGTCCCCCCATCGGACGAGCGGCCGTCAACGCCGCTGGTGGGGAGCGGGACGCCAGGGCCGGTACCGGCGCGGCCTGACGGCAAGTCGCGGGACAAGGAGCATCGCAAGCTGATGAAGTCCCTGATGAAGGTGCTCACGGAGCGGCAGGCGACCCCGCAAGCACAGGGCAGGGGCCCCAACGGGGGGTCGGGAGAGAAGGGGTCCGATGAGGTGCCATCGGGAGAGGGTCCCGCCGAGGGAACCGCGTCCCCCGCTGGTGGCCCTGGGGACCCCATGGTTGGGGACCCTGGCAACACCGGTTCCCCCGGTCTCCCTGGCGGTCCCAGGGCCCATGCACAGTCCGCTCTGGTCGGGCCGGTCGTGGAAGAGACTGAGGAGGAGCGGAGGATGAGGAAGATGGAGCGTAAAAAAACTCGAGAAGTATGTCTCCCATGTCTCATCTTGTTGGCGTTGGTGACATAAACCTGCAGCTCATGCTGGTTTTGATGTCTTGCTCTCCTTCTTTACACTCCTTCCGAAGCAAATGCATGAGACCTTTTGTCGCAGAGCACATCCCCTGGTCCCGCAGACGGGGGTGGGGGAGAGTGGGGGGACTGCTCTACGCCGCTCCTGCCATCATCTAGAGTGGCATTTTGTCGAAACAGCCGCACTCTATTTGAGTTTAGTGGCCAACTCATTGAAGGCTCCGACACTCTCTGCTCTAGTTCCCCTGACTAGTTCTGCTCTAGTTTCAAAGCACTGTACCTTATCTCCCACCCCCCACAACCCAAGGGGGGAAGGGGCAAGACTGATCCATCCCCCCCCCCCCCAGCTAGTTTTAGGAGCCACATCTGTTTGCTGTCGGACCATTTTGGGCCAAAATGAAGTTGGGGATCCCGACCGCACCCCACCTTTGTCAGGATTGGTTATGCCACGAGTAGTCAACTGCATTCACAAACACAGCAACTGAGGTACTATCGATTGACATGGTTTGTGACTTGCATTGGATTAGTCAAAATGTATTTAATTTAAACTTAATTAATGCTTCGGCTTTATGGTGTGCGGTTAGGGTATGCTTCACCCTTTCTTCTAAACTTGTGTTGCCACCATTGCACTGTGACCCAGGCCCAGCAAGCGAAGGGCATGTTGGTGCGCGCTAATTGCGATAGATCACCATCTTGTGCGGACACTCAAATTGTTAGGGCAATGGAGGTGGACATCCATTGTGTGGGGACACGCAAATTCTTGTGACGGAAGGTGCAAACCCGCCGAAATGCTTGTTGCGTGATCTATTGATCAATATTGGTTATTGCAGTGACGATTAATCGATTAATGAATATTGGCTTGCTTGGACCGAAATTCTGTGTGCTAAGCAGGACGAAACAGAGGAGGAACGTGCTGCTCGGAGAGCCCGAAAGAAGGAGAAGAAGGAGAAGAAGCAGGCGGCTGCGAGCTGATGTATCATGCATGTGTTTTATAAGATTTCATTTGTATTCCAGTGCGTAAACATACAGGAACGCGCGTTTTTCATGCAAGTCATGCTTGATGCATGTATGTACATTTTTCCGGACATGGTTAAAGAAAATGTCCATGTATTCTGAGGCACCACGAGAGGCTCTGTAACAAAATACCAGGTCTGAACGGCGATATGTGTACCTGAGAAGTTGTTCAGGCAGCTCGGAGACGTAGGGATGCTGGAGAGGTATTGAGTGTGCCCCATCTTGATGGTGTTTCAACATGTGTACACAGAAGTCAGACGAAACGAAGAGGGCACGTGCAAGTCAGCTGATGAGGCAAAATGGTTCGCCGCTGGGGTATGCTTCAAGTCTTATTTATAACTTAATTAAGAAATGGACGTTTGCTCCAAAAGAATGATCCTTAGGAAAGGATCCAGCTCGATGATTTGATGATCACAGTTGTCATGGTGATCGAAGAGGCCTCGAAACAGCGCGCACAGGAGATAGTCAGGGGTGTTGCATGTTGATTCAGTAATTGGACAGATTTTAAATCCAAGCTAGCTGACAGGGAGATGAGGCAGTAACCATAACGGAGATGCAGTAGACACCATGACGGGTAACGGGTGGCATTTAAATGAATTCAATTATTTATTCCCATTTAATCTCAGAGTTGCTCTCATCGAGCCCTATCATGGATGGGTTCTAGAAGTGATCTGATGCACCGGTGGGGGTACCTACAGGGATTGAGCGTGTCAAGTTAACCCTCCAAACTACGGCCATTAGGTATGGTCATTAATGGGACCATGAGTTCATTTCGATTGTTTATTGCTCAAGATAAAAAAAGGGCTGTGCCCCAAGATTTTAGGATACCCAGCCGTTGTTCACTTTGGAGCTTGGAGCTTGACTTTCGAGCCTGGAGCTTAACGATCACTATAGAGCTCGAACTGACGTTTGACACATGCGCTGCTCTGGAGTTGTGTCCGAAGGTTGCATTTAAGTTTTGTTGACATGACACCCATGTGGCCCTGCAGTACTGTACGGGTAGTGTAACGGTCTCCTCGTACTGCTGTAGTCAATAGCTTCCGCCTGTGACATGTGGGGATTCTACTCGTCTCCCGTTCCAAGGGTCCACTGGCTCTTGGCGGGACTATGCCTAGCTGGCTCCTATGTACTGCCTATCGGGGGATTGCCCATCGGGCCCCGCCCGAGCCTATGGAGGGAAGTAGGATGCCATGCTAGAGAACCATTGGCCATATATGCATATACATATACATATGGATATCTATCATCTATCGTTGGCACAGCCAACTGATGTAGCGGGCATCTGGCCATGTTCCAATCCCATTACCGATGTCTCTTCCTTTCCTTATTGCTTTGAGCGCTAAAGGAAGTGTGGAAGAGGATAGAGAAAAAAGTGTGGGTATTTATCCCAGTTGTACCGGGATATACACCATGATTTGGACAAATTCGGCGCTGTATGTCCCGGGTTCCACCTTGCAACCACATATCTCCCCCACCCCTGCATCCACCCATCTCTTTTCCCGCACCCCCAACCAATCCGGTGCCCATCAAAATGTAGCATTATGTTCGTATGGACTGTAAGGGTCTCTCCGGAGAGATCCCCCATCCACCGGATCGTAAATGCGAACTTGTTGAGTTCATTCTCTGAAGTTAACAACGTTGTCTTTGTAATGGATCATGTGATGTTTTCGTGTGGCAAGCCAGGGCGAAAAAGAGTTTTTCATAAAATAAATAAAATCTCCAAGAACATTCTGTTGTACTTGTTCCAGGTTGGGATCTATTCATAAGGGGTTAATGTCGTCTTTACAGTAGTTGCAGCGTACCTGTGTGTTTAGGTTTGGATGGGAGACCACATTGGGGGTCCTGATGGTAGATATGGCCATTCCCCACCCCCCCCCCCCAACCAGAATGTCCCGGGTACATGCAAGCATGGAGGCTATACAGGCATATATGGCGTTTTTGTGAAAGTGAAGCAGGAACTTTGATATACGCATTGTTTCACACTAGCTTTTATGGTAGAGTATTAGGTCGCCATGGATCGTGCGGCAGGTAGCACATAGCATCTTGCGGCAGGTAGCACATAGCATCTTGCGGCAGGTAGCACATAGTCTTAGTTCCCTATAGGAAAATGTTCCCGCCAATACAATAACCCAGCCCGCCAGCCCCATCGGTAGCACGAGCTGTTAGGAATGCAGCTTAACAGTGTTACGCGCACATGAAGGAAATAGAAAAAAAGTGTGGGTGCTTATCCCTTTGGTACCGGGAGAATCACACAAGACTTCTTACATGGTGGTACCCCTGCACAGACACTTTTTCCATGAGGAAGCCCTCATGCACGAGCAATGCTTGCATGTGCGCTTTTTGCATGACAAAGTATTCTGGCAGGGGCTCACTATGTATGCACACTCTCTGGTGTGGAAATACGTATCCTCTTCACTTCCTATTTCTTGCCAGAGGGGTGCTCATGATTGCACATTTTTTGCATGGGCACCCCTTGTAATCACATAGGGCAATTTTACCTAGGTACATAGGGCAGTTTTCCCTAGTTCATTGGTTTCTCCTGGGATTCTAAGCCAACTTTACACACCTGTTCAGCGTACTATTCTACAAAGCTTCATTCAATTTCAACACTCTGGCATACATACATACTTAACTACAGCCCTACAACAGTTATCAATTATCGTTACCCTTTAGGACTGTTTATAAATTAATTTGTGAATTCTCTCTTTCTCTCTGTGGATATTCTCCCCCCCTCCTAGGCCTCTCTCTCTCCCTCTCTCTCTCTCTCTCTCTCTTCTCTCTCTCTCTCTCTCTCTCTCTCTCTCTCTCTTTTTTTTTTTTTTTTTTTTTTTTTTTTTTTTTTTTTTTTTTTTTTTTTTTTTTTTTTTTTTTTTTTTTTTTTTTTTTTTTTTCTCTCTCTCTCTCTCTCTCTCTCTCTCTTCTCTCTCTCTCTCTCTCTCTCTCTCTTTTTTTTTTTTTTTTTTTTTTTTTTTTTTTTTTTTTTTTTTTTTTCTCTCTCTCTCTCTCTCTCTCTCTCTCTCTCTCTCTCTCTCTCTCTCTCTCTCTCTCTCTCTCGTCATTATCACCTTTAATATTTGGCCCCTAGATTCCGCGTCCTTGCATGATGGATTTATGGTATGAGGCTAGGATAGGCTTCACTCTCAATTTAAACACCATAATTTGGTTTCTCCATACACATGAAGTAACGTGATTCAACAATTTTAGCAACAACTAAACAACACACAACACACACGACAATACAACTAAAGCTGCATCTTCTGCATCCATCATGCAGCTTTAGAAGACGCAGCTTGAGCATCTTCTGCATGATGGATGGATGGATTTCTTGTCACTGGGTTCGGCAAAAGCTGGCTGAGGCTGATGCTGACCTTACATCTGCTCGTCAGCGGGTCACCCCGGAGCCCGCCTTTCCCACCCCTGTCCCTGGCCAGGAGCGCCGTCGCGCAGACCTTCGCCTCCACGCGTGGGAGGAGGGGCGTGACCTTTATATCGACATCGTTGGCTCCTCACCGCTCACCGTGGCCAACTTGCAGCACTTCGTGCCGGGTGGGGCCGCCGCGCACGCCGCTCAAGACAAGCAGACCCGCTATGCTGTCTTGCTGTCGCGTCCGCAGCCGCCTGTGGCCTTCCAGGCCTTCGCTTTTGAAACATTTGGAGGGTTGCATGCTGATGCGCTGGCCTTGTTGCAGAGGCTCCAGGGGCTTTTGAACCAAGCCATCGTTGCTCAAGAAGATGTGGAGGGATATTTTGTTATTCGACAGGTCAGTTTCATTATTGCGGCCGCTGTGGGTCGCCAACTGGCCGCTCGCCCGGTGTGACTCATAGCTTGAAACATTTGGGTTCGGGTCCTTGAACATTGGGCTGGTCTCTTGTACACCATATTTGTAAAAGCAGAAGAGCAGAAGAAGATGCTGTTGATCCTTCCGATGTGCGTCCTGTCAGCTCGTCGCAGGCCTCGGGGTGAGGGAGTTGCGCAGCACGTCCGCCGTCGGGCCCGCGCATGGTTGGATGGGGATATTGATGGCCTAATTGATGAACTCTTGGCCACCGCGCCTGCAGCCACTGCCCCACCCCGCCCATTAGACGATGCGGCGCTTGCCGCTCGCGTCTTGCGCAAGGTTGCAGATGGCCATTTATCAGCGGCTGTTCGGATGTTGGAGCCTGCCACCATCGCCCCAGCCACGCCTGACACATGTGCTGCACTGGCAGCGCTTCATCCTATCCGACCGCTTCCCGTTGGCGCCCCGCCTGCGCAGGCCCCTTACCGTGCCCAAGTGGAGGAAGTCTTGGCTGCCCTCAAAACCTTCCCACCTGGTACCGCTGGCGGGCGGGACGGCTTGACCCCATTACATATAAAACATGCCTTCTCTGTAGGTGGCTCAGACCTCTTATTGGACAGCCTCCTTGGCGTGGTCAATCGGGCCTTAGCTGGGGATGTTCCCCCTCCCTTGCGATCTTATTGGGCCAGCGCTCCCATCACCCCTCTCTTGAAGCCCAATGGGGGTATCCGGCCCATTGCAGTGGGGCTCACCCTGCGCCGTCTGGTTTCCAAGATAGCTGTTGCAGCCGTCTTGCCCGCTGTCAGTGAGTATTTGCAGCCACACCAAGTTGGGGTTGGAGTCCGAGGGGGTGCAGAAGGCCTCGTCCATGCCCTCAACCGCTTGGTGGCACACCAGCAAGATTCCCCCGACCTCGTCGTTGTCAGCTTGGACTTCCCAAATGCTTTCAATACGGTCGACCGCAACCGCATGCTTGGGGAAGTCGCCCTCCATTGCCCCAGCATCTGGCAGTATGTGGCGACGACGTACGGCTGCGCGGCCCATCAGTATGTTGGGCCCCATGTCGTGGACTCCACAACAGGGGTCCAGCAAGGGGACCCCCTCTCTCCGCTGCTTTTTGCGCTCACTGTCCAGCCACTCCTCCTTGCCCTTCATCGGGAGTGTCCCGACGTACACCAAGGGTGGTATCTGGATGACGGCACGTTTGTTGGTCCCGTGCCCGCAGCGCAGCAGGCAGTCCAGTTGGTTGTTGACCGGGCCCCCGCATATGGCTTGAGCCTCAACCCTCACAAGTGCTGTGTGTGGTCGCCGCGCCCGAACCCTCAGCATTTGGATGGGTTCCCTCTGGGCTTCGTCAATGAAACTCGTGCTGGTTTGATAGTGTTGGGGGCAGCGGTCACCGTGTCAGTCGAGTACGCGGCTTCTGTAGCCCAGGCGCACGTTGATGCCGTGGCAGCCTCGCTCCAGCGTTTGCCGATTCTCCGCCACCCCCAAGCCGAGCTTCTCTTGCTTCGCAGTTGCCTTGGGACCTGCAAGGTGGTTTTCACAGCCCGGACCATGCCGCCAGCTGCAGCTGCGCCAGCTTTGGTGACCTTTGATATGCTCCAAACCCAGGTCCTCCAATCCATTGTCACAGCTGGTGGTGGTGGTTTTGGCCCTTTGCAGCAAACCTTGGCTGGCTTGCCTATTGCCCAGGGGGGTCTAGGGGTCACTAAGGCCCCTTCCCTTCTGCCTTGTGCCTATCTCGCCTCCGTCACGCAGACAGCCCCCCTCCAGGCCCGCCTTCTGGGGACATCCACTGCCCCTCTTGTCCCCGCTGCCCTAGCTGCCAAGGCTGACTACTGCGCCCTTGTTCCTGATTTCGATGCGGCGCTCTTCGAGGATCCGGATTTTGTCCGCAGCAAAGTACAAGCCCGGCTGTCCAAACCCTTGTCTCACCGCGCATACCAGGAGGTTCTTGATGACCCTGCTCGCTCGGATCGCGACCGTGCTGTGCTCCAATCTCTTACACAGCCGGGAGCGTCTGATTGGCTGCTGGCTCTCCCAGTTCCCCATTTGCAGCAAACCATGCCCCCAGAGTCGTTCCGCTGCCGCCTTCAATACCAGCTCTTGATCCCCATTTTCCACCCTGGCTCCCAATGCCCGTGCTGCTTGAGGGAGTTGGATGTCTGGGGCGACCACGCGGTCCACTGCACCTCAGGGGGGGATGTTGCCATTGTCGGCCGACATTACTCCGTTCGTAACGGCCTGGACGCTGTCCTTACCTCAGCTCGTCAGCGGGTCACCCGGGAACCCGCCTTTCCCACCCCTGTCCCTGGCCAGGAGCGCCGTCGCGCAGACCTCCGCCTCCATGCGTGGGAGGAGGGGCGTGACCTTTATATCGACATCGTTGGCTCTTCCCCACTCACAGTTGCCAACTTGCTGCACTTCGTGCCGGGTGGGGCCGCCGCGCGCGCTGCCCAAGACAAGCAGACCCGCTATGCTGTCTTGTTGTCGCGTCAGCAGCCGCCTGTGGCTTTCCAAGCCTTCGCTTTTGAAACATTGGGAGGGTTGCATGCTGATGCGCTGGCCTTGTTGCAGAGGCTCCAGGGGCTTTTGAACCAAGCCATCATTGCTCAAGAAGATGTGGAGGGATATTTTGTTATTCGACAGGTCAGTTTCATTATTGCGGCCGCTGTGGGTCGCCAACTGGCCGCCCGGTGTGACTCATAGCTTGAAACATTTGGGTTCGGGTCCTTGAACATTGGGCTGGTCTCTTGTACTCCACTCTTGTAAAAGCAGAAGAAGTTACATCTGTCCAGCCACGAGGGCATGATAAGATGTCCACAATACACACGCTAGCCGATTTAACACGAGGTAGCCAAACAAAGACTAGACACGCAACGGCGTAAACGAAGCGGGGATAACGTCGAAGATAAGTTATCGTAACGGACCGGCATAATGCCGGCGGCATTGTGAAAGGGAAAAGGGGGGAGGGGCAGCGACAGACGTGGCTGCGGCCAAGTCACCGCATCCGCGAAGGTGTGTCACAGCCCAGTTGGTGACCTGCCTTCGATGCCAGAAACAACCCTGACCCCCTAGTCCGTCCAATGTTCAAGATGGGTCGACCTAAGCGACTGCTGCACGATTTGAACTCTGCTCTTCTTATCCAATAAATCTGTTATTAGAATCAGTATGTGGAGACCTTAGAACAGCGCTGTTAGTTTCCCCTTCCTTCACGATTTTGGGCCCGGCCTTGTTCAGAAGCATTGATTAAGAGGGGGGAACGACTCGACATTCAATACGCAAAAGCACCTCGTACTGAGGGAACTTAAGTTTCATAACTTCAAGAAGCTATAAAAGGAGACCAAGTGCGATGAGTGGTTGAAAATACATCGCTTTCGCTTTCGCCACCTTGTTGCTCCGTGGGCAACGCATCTTCTGAAAAAAACCTAGTAACATCACCGGTTGGGACGTGCGACACTCTTCGTCCTCTTGCATTGTCAGATCTCAATCCTGACACATTGTACGATTTGGCGCTTCGACGACGTGACGACGTGATTGCCGCCTGCCGCCTATCGGCACAGGTAATGCTGTACGGAAATACCGATATGAAACAGAAACCATTTTTTACTTGTAATCTACAGAACATTGACTGCCTGGGACCACGATCCCAAAACGCCTACGATCCTTCTTGGGACATGCAGAGTTTTGTTGTGTAGTCAATAGCAGGGTTCTGTCCTTCCCTGCATTTTAAGCTGAAAGGCACCCGACAACATGTAGCGAACAGCCGTAAAAATTCAAGCAAGCATGCATGCAGGGAAGAAGGGAATCAGCATGGGTTGGTGGAAAGACAAAGGGGAGGGGGAGGTGTGCATGGAGGGTGAGATTTGGGATGATGCTGGTAAAGGTGATAATGAAGATGATGATTTGAAGGATGTGATGATGAGCCATTGCTCAACCAGTTCAACTCAGTTAAGTAGATGGCTGTGCAGGCTTGATCTCATCCTCCAAAACCCGATCCTTGCTCGACTAGTGCCAGCTGTTCCAAACCCCATCTTTTGTCCGGCATTGCTTGTGGACCAAATGGACCGTGCCATCCTCCCCGACCCCTCCTTGCAATCTTCTGGAACGCCGATACCGCATGTGGAGCCGCATGGCACACCATGTCGTGGACAAAGAATCAATATCAAAGAAGGCAAGTGCTAATGATATCCATCCCGAAAAGTCGTGCACCTGTAACTCCGTCTGGGAGTTCTCCATGCATCTCCCCTGTGGCCCCTCACTTGATGAGAAGTGATCTACTGTCCAGCTTCAGCTTCAGCAGGGATATCGTTCCAGCGGGGGTTTATCTTGTGTGTGTGTGTGTGTGTGTGTGTGTGTGTGTGTGTGTGTGTGTGTGTGTGTGTGTGTGTGTGTGTGTGTGTGTGTGTGTGTGTGTGTGTGTGTGTGTGTGTGTGTGTTGGGGGGGGGGGGTTGCGTGCGTGCGCACGCGCGCGCGAGAGCGAGAGCGAGAGCGAGAGAGAGAGAGAGAGAGAGAGAGAGAGAGAGAGAGAGAGAGAGAGAGAGAGAGAGAGAGAGAGAGAGAGAGAGAGAGAGAGAGAGAGAGAGAGAGAGAGAGAGAGAGAGAGAGAGAGAGAGACAGGGAAAGAGAGAGAGAGAGAGAGAGAGAGAGAGAGAGAGAGAGAGAGAGAGAGAGAGAGAGAGAGAGAGAGAGAGAGAGAGAGAGAGTCCGGCTTTCGTATATGCTTTGCCTGGCTCATGAGGTGTGTTTCTTTCAACAGGGCGCGTCTGCAAGAGGCGGAGCTGGGAAGTGTCAAAGAACGATCTGGTCTTGATGGGCTTAGTGGGTTTGAAACCCCGGCGTGCTGCTCGTTGGTGCCCTGCGGTCAGTGCAAGCAAGGCTTTAAATGTTCTGAAGCGGGTAAACGCTGTAGCTCTTGGAGCTGACAGGCCTTTGCGTGTGCTCCGGTTTCTGAGACGCCGTGTCACAATTGCTTGGAAACAGGTGCTTGTCCCTCTTAGAAAGGCTGGTCGCACATTGACACTGTCTGCATTCCAAAACAGGTGAGGGGGGGGGGGGGGAGGATGGAGAAGTACCTGGCAAGTATGCCGCATCCATCTTCTGGCAGGCTTCAGGAGGAAGGATCAGTGAGCTGTGTGTTTGTGTGTGTGTGTGTGTGTGTGTGTGTAATGTATGTGTGTGTGTAGTGTATGTGTGTGTGTGTGTGTGTGTGTGTGTGTGTGTGGGTGTGTGTGTGTGTGTGGTGTGTGTGTGTGTGTGTGTGTGTGTGTGTGTGTGTGTGTGTGTGTTTGTGCGTGCGTGCGTGCGTGCGTGCGTGCGTGCGTGGGTGGGTGGGTGGGTGCGTGCGTGCGTGGGTGGGTGGGTGGGTGGGTGTGTGTGTGTGTGTGTGTGTGTGTGTGTGTGTGTGTGTGTGTGTGTGTGTGTGTGGGTGGGTGGGTGGGGCTTTTTGCCCCCCCCCCCCAGCCGGGTGGGGCTTGGGGCGTCTGAAGTCGCAAGTGGCAGGGGGTACGGTGTCGACGCTGAGTACTCATCCTGTGGGGCGAAATAGAAGGTGCACCCAGCACAAGCTCATTCGAGGCCTGTCGGACCTTTAAGGGGCTTTCTAGGCCTGAAGCATGATGCTAACAGATTTGGAACGTCAGAGGTCCCCTGCAGCGTTCGAGGGGGCTTTCGGACCTTCGTTCACAGAGCTGCAATCGAGGGGAGAGGGCTGTGGAATACACACGGGGTCCTCGCTGGCCACGTTGCCACAGGCCCTAAAGGATCTGCGTTTGGCTGCAGGCAAACCCCGAGATCCTGGCGGCCCTGTTGGACGACAATCTGGAAGAGGTGGGCGCCTTCTGGCGCCAGGCGGTCCCTCATGATAGAGCCTGGGCCAGCCTGTGGGCGCTGGTCCTGAACAGAGACCGCAGCGCGGCTTGGATAATAAGCCGCCCGGACTTCTCTGAGGATGCTTTTAAGTCGCTTGCTCAGCGGGAATTCATATTGTCCTGGCCACCCGATTTGCTCGAGGTGGTTCTTTCACTAACGCACATCTCGCGGTGGCCAAGCAAGACTTTGTTGAAGGCGGCCCTGCAATCCGGTTTCCGTGTCAAATCTGGCGATTCTGAGGAGGAACTGAGCGAGCGGCTCTTGGCCGCGGGAGGCCAGGACTTGGCCCTGTTTGCCCTGGGCATCCTCGGATCTCTTAGGTTCCCCGTACGCTGGGAGAGGCCCTCCCTCGTCACGCCGGTCGTGGACTCTACCTTCATTGCCCGCCTAGCAGCTCAAGGCGTGTGTACGGACAGCCTGCGCCTGTCCCGGGCTGTGTACAACAAGGACGAGGTTCGGCTCAAGGAGTGCATTGAGGAAGCAAGGAAACATCCGCCCTCTACAGAGCCCAACTTCCACTGGCAGGACGCCCTGCAGGTATGCGTGGAGAACGCGTGGGTGACCGGTGCGCAGTTGATCTGCGAGCTCTGGTTCAGGTTTCGATTGCCATCAGACGGTTTTCTCGCGTACACAGCCGTGGAGGATCCAAATCTCGCGTTCTTAAACCTGCTGCGGAACAGTGGCTTGGGCGGTGACCTGTGTGTGGCTGCCCTTAAATTGGGGCGCTTCGATGTGCTGGAGCACTTGTTCTTGGATGGCTGCCCAGAGCCAGCTGGCGCATCCGCGCCCGCAGTGGGTTCCGACCATAATCTGTCTGTGAACTGGTGGATGCGCGAGCCGCATCCCGAAGAAGACAATTGGCCTCGCAAAATCAGAGATGTCATTAACATACGAAGCTTCCGCATAGGCTGGGGGAAGACGCCTTCAGCACAGCACACGGCCTATGTGGCTTCGTTGTTGCATGCGGGCACGGCACAGGTGCTGGGTCCCCAGATCCAGCTATGGAGGGCGAGCGCCAGGACGGGTGCTATCGAGCTGCTGAATTGGTGGAAGCGGAAGTCAGATGCATATGCAGAGAGGCACAACCAAGTTGCGCACTGCTACCTGCCTTATGCCTTGGATATCATTTTGGATAAGTCGGGTGTCATGACGCCCTCCGTTGAGAGGCGCGCGGAGGCCGTTGCTTCTAAAATGCGGACTTGGCTGGGCCTCCAGGGCGCAGACCGCTTAGATGTAATCTAGTGCAGCCACATAGATAATCTTTATACAGATAATCTATGTATAGATAATCTATACATAGACAATCTGTATGTAGAGCGTGGACGTAGGACTCCTGTGATCGCTGCAAAGAAGGAAAGATAACAAAAACGAGAAAATTTGTGATAGATGAGTAATGAGAATATTGTTCCTGATCTGAAGTGCAAGGCCTCGGGCGGAGGACTGCTGTTAAGCCGGCATTTGCGGTGCGGGCAGCACTGTGTGATGGCACGCCCACCTGTTTTAGGCTGGAATATCCAAGTGCAGCTAGGGCATCGCAGTAGTCACTTATCACTATTCTGGCCATGTACTGCTTAAAGAAAGCGTTACTAGACATTGCCTGAAGACGTGTATGAGGCCCTTGTGTTGGTCGTTGAAAACAAATTGTTGCCATCCTATGACAGACATTAAGGGTTGCTGGGCTGCTTGAGTGACTAGGAGAAAGATATTTCAGTCAGTTCCAGCGTGTACTGACTGGAAACGCCGCCGGGGTCCAATTTGTGTGGAATTTCGGTGCAAATTCCTTTCCTTCCCGAGTCGGGACAGTCCCGATCGTGGCAGATTTCGGGCTGAAATGTGATCTCGCGGGGACTTTCCAGTACACACGACATAATTACTCAAATGCCCGTGATTGTCGGGGCAACCTTCTGTGTCGAAATTCTTGTTTTGACATGGTGGAGTGGAGGCATAGTCTGCTATCCCCTAGGGACCACATCGTTGAACCTGGGAATGAACGATAGAGTGATTGTGACATTGCAGATTCATGGTATTCACTTTAGTGGCATGGCTGTGAGTAGCCGGGACCCTACAGACAGTGTCTCAAGGGTGTTCGTGGAATTAACCCAACAAGGTGGGGCCCACAAGGAGGTATACCATTCGTATGTCGTACGATATATATGCGTGTACATGCCTGTATATGCGTCCATGCATATGTGCATGTTATGTCTTGGGAACCTTGTGGTTTGGAGGTCCCATTGGATTGCGTGAAGTGACCGATGGGCAAGAGTAGCAACTTAGCACTGATCTATTTTGTGTACGGTGTACTGAACATATGGGTCATACTGGTAGTACCAGCAGTGCCCGGGAAACGTCCTACTGGGCTAAAGCCTTCTTGGGCCCCAGGGGGCCCAACTTGAGGTCACATTTGCGTGGGCCTTCATGAAGGACAGTATATCACGGTGGTTGTTAAATTCAACTTTGGTTATCCTGCTTAATACTTAATCTCATCACCGCCCCCCCCCCCCCCCCCTTCAGCTTCAACATTGCCTGTAACTGAAAACAGTCCAACCCCTTCGACAACATTAACTGCCCTTTTTAAACTTCAACCCAATGATTGAGCAATACATTCCAGACCAAAATAATATTTAAGTACGCTTCATGATTCTGCAAGAACATTTAGCCAAAGGAATTTATTATTTCAACTTCATGGAATACCAGTCAACAAGGAAGGAGGCTACATGGGTGTACCCAATACACCGGGCTCCCCAATAGCTTTTAACCCGTACATTCAGCAAATACGTTTTGCG